>OX578140.1:110957152-111369652 GCA_951213105.1 Amaurobius ferox
TTCACACACACACATACTTTCACACACACACACATTTTAACGCACACACACACACGCACACACACACACATACATCATCTCAAAAACGTCTGATTCGTGTTCAGGGTGCTTGAAACGTGCTCTCCCGTCGGAAACTTGAATTCGAGTTTTCGACCCCGTCACAATACTTTCCTTATACATTATATGTATATAAGGAAAGTAATATGTCTGGTAGTAAACCCCCTGTTTTTACACCATATCAAAAGATATGGAACAAACTGAAAAACAGATTTTTTTTTATATATACAGTTGAAATCTGAAATATATGAACTAACTTGCTTGAAATGAACGAATGGAACGGGACTTTAATTTTAGGGGGACTGCAACGGGACTACAATTTTAGGGAGACTGCAACAGGTCTACAATCATCAAACCGTCGTAATATGTTCCCATATTTTTACTTTCCATATATACATATAATGTAATGTAAGGAAAGTATTGACAATTCGAATTCGAGTTTTCGACGGGAGAGCACGTTTCAGGCATCCCGGACACAAATCAAACATTTTCGAGGTGATGTCTGTGTGTGTGTGAGTGTGTGTGTGTGTGTGAAAGTGCGTGTGTGTGTGTGTGTGTCAGTGAGTCTTTGGAGACGATATCTAACGAACGAATGGATTAATTCGAAAAAAATTTGGCACAAAAATTACAATTCATGAATACTGGAAGCCTATTATTTTTATACGCATTTGGGATGATGTCTGTGTGTGTGTGTGTGTATGTGTATGTGTATGAAAGTACATATGTGTGTGTCAGTGAGTCTGTGGAGACGATAACTGACGAACGAATGGACCGATTCGAAAGAAATTTGGCACAAAAATTACATTTCATGAATACTGGAAGCCTATTATTTTTATACACAATCGAATGCTCAGACCCCCCCCCCTAAATTTTCGAGTGAAATTTTGATAAAATCATCAAAAAATTAAAACTTTAAATAAAGTTACGTAAATGGTCATTTCTTATGTAATTTTTCATTAGAAAACGATTAAAATAAATTTTTGAATGCCAGCATGAACGGTTTACGAGATATTGTACATTTTTCAAAAAAATTAACAAAAAATCATATAAAATTAAAAAAAATATAACCTATTGTGAAATATGTTCACTTTTCATAAGTAATATCATGCGATAAATTGGATGACATAATTCTCGTGGATCTAGCTAGTTCTATTCATGAGAAAATATACGGTAATAATTTTGTATTTAGACGCCAATAGTCAGCTATCTGCTACAAGAATAATTTATTTCTCCGTCCATAACGCTTGACGAGATTTTGGTGGAATGTCACCAATGTGGAGACTTTTTTATATGTTGCCAAATAACCGAAATTGTCGCCAAATCGATAAAAATGACACTAAATCAATGAACATGACGCTAAATCAATGAAAATGACGACTAGATGAAGCAATTATTAAAGTATTTTAATATATGGACTATATCGCTTATTGCGGATGCTATCAATATTGATGATTGTTTAGAGTTGCGCGAAGTATAAGGTAATTGAGTATTTCGAAATAGTTTTACATGTGTTCATCCTGAAAATCGATCAATGTACAATTTAACGATAAAAACACAGCGCGATCTTAGACGTTATTACTTTCCGTATATACATAATGTATACGGAAAGTATTGTGAAGGGGTCGAAAATTCGAATTCGAGTTTTCGACGGGAAAGTACGTTTCAAGCATCCCTGATCACGAATCAAACATTTTTGAGGTGATGTCTGTGTGTGTGTGTGTGTGTGTGTGTTTAAGTATGTATGTGTGTGTGTGTCAGTGAGGCTGTGGAGACGATAACTGGCGAACGAATGGTCCGATTCGAACCAAATTTAGTACAAAAATTACAATACGTGAATACTAGAAGCCTATTGTTTTTAAACGCAATCGAATGTTCAGAACTCCCTTAAATTTTCGAGTGAAATTTTGAAAAAATCATCAAAAATCAAAACCTTTAATAAAGTTACTCAAATAGACATTTCTTATGTAATTTTTCCTTAGAAAATGATTGACATAAACTTTAGAACGCTAGCATGAACCGTTCTCGAGATATTGCACATTTTTCAAATAAATTTATAATAAAAAAAAACATATTAACTGTTGAGAAACATGTTCACTTTTCATATGTAATATCATGCGATAAATTTGGTGACATCATTCTCGTGGATATTCTCTTTCCATTCATAAGAAAATATACTTTGAGTAATACATTTGTATTTAAAAGCCAATAGCATTTATCTGCGATAGGAATAACTTATTTCTCCGTCTATAATGCTGGGCGATATTTTGGCAACGAATGTGTTGGAATGTCGCCAATTTGGCGACTTCTTTAAATATTGCCAAATTAATGAAAACTCCCCAAATAGATGAAAATGACGCAAAATCGATGAAAATGGCGACTAATTAACGAAAAGTCAATATCTTGGAAAGAATAGAAGTATCTACTATAAAAATAACCTATTTTTTTGGCTGTAAAAGTAGTAAATTCATTGCATTATATAAGGAAAGTCATATGCTGCCCACGTCAGATGTTTTTTATTGTAAAACTAGTAAATCCATTGCATTATATAAGGAGAAATATATGCTGCCCACATCAGAGATTTTTGTACATGACTAATAAAATGGAATAATTTATTTAAATTAAAGCTCAACTATATTTATCTACTAACTAACTAACTTATACGGCTAATTAAAAATTTAAAATAAGAATAATAAAGCAGATTTACAAAGAGTATGAAAAATATATATTGCACTGTATAGTGTTTGTGAACAATTTGCTTGTTAATGACTGGATGATCAATTTAATTTAATTCACTTTTTCCGTTTTTATAATTTTTTTCCACCTTTCTGGGTGCTTCTGCATAAACAATATTATTTAATCTTCTGTAAAAATGTAATCCTTGTAAAATTTGATATTTTGTTACATGATTTTCGGTAACAATGGTTTTGTTTAAAAAAACTAAAATATCCTTTTATAAGAAGTATATTTATGTTTATAAAAACTAAAATATCCTTATATAAAAATGTTAATTATATAGTTAAATAATGAGTATATGCTGCTTGTTGTAAGAAGTACGTATGTGGTGCCAAATTCGGTAATAACGAATTATCCGTTTAACCGAATTTAATAAATATGTCAAAAGTTCCAAAAGGATGACTTAAAATAATTTACTCAGAATGAATGACTAAAATGAATGAACCCCCTTAAGTAACTTCAAGTAACTTGATTGGGGATTTTGTGTATATTTATGACTCATGTTTTTCAATTTCTTCCATTTTCTCCGCGGTTTTTTCCACGCTGAAAGAAACTTACCAACTCTGCATCAAATATTCTACATATTGTCCAATTACTTCGATCAGAAAAATTTTAAAATATCTGCTTTACGAATTATTGTGTTTACTGATCAGGTTGTCCAGCTGATGAGCGGCAATAATAGCAAAATCATGGGCCACATTTCGTAATCAGTATTGGCAATTTAGTTGCTTTATAGATAGATTTAGTCATTTTTACATACATACATAATGTATAAGGAAAGTATTGTGACGGGGTCAAAATTCAAATTCGAGTTTTCGACGGGAGAGCACGTTTCAAGCATCCCTGATCACGAATCGAATAGTTTTGAGGTGATGTCTCTCTCTCTCTCTCTCTCTGTGTGTGTGTGTGTGTGTGTGTGTGTGTGTGTGAAAGTATGTGTATGTGTGTGCGTGTGTCAGTGAGTCTGTGGAGATAATATCTCACGAACGAATGGAGTGATTCGAATGAAATTTAGTACGAAAATCACAATCCATGAATACTGGAAAGCGTATTGTTTTCAAATATATTAGAATGTTCAGAATCCCCCTTAAATTTTTGAGTGAAATTTTGAAAAAAATCATAAAAAAATCAAAACCTTTAATAAAGTTACGCAAAAAGACATTTCTTATAGAATTTCTCCATAGAAAACGATTGACACAAACTGTAGAACGCTAGTAGTAATCGTTATCGAGAAATTACACATTTTCCAAATAAATTTCTCAAAAATCAAGTAAAATATTCCATAAATAAGAAAATATTACCCGTTAAGAAACATGTTCACTTATCATATGTAATTTCATGCGATAAATTTGGTGGCATTATTCTCGTGGATCTAACTGGTTCCATTCACGAGAAAAGATACTTTGAGTAACACTTTTGTATTTGAACGCCAATAGTCATTTATCTGCTGTAAGAATAACTTATTTCTCCGTCCATAACGCTTGGCGAGATTTTGGCGACGAATTTGGCAGAATGGCGACTTATTTATATGTTGCCAAATTAACGAAAATCTCGCCAAATGGATAAAAATGACGCTACATCAATGAAAATGACGACTAATTGAAGAAAATTGAAAAAAAATCTTGGAAAGAATATAAGTATATACTACAAGAATAACATTTTTTTAACTGTAAAAGTAGTAAATTTATTTCATTATATAAGGAAAGTCATGTGCTGCCCACATCAGATTTTTTAAACTTTAGAACACAACAATAATTTAACATAGCCATACAATGTCTAAGTATGTAGCTTGTTTATATAGCCTTTTATGAAATCTAACCATTTTTATCATGAGTCTAGCCGCAAATTTTATCTAAGAGTTAGTAACACTAGTGGTGATAGATGATCAGTTAAACAAGTTTTTGAATTTGTGCAACGCCCTGTTCAAGAGCAGAAGTATTTTCAATATAAATATGAAATTTTATTTAAATGAGCACCGTAACCGTAAAAGCAGGGGTGTAGTCGAGGAGGGAAGCGGGCGGATGCAGACCCCCACCTTTTCTCCTGATCTCAAGCGTACCCACACTTTCTATTATATAAGGGGACGCTCTTTTTTTTTAAATTTATATATACATATATAACCCCTCTGCAGCTTGGCATAGTTGGAAGGTTCTTTGAGATAATTTCATTTCAAAATGCAAGAATCTTAATTGATTTTTCTTTCTTGAGCTGACAATCATATGCTTTGGAGCAGAGTTTTTGATTTTTAATAAATATCTAAATAAAATTAGAATAATTATTATTCTTTTGATTTTATCAATATGTTAAGAGTTCGAGTGGGAAAGTAAAAAAGGAAAAAAAAAAAAAAAAAAAAAAACTAGATACAATTGGAAACGTATCTCAATACAAAATCCACGATATATTTAGAGACTAGGGTCGTTACTCAAGACATTTTATGTGGGTACTTGTATCGCGATACTTCCCAGCCCTATGTCAATCACAGAAATTATACAGTATTGGCCAAAATTCTTCAAAAAAAGAGCGCCCCCCCCCTTTTTTTTGTGCGACTACACCACTGCGTAAATGGTACTGTCACAGTTATATATTAAATTTTTCATTTTTATCATATAGAAACCATTTATTTGTAAACCGAACCACAGCCATACTTTGATGAATGGAACTTGGACTGGATTGTTGTCATAAAACTTTAGTATAAATCGTTCCAACTTTCACGGCATGATACATTGACTTTAACTGCCACAGAAATAGAAGATGATTTTCTTTCTTATTTATCTTTCGCGGTAGAGACGTTATCAGGGAGACATTTACATGTGAAGAATCCGTTGTCTCACATCATGGAGAGGAGGGAAGCTTCAGATATGGTATGAGTTATAGATGAAGTACATTGGAGTTATGCTTGAATATTCATCAAATCTATAAAAATATTGAATAAGAACAGTTTTGAAGCTATATTACTACACATTAGATCATAAGGTATTTGGAATGCGGAACTCCATCAGACTTTCTCATACTTTCACATTACGTACTTTACTTTCCTTATATATGTTACCGGTAAAGTATGAAACGCCGGCATTCTATAGAATCCCTAGGCATTATATATAATTCCGGACGTTTTTAGGCAAAGTATGTAGTATGAGAATTATTACATACTTTTCCTAGGCATTGTATATAATACCTAGGCATTCTATAGAATGAAAAATGCTATTTAGGCAAAGTATAAAAAAAGGTCCTGATAAGGCTATTATATTTAGGCAAAGTATAAAAAAAGGTCCTGATAAGGCTATTATATAAATGACGCGCATTCCTCAAAAATACGAATGTTATTCCACATAAATAATTAGAGTGCCTATAAAAAAAAATTATATAAAATACGCAAAGAAAAATGAAAGTTGTACAAAACAAAATTTATGCCATTCTTATTAAGGGAAACAAAATTTTCATATAAAAAATAAGAAATTGAAATTAACCTACTTGTTGCAACATGGTAGGCTTAAATGACATTTTTAATTACATTTCGTTACATTTTTCACGCAAAGACATTTCATATTTTGACACTTTGTTTTGCACATACATTTGACGAATCCTTGGCCGCTTCCACTGGACTGAGCAATTGCAACTGACCGGAGAGAAATTTCGTTGTGAGGAATATCTTCAATTCTAAGCAAGTTTATAGGGCATAATGTGAATTGTGATCTCGCATATACTTGTTTTAAAATTCCTTCAGAAGATCCAAGTCGGTAGACATTATCCTCTGTCACACTCATTACAACTGCCAATATATTGCGCAAATCACCTTGTCCCTTGTCGACGTCAGAAATAGGAACTCGCACAGTAGTTCCCAAAGAAGCAGTGGGAATTTTTTTTTCCGAATTCATTTTCATTTTTTGGCTTGTATTTCCAGATTGATTTTAGAATTTATTTTACCTTCAATAGCATTTTCAGTTTTTGAAACAAAGGGTGCACAAAATATCCATTTCATCATCTTCACTAGCATGGCCACAGAAGGTATGAATTTTTTGACGACAGTTTTTGCATGAAAGTGCATCACTCGTTTCCTTTAAACACACACAACAGGTATAATAAACGGAAATCTCTTCGGTAAGCATGTCTTCATCATGTTGGTTTAATCCACTATCGACTATAAATCCATCCATGTTATTTTAAACCGGCTCTTTTTCTTGCATAGTCTGATTAGTTTCACCTTTTTCCATTGTTCGGACGCTTTCTATTACTTTTTCTAGTTCTTCCTTTGTATTTATGTCTTTTAAAACGTCTTCGGGTAGAAAAAACGTTGTAAGCCCTACTTTAGGTTTGCAGCCAGAAAGACCTTCGTATGGTGTTCTTTTGATCCCAGAATGATAAGCTCTATTTCTTATAAATTGAACGAAACGCAGTCCTTCACTCCAGCGGTCAGATTTGTTGTCCTGCATCCAAGTACAGAGCATATTTTCGATATCTTGATTAGCTCTTTCGACACTATACCCTGGCTTTGTGAATGGCGAGGCTTCCCATGAACGATTTTCAGTGCTGGCCAAAACTCCTTCAAGCTGGTCACCACATTATTGGAAAATTTCCTATCATTGTCAGATTGTAATATAGATGGCGCTCCAAGCAACGAGAATATGTCCACTAGGTTGTAGGCTACTTCTACAGCTCTTTTTGACGTTAGAGACTTGAGAATCACAAATTTTGTGAGATGATCTTGGTACACCATAATAAATTTGTATTCTCTATCTGGCTGAGACTGAAAGTCAATAAGATCTACCTGACAAAATTAAATTCGGAAAATATCATAGGTTTCACAACAATGCCCTTTTTAATATCCTTCTGTTTTTTCTGGCAAGGATCACAAAGGTGGATGGATGTACAGTTTAATATCATGACGTGTAACGTTTTTGTATTTGGTTGAAAGTTCTTTCAGCATTCTATCACGTCCTCCGTGTCCAATAGCCAAATGAGCTTCATGAAGTACGTGAAATAACTCAGAGTCCGTGACGTAATACTGTATAGCACTGACGCCTTCTTTAACAGGATAAATGAGTTTACTTTTGTTTTCCACAATCATTACATCATAGCGATTCAGCAACCAATGGTCCCTGGGTTCCTTCTTAGTAGTCATTTTGGCTCTTTGTACATCATTTATTAACTTCTGGTAAGTAGTTTCGGTTAAGAAAGAACTGTTTTTTGCAGCATTAACTCGAATTTTGGACAGTTCATCCTCGAATCGTTGTTTCATGTCTATAGACCATGACTCCTTCTCCAACACTACAGTTAGCTCCTCCATTTTAATGGAGCACAATAAAAAACTAATTTTTTGTTGATCAAATTTAAGTAAAATTGCGTTTTCTGACACTCCGATCAAACCGCAAAGTGCAACAGATAAATTCTGAGAATGAGGCGCGCGTTAAAAGTCACGTGCCTTGCCACTTGTTATTTTAAAACGAATCGGAGATGTATTTCATATTTTGCCGGTTTCTCATTTGGCATTTTATAGAATGTTTAGGAAATGTATGAAATATCAATCGTTTCATACATTTCCGGCTTGTTTTAGGCATTATATACAATGCCTAGGGATTCTATAGAATGCCGGATTTCAAACTTTGTAGGTAACATATACATAATGTATAAGAAAAGTATTGTGACGGGGTCGAAAATTCAAATTCGAGTTTTGGACGGGAGAGCACGTTTAAAGCATCCCTGATTACGAATCAAACATTTTTGAGGTGATGTCTGCTTGTGTGAAAGTGTGTCTGTGTGAAAGTGTGTGTGTGTGTGTGTCAGTGACTCTGTGGAAACGATATCTCACGAACGAATGGATTAATTCGAATCAAATTTGGTATAAAAATCACAATCCTATTGTTTTTAAATGCAATCGAATGTTCAGAACACCCCTAAATTTTCGAGTGAAATTTTGAAAAAATCATAAAAAAATCAAAAGCTTTAATAAAGATGCGTAACTAGATATTTCTCATGCGATTTTTCTTTAAAAAACGATTGAGATAAACTTTAGAGCGCTCGCATGAACCATTCTCGAGATATTGCAGATTTTTCAAATAAATTTATAAAAAAATCCCATAAATTAAAAAAAATATATTAACTGTTGAGAAACATGTTCACTTTTCATATGTAATATCGTGCAATAAATTGGGTGACATCATTCTCGTGGATCTAGCTCGTTCCATTCATAAGAAAAGATACTTTGAGTAATACATTTGCATTTGAACGCCAATAGTCATTTATATGCTATAGGAATAACTTATTTCTCCGTCCATAACGCTTGGAGAGATGTTGGCGACGAATTTGGCGGAATATCGCCAACTTGGCGACTTTTTAAAATGTTGCCAAATTAACGAAAATATCGCCAAAGGGATAACAATGACGCTAAATCGATGAACATGACGACTAATTAACGAAAATTCAATATCTTGGAAATAATATAAGTATCTACTATAAGAATAACCTATTTTTTTTTGCTGTAAAAGTAGTAAATTCATTGCATTATATATGGAAAGTCATGTGTTGCCCACATCAGATTCTTTTTAGATACATTTACATCACAATCAGTTTCAGAAGGAAAAGTTATTTGATAGGAAAATTGATAGGGTGTTATAGAACGTAGTGATAGAATGTTCAGAGGGAAAATTTATTTCACCGTATGATTTTATAAAATTTATTTAATTCTTTAAGTAAAAAAAATTAGTTTGAAATTTATGTTTTAATTTTTTTCTTAATTCTATGGAAAATATAATAAGTATGTAACGAGTTCAGATACTGCATTAAATGCAGTCGACTGTAATCAACAACATTATTGCACACTATTTTAATACTATTGAAATACATAGATAATTTATAATTATGAGTTTCTATGGACATTCTATTGACATCGTTTTTTTTTATACAAAAATAAATAAATTCAGCCGTTGAAGCTGCAGTTCTTCTATTAGCTGTTTGAAAGTAGCTGCGGCAAATGAGTTTCTTTATAAAACTATCCAGGACAATTAACAGCGTTTAAATAAATTCAAGTCATATATTGATGAAAGCACTTGCCATGCTTTACCTCATTTTTTTTTGTCTTAATAATCCGGGTTCTAAATCTTCGGACGCAAGCTGTGCAACTCAAAGAATGGAAAACCGACTCGGGTACGAATTGTTTAAAATTATCTATCCCAACAAGTGTCCGTGTTCGGGATGATCATGTAAGTGCTTTCTTACAATTCATATTAGTTACAATATATTTACTTACGGTTAGTTTATTACTCCATAAGCTGTAAAACATTGTGAGTTGTAAAAGTTATCGGTACGGTTAGAAATGTCGTGTTTCAGTGGTCAATTTGCATCAGAAGACGAAGTGTATCAAAGCTGGTAGAGAAAAAGAAAATTGCGGTAGATGATATGGTAAGTATAGAATTATAAAATTAAGTTCAAGTAGCAGAAAAGATCGATCTGATTGTGTAAAAATGAAGGTCCGGTGGTAGCAAATTGTGCTGGATAATGGCAATTCGATAATGCGTAATGAAACTCTACAAAAACATACATATCATATTAAAGATCTTATATATCTGTCGGACAAACGGCTGGGCTTCAAGGGTGACACATGGCTGTTAATCAACAGGTAAAACACTCTTGGAGTGCAGTAAGTAGAAATTCCCACAAAAATATGGCACAGACCTAAAAGCTTAGGATTAAAACAGAAATGAGTACTTGAACTTCTAGCTGCAGAGGTCCTTATTCTACCGACACAAAATGTCGAAAATCGGCGTATATTAAAATTTAATATTATGTACTGTATCAAGAATATAAAATGGTAGAATTTTTGTCAGATAGGTGGCAATAATATATCTTCAAAAATGCATCAGAAATATAGTCTGCTATTTTGAATTTGCTGTTTATGTTATACTTTAATTCTTTGGACTTGGAATTTTATCGGCATCGCCTGTCTTTTACCACCCACTCGTTTGTCGGATCAACTCGAAAACCACAACGGCTAAAACGTCAAAATTTAGTATATCCTTTTTTGTGGTACATTTTAATTATTTAGATTTTGAACCTTATCGGATAAGCACATTTTGGGTCCGTTATAGGAATGCATTTATGTTTGGAGAATTTACTTGAGAATCAGAGTAGCTGGAATGTTCAAATGTTGCATGTACTGGCCTTTCATACATTTTCTGCATCATTACAATTTCTGCATTACTTCATTACAATTTCTGCATCATGTATATCTACGAGTATATACAACGCTGCGTTTAAAATTGCATTCCTAAATCTTTATTTCAACAGCACTTTCAAAATGTTACTGTTCAAAGACAACATGCTGCTCAGGAATAGATTCAATTTATGTCAGTCCATATTTCAAGCTGTCATACACTCCTTAATGAGGGCATGAATAAATAATACATTTTCAGCTTGAAATCGTTAAGTTAGTGTTTCACATTAGCTTTATTTTAAGAATCAACTTAATGGATCGTTTATTGTATTAAACATTTCATGCTGGTATTAAATTATTCATTTGTGTGATGGAAGCATGGGATGATTTTCTGGCATAATAAAGCAAATTTGAAGTTAAATTTAAAAATTCTATGTTATGGTTTGCCACAATATGGCTTTTAAGATAAAAGCAGTAAATATTCAAAATATATCACTTTTCAAGCCTTCACTGGCAACTGTTTTAAATATTTTAAATATAAATATTTAAAATATATAATAGTTGAAATATATTAAATCTAAAATATATAAAATATAAAAAAGTTTTAAATATGTTAATGATTTAAATGGATATTGATTTACATTCTTATAACAATGACTAGCAGCATACCCGTTCTTCGTACGGAGTATAAAATATAAAGGAACTTATAATTCAGATTAATATGCAAATTATGTTAAAATATTAAATTTATTGCTCCTAAAGAGAAGTTTATGAATATCTGTTCTCATCATACAAAATTATCGTCACGGGCAGATCTGCAGAATAAAACATCCTGGCCCCTTTCGAAAGCAAATTTACAAAAAAAAAGGAATTGAATCAATATACGTAAAATGAAAGCATTAAAATTGTATAGGACCCGTACTACTTATATACGCGAATATTAGAAGATATAACCTGTATTAGTAGATTACATGTATAAATTGAAAATATCAATAAACCCGTAATTGATTCCAATATATGCCAGAATGAAAGCACTAAAATTATATGGGAATATATATTTATATATATATATATATATATATATATATATATATATATATATATATATATATATATATACCCATACTACTTATATTGTCGCAGATTAGAAAATATGCCTGTATGTTAGTAGAAATTACCCTTATTACAATATGAGTCTAAAAAATCTTTGCCGAAATAAAACATATGACATTATAAATTGAAAATTTCAATTATCCCCGTAATCTTTATACCAGAAGATCGTAATTGATTCCAATATATGCCAATATATATCAAAATATATGCCTATATACCTGTACTACTTATATTCTCGTAGATTAGAAGATAACACGTGCATTTATAGAAGATTACTCGCACAACGTACAATATGTGAGTTTCAACAATTTTTGTCATAATAAAACAATGGTATAATAATTTGAAAATATCAATAATCCCTGAATCAATAATCCCCGAAAATATCAATAATAATAATGTGTAACCTGAAGATCGTAATCGATATTTTCCAGTCAAAAATGCAATGCCAATGAAATTTATTTTATATACATATCTTTATTATTCAAATCGGAAAAGATTTAATTAAAATCATATGCCACATAACACATTGGATTTACATCCATTACTAAACGACATGATATCAGTTGCTTCAAATAAATTGATGGAGATCATATCGTTTGAATAATGCTATCTCCATGAAAGGTTTGGCGATATTTTCTTCAATTTAGCGATAACTTAAAAAATCGCCAAATTTATCGCCAAGTGGGACTGTAAAACTGATAGTCCCATTTTGCGACAAATTGACGAAACATCATCATAACATTATCCCCTAACAAAACACAATTAATTTCATTTATTAAGCGCAATTTTATCAATTTCATGACATTTTTATAGATTCACAAACATTTTTATCAACTTGGTGATATTTTAAAAATTCGATAAATGTGTTACTAAATAGGATGGATAGACTGACCCACAAATGCTACCGAAACATCATTTCAGTACTGTCTTCTAAAAAAACGAATTTAATTTCATTGATTTGCGTCGTTTTTAGCAATTTGGCGATATTTCCGTCAATTTGGCAAAGTTTAAGAAAAGTTGCCAAGTTAGCGATATTCCGCCAAATTCGTAGCTCTGAAATTGCAGATCTGAAGAGTAAAATATCCTGATCCCGTTTGTATATACTAAATGAAAACACTAAAATTGTATTAGAAGATATACCCTTTCTACTCTGGGCCAACGGCCGTACCGTGCTGAAAACACCGGTTCTCATTAGATCACCGAAGTCAAGCAGCATCGGGCGCGGTTAGTACTTGGTGGGTGACCACCTCGGAACACCGCGTGCTGTTGGCCATCTCGGGTGCGGTATCCCCGTGGTTTGCGCGCTAGATTTGCACGCTGCCACAAATGCCGCCGTGTTCATGCGGAGTACGATCACGTTAAACATGTGGGTCCGTAAGTCCTTCCGAGAGGTTGGTGGTAGGGGAAGGAGGGTACGGTCCCTGTGGATGCCTCCCCCACTGGGTTCCGGTCTAAATTGGGTGGCACTTCCCGGCCGTCCATACAGTTACCTTACACCTTTCTGGTAGGTCGGACGGTCTGGGTCTCAACAACAACAACCCTTTCTACTCTTTTTCTGTTTCAACAATCGGATAAATGAGTTTATTGGTAAACACAATATGAGTTTATTAGCTAAACACAATATAAAAGCTTAAAAACTCTTTGTCAAATGAAAGTGATGTACGCAGTCCGTAATTAATATAATTAAAAGAAAAATCAAACCGTTCATTTGCAAAATATATTTATACATCTATTTATTTATTATTCAAATAGAAAAAATAATAACAAATATTAAGAAACACATTTAATTTAATTGCGTTGCTGTGCAACATAATATAATAAAGAATCTTCCTCATAAACTGCGAAATTAAATAACCATTTTGATCTCTTCCCCATGAAATGCAAAAATAATAACCATTTTGATTTCTTTATACTTTCCATTGTTTAGTAAATGCTTGACCATGGAGTTAGATTTTCCATTAAAATTCATGTTTCAAATAATTCATGCTTTCAGATAGTGACTAATTAATGCAAAAACCCTGCACTAAGCTCAGAAATGAAGTTTTAATTCACGTTGACGTTTTAAACAAACGATTTTCATCCTTTCCGTTTGGATAAACCACGGAGTTAGAGAGTAGATCTCCTAGGATAAAGTTCCGTTTTTCATTAATATCTCGACAACCCCTGGTATTAGAAACTCGAAACTTGGGCAAAATTTATGGAGGGCTATTTTAAGGCTACTCACAAAATTTCATTAAATTCGATTCAGCCGTTCTCTCGTGATGATGAGACAAACGAAATATTGGTTTTTCACTAATATCTCGAGAACCACTGGTTATGGAAACTCCAAACATGGACTAAATTTTAAGTGGGGCTATTTCTAGGCTACCCACAAAATTTCATCAAATTCGGTTCAGCCGTTCTCCCGTGATGATGGTACAAACAGACAGACAGACAGACAGACAGACAGACAGACAGACAGACAGATTTTCAATTTTATTTATATAGATAGTAAATGTATGTATGTGTGTTTAAGGGTGCGCGCGCGTTGTACAAAACATGCAGGCGGCATACTGCTATATAATTTGGTACAGAGCTACTTACCGGCATGTCCAGAGACACCGCGGAATGATTTTTTAATTTGACTACATAGTACAATGCATCGCGAAAGTATAGTGTGATAGGTTCAAAAATTCGAATTAGAGTTTTCTGCAACAGGGCATATTTTAAATATCTCATAATACGAATTCAATATTTTTTAAATGATATCTGTGCGTATGTTTATGTGCGTGCGTATGTATATGTTTGTGTCTATGGGTCTGTGGAAGGAATATATTTTGAAAAATAAATGGAACGTTTTGAATGAAATTTAATATGATTATTACATTCAATAAATGCGGGATCTATATTGATGTTAAAAGGGACCAAAAGTTTGTAAGACCCCTACATTTTTGAATAAATATTTGAAGTAATCTTTAAAAACTCAGGACTTTCAATAATGTGAAATAAATAACAATTTGATGCATAATTATTTTATTATAAAACGAATAACAGAAACTTTGAAGCATTACCAGGGACCGTACTCAAGATGTGGAACATTTTTCAAATAAATGTATCAAAAAAATCACAAAGATTTAAAAAAGTAGTAAGTATCATCCAATGTGTTTGTTTCCGTTCCATATGCCAATATTATGCGATACGTTTATTAACATTATCATGGATCTAGTTTGTTCCATTCATAAGATGCGTTTTGTTATAGATTTATATTTTGACGCCAAAAAATTTGTCAATTGTCATTTACTCCACGATGGATTTTGTGGGTGAGTATGAATAAGTAATTTTTACTTAACTAATAAAAGTAAAAAAAAGAAATTAATTTACCTTTCGTTAATTTAATGCTGCTATTATTGTGGTGTGACTTTGTTTATTTATAAGCTAATTTATCGGCTTTACTGAACGATGATTAGTTTTTTGCCGTAGTAACAGGATTCGTCTTTATAAATTAAATAAAGAAAAGTTAAATACATTATTGATATATGAAACCATAATTGAAATTTCGATGTTGAATTGTATGAATTTATTGATAGGAACTCATACCAAAATCAGTTTGACATAAAACGAATCTTCTATGAATCGTTGAACTCCATTGGAATTGTATCCGTAACAGCAAAGCGGCAGGGTGTTGCAAATGGAAAAAAAAATCACAAACTCCGATAGTGATTGCCCGGTATCTAGTTTTTCAATAATATGCTACCGTTTGAGCCATCCCGATGTCTGCTGGCGACATCTTATGTCGATAATATTGATTACTTTGGACTTCAGCTGGAAATTTCAATTTTTCAATAACAGGCATTGATGAATACATAATTTCAATCATCGGCCTGATTTGAATATTTACGACCTTTTCGGTTGCTCTTTTCACTACCAGTTTCGGTGTTCCCATATCCTACTCTAACACCACGAGTCCTTCACGTAAGAATCCAGATGTGTACTCGCTCTAAGGATTTGCATTTTCTGCTTAACTTATGGGAATAAATCTGTAATTCTTAAAACAAATTAGCTTTATTAAATCAGTTTTAACACATCGATAAGTACAATACACTTCGTGCGAAGGATAAGAAAAACTTGAGTAACGTTGAAGTGTTGAAAATCCAGACCACAAGACCACACGACAGACCCGAAAATTTACTGTTGCTAAGTGGGTGGCCGGGAACTTAAAAAAATAATAGTGTTCCCTCCCGGGATCTAACCGGGGGCCTTGTGCTTGTGGAGCACGCACAAGGCCTCCGGTTGAGTAACGTGTAAAAGCACAAATAACACAATAAAGCAGCAAACCGCTATTTCGGGTATACACTAGATTCCCTTCGTGAGTGCAAGGAAATTAGGAAATCTAAAGCTCAAAAGAGGAATGGCCACGAAAGGAAGTAGCAAGAGGATTATACAGGATGATTAAAAAAGGATGGTCCAAACTTTACGAGATGGTAGTACACACGAAACCAAGCATTTTTCGTTATAGTTTACCGGGTCGTAAATGAAACGTAAAGCGCCAAGTGGGCGCTTAATGGTGAAACCGGTGAGGTGAGGCTGAAACACAAGATTGACTTAAAGGTTATGAAATGACATTCAATAATCAATTTCAGTAATGACTCAAAAGAGCGACCGCCAACCTGAATGCACGAGGTACAGCGTCGATGGAAGGATTGGGGAACACTCTCGAATAGACCAGGTATGTCACGCACTTCGGCAGCAGTAGCCAATATTCTGGCGACGACTTCATATACAGATTCAAGAGGAGTGTCATAGACGAGACTCTTGAGATATCCCTATAAAAAAAGTCAAGACACGGAAGATCGGGCGAACGTGGAGGCCAAGCTATTTGTCCGCCTGGCCCAATCCATCGCTCTCCAACGTCTTTACGTTTCATTTCCGACCAAGTAAACTATGACGAAAAATGCTTGGTTTGATGTGTACTACCACCTCTTAAAGTTTGGCTTATCTTTTTTAATCACCCTGTATACCCAAGAGTTGGATTAAGAGAGAGCCAATCAGGCAGCATGAAGAACAATCCCCCAATCCGAAACGACAAGTAACAAGATTGGCGTGCGCCGAAACAGGATAGGAATATCTCGACCAGACGAGTCAAGTCATAACAAGAATTTTGTCCTTCTTAGTTTTAACATAATTCATTTCTGTATAATGTACTTTCCAATTAAAAAAATATATTCGATAAATTCAAGGCCATTCTCTTGCTCGACTTTTATAAAAATCAATAGGAACTTTACGTTCAACTATTAAAATGATTGTACCAAATTTCATTTGAGTATCAATATATGTTTGTAAGATATACTTTTCACAGACTGACAGACATACGCACGTTGGGCAAAATATTTTAATTCTTGCTCAGACATATTAAGTGAAAATCCGTAATGACGTGAAGTGATGTGGTTAATCCGAAAAAATCTGATACTCGGATTTTTGATCTTTTTACAATGTTACATATAAAACATGCATTGCAGAGAAAATGAAAATCGATTTTGTAGATAAATTGCCTAATATCCGGAAATTATTTTCTTTATCACGTCATCTTGCTAATCTATTTTTAATATTACATTTTCAAATGCCTCATTCAACAACACTTAAAAAAGTTTTCTATGTATAGATAAGACATTTCTCAGTTAATGATTCAGTTGATGGTAATTTGTCTTTCAAGCCTTTATGAACAATTCAAATGGAATGTCAGTCAACAGCTCTTTTCAGTATGAAATCATGAAATTCGCGTTATCCTTTAGTTTGATTTCAAGATTAATGAATAAACTTAATGGATTGTTTATTGCGTCGAACATGTCAATCTGCCATTAAGTTATTAATGTCCGATGGGGGAAGCGTGGACCTATTTACTCGCATAATTAAACAAACTCAAAATTAAGCTGAAAATTCTATGTTATGAAATGCCAAAACTGTGAATTTAAATATATCGTAAATATGAGAAATGTGTTGTTCCTTTGCAATATATAATTCGTAAAATGCAAAAAGTTCGGAGTTAATATGAATACATTGATTCACAATTAGTTGTGGAGAATTGCGGGACAAAGATAAATCATCGTGCATATGCAAAACAATTCAGTTGACGTCGACATGCGCAAAGCACCGGCGCAAGTCGGGACGCGTATAAAACGGCCTCGAGTGGCATGGCTAATTGAGGCAGAATTTCGCAGATGCTGTGGTACGGAGAGTTTTAACAATCAAAAAGGACGAAATATGTCACAAAGATGCCAAATGGACATGTTTTTAAAGGGACGAATAATTGAAATGCTGGAATCCGGTCGATCCTAAACCGAAGCGTCTCGAATTCTGCATGTGCCAGAGTGTGTGATCTCCAGAATGTGGCAGAGGTTCCAAACTACTGGAGATGTTACACGACGACAAGTGTCAGGTTGTCCAAGTGGAACAACCGCTCGGCAAGATAGATATTTGGTGATAACTGAGCGATGTCAGAGGAAACGTTTTGCCAGACAACTGGATTCAGTCTTGACAGTCACCACAGAAGTCACCGTTTCGAAACAAACTGTTTACAGGAATCTCAGACGCGTTGGTCTGTATGCCAGGCGACCAGCAGTTTGCATCCCCCTGACGTCTGCACAGAAACGCACGCGTTTACAGAGGAGTTTGGAACATCGGCAGTGGAGTGGACAACAGTGGTGCAATGCCATGTTCAGTGACGAGTTCAGGTTTAACCTGCAAACTGATTCTCGTCGTACCACGATCTGGAGAGAACGTGGAATGCGTTTTCATACGGGAAGCATCAAGGAAAGCCATCGTATTCCGTTTGGGGGTGTCATGATCTGGGCAGGCATGATGATGGACGGCCGCACAGACCTCCACATATTTGACAATGAGTCGATTACCTATCAACGATACAGAGACGAAGTCCTTGAGCCTACCGTTCGATTATTTTGAGGTGCTGTTGGTTCCGATTTCATATTCATGGATTATAACGCACCTCCTCACCGTGAGGCCTTGGTCGACGACTTCCTTCAAACTGAAGGTATCCAGCATATGCAGTAGCCTGCCAACTCTCATGATCTGAATCCAATAGATCATGTTTGAGATATGATCGAGAGACATCTTGAAGCCTTTCGCTACATACCAAGCTCCGTTCCTAGATTTAAAACTGCTCTCCGTGAGGTTTGGAACTCTTTGAGCACACAACTCATCCCGACCCTCATCGAAAGTATGGGAAATCGTTGTGCAGCATGCGTGGCTACCCGAGGTCCCCACACTCCGTATTAAACTGCAGTATCACATTGATTTAATCATTCTGTTTCACTGAGGTGGACACTCGTATTGTGGTCCTTTTTCTGTCAAAACTTCTCTTTGGATAATAAAAGTAATTATTATCTTTGTTTTGCATTGTTTTCTTCTTCTATAACCTTATTACACCCGCATACCGCTCTCCCTTCCATTCCGATGTAGATTTCTTGAAATTTTCACATAAGCAGCAACTATGCTTAACTTTTGAACATGAGTGTATATACAATTATTATTATATAGTATTCTATACATACTATATTATAGAATAATTTATAGTGCGCATCTCATCACACGTATAGTCTGACTCTTAGGGGAGCTATATATTTAAAGCAAACAGCTTACATGGATTTATACTATAAAAATGACATGAATTATAATACGCATCTTGTTCTCAAGGTAATTTACGTTATAATGTAAAATGTAAACAATCATAAAAATAATATAATAACTATTAATATATTTAGGTATAATAAAGAGTGGCAAAAACTAGCTTGAAACGCAATAATTTGAGGTCTCATGCAATTTCACTTTATACAATTTTAATGTACGTACATAAAGCATAATACTTACGAAACTTGCATGACATTAGGTAATGTAATGCTACTTTAAAAATTCCATAAAACAGTGTCCTATTATATTTTTTTCATTGATATGAAAAGAAAGAAAACATTGATATGGGAAAACACGCTCTATGGCATTGATGCTGTCATTCAATGTTCTCGTAAAAATACAGAACATCAAAATGTATTTGGATTTAAAAACGTATAATAGCTGAAAATTGAAGCTTCGTATTATATGCTTTCATGGAAATGTTTTCTTAGCAATGCCTTTCACTTATCCACAGTTATCTTTACGAATTGGAAACGTATTACCACTCCCATGGTAACATATTCTTGACACACGGTATGAAATAGGGTTTGAAAATGTTTTCAGGTTCCAGTCTTAAGAATGCCATTTATATTCCACGCATTAAAAGTATAGTATTTCATGTTATATCTATTCTAAAGGATATTTTATTAGAACATTTTCATATTTTTATCTATAATGCTTCTTCGCGTTTCTCTACAATATTCATAAAAACTTCGCATGGACTGTGTTTGTCACTTCGTTTATCTTTGGCGGTTTATTCTCGGCTTCCATAAGATGTAGAAAGCTGAAACTCGCCCCTTCTGGAGGTTTCAACGGAGAGTATAATAGGAGACATTGCTCAGTGGGAGAGCAATTGGCGTGATATGAGCTACATGAAATTGTGAAGTACGCCAATGTCTTGATAATAACATCGGCTGCTTTGTGAAATTAGCGAAGCAGTTGTTTGCTGTTTCATTACCACTGATAGTTGTTTGGTAATCTAGTGACATAATTATCTATCTATTTGCTGTATATTGTTCTTATTAACGTGTATAGTTAAATAAACGTGTTAGTTATCCCGAAATTCTAGATCTCACGATTCAAGAGGATATGTTGCAACAATATTTTTAGCTCGAATGCTTCATGGCGTTTCCTTAGACTATTTACAATAACTTCATGAGCTGTGTTTGTCAATTCGTTCATCTTTGACAGGCTCATTTTCGACTCACAGACGACGTAGAGAGCTGAAAGTTGTCACACAGTTTCAGCTGGAACCTAAAATGTCTTCAGGTGAAATATTCTACTGGTTGCAGCAAGTCGATCCATGTATAATACTACATAGGATTGAACGTAAAATGCTACACAATGTGAAAATTAAATTTCGAGATAAAAATAAGTTTTTCAATGTCCCCCTACACAAAAGTCGCACACGGTAGAAGTAGAAATTGTACTTGAACCACATACAAAATTGAATCAAATTGAAAATATAGGCCGATTAACCTGAACAATAGTATATTAATTTCATCATTATTCAAAATTCAAATACAGACTTGAAATTTGGTGCACAGATAGATCGTTCGATAAAACCCTATGGTAAAATAGTATTTTCCGAAAATGTTCTGTAGAGGATGTGCCCCACACCAAAACGTTCTAAACATGAAATGATAGAAAATCATGCTTTTAGATGAGATAGAGACATCAAAATTGGTGTATGGGTAAATAGTTCGAAAGGAAGAAATTGTACAATTTCAGATTTCCAATGTTGCTACTTTAGGGGATGTCGCAATGGAAACGGGATTTCAAAAATGTTCGTTTAAGGGGGTGCTCCAGAATAAAACGTTCGAAAAGTCAATTGATAAAAAAAAACATGCTTTGGAATGAGATAGAGATATCTAATTTGGTGTAAGGATATATAGTTTGAAAGAACGAAAGTGTACAATTTCAGTTTACCAATATTTTCTACTTTAGGGGGTGCCGCACATCAAAATGTTCGATTTTCGGAATAAAGGAGAAACGCTCCTTTAAAAACGTAAAAGAGACTTTATATTTGGTATATGGGTGAATCATCTGATAGAAAACACAAGACGAATAGAGTGTTTCGAAAATGTATAGTTAAGGGGGTGGGAACTCCACACAAAAGCATTCGAAAGATGAAATGCTAGAAAAGCATGCCTCACGATCAGATAGAGACTTCAAATTTGGTGTACGGGTAAAAAGTTGGAATGGAAAAAGTGTGCAATTTCAGTGTTCCAACATTAGCTATTGTAGGGGCTGCCGATGTCTCTCTATCTATTCGCTCGAAACGTTCGAAAAGAGAATTGATAAAAAACCATGCTTCGAAATGAGATAGAGATATCAAATTTGGTGTAAGGGTAGATAGTTTGAAAGGAAGAAAGTGTGAAATTTCAGATTTCCAATATTTGCTATATTAATGGGTGCGCACACTAATATGTTCGATTTGCCGAACAAATGAGAAACGCCTGCTTTAAAATTTGATAAAGGCTTGAAATTTAGTAAATGGGCTAATTATTAGATTGAAATATTGAAATATTCCAGATAGTTCAGAAGGAAGAAAGCGTGCAAGTTCAGTTTTCCAAAATTTTCTACTTTAGTGGATGTCGCACATCAAAATGTTCGATTTTCCGATTAAATGAGAAACGCTGCCTTTAAAATGTCACAGAGGCCTGATATTTGGTATATGGGCCAATCATCTGATACAAAAACCAGTTGTAGAATTTTTCAAAAATGTTCATTTAAAGGAGTGGGTGCTCCACAGACAAACGTTCGAGAAGTGAAATAATAGATGTATGGTGGGTTCCACTTTTAGTGAGTGGCGAGACAGGAATAATCCACCATATGGTTTGGTTGCTTGTTGTTGCATAGTGTGACTCACTCGTAATATAAAGTACAACAAAAGACTACAGGTTTAAAACTCAACCATTTAATAACAAGAAATTTTAACATAACAAGAAAGTAGATATGCATTACACTGCTTGGTTTAAAAATGCCGTAGTGTAACTCATCTAATTAGCATCGTACGTACTAGAGTTGAGTTTACAAACTTGCGAGACTAACGAAATTCGGATAACTAACGAGTCTGAAGTCATGGCGATTTGCAGCATCTTAAATATCTTGCCACAGACATGCGCATTACAGCATTGTTTGGTCAAACAGAAACTGCGTGATCCCGCAGCAACGGTGGCACCACAAAAGAATCATGCTTCGTGATTTATAGAAACTTCAAATTTTGTGTATGAGTTGATAATTCGAAAGGAAGAAAGTGTGCAATTTCAGGTTTCCAATATTTTATACTTTAGGGGGTGCCGCGCAGCAAAATGTTCGATTTGCCGAACAAATGAGAAACGCCTGCTTTGAACTTTGATAGAGGTTTGAAATTAGGTACATGGGCTAATCATTTGATAAAAAGACGAATAGAGTTTTCCAAAAATGTTCATTTAAGGCGATGCTCCCCAGAAACATATTCTAAAGTTGAAATAATGAAACACCGTGAACAATTCATGTTGGAACAATTTGAAAAGGACCACTGGAAAAATCAAATTATTAAAAAATTCACTTTATTCGGGGGAGGGATCTTATTGTGAGACCGTTGATTTTCAACGGGTTTTCAGCTAGTATATACTAATTGCCAAGTGACCGCCTGTCTATCTGTCCGTCTCTCACGCTGTTTTAGACACTTTCCAAGTAGAGATAGAGACTTACAATTTGGTACACGGGTTGATCGTTTGATAAAAACCCCTAGAAAAATCGAATTTTTCAATAATGTTCTATAGAGGGGGTGCTCAACACAAAAACGCTCGAAAAGTGAAATGATAGGAAAACATACTTTGGGATGAGATAGACATTTCAAATTTAGAGTATGTGTAAACCGTTCGAAAGGAAGAAAGTGCAATTTTAGATTTTCAATATTTGTACTTTAGGGGGTGCCTCATACCAAAATGTTCGATTTGCCGAACAAATGAGAAACACCAGCTTTAAAATATGATACAGGCTTAAAATGTTTATATGGGCTAATCATTTGATGAAAACACCCAAGAAAAGAAGAGATTTTCAAAAATGTTTGTTTAAGGGGATGCCTAGATGAAAGCACTCGAAAGGTGAAATGACGAAAAACCATTTGGTGTACGGGTAGATAGTTTAAAAGGAAAAGTATGTGCAATTTCAGTTTTCCGATATTTTCTACTTTAGGGGGCTCCGTAAACCCACATGTTCGATTTCCCGAATAAATGATAAGAGAAGAGTGGAGGCTTTCCGATAAGGATAGAGGCTTGATATTTGATATATGAGACAATCATCTGATAAAAAACAAAGAAATGAAGATTTTCAAAAATGTTCATTTAAGGGGATGGCTACTCCTCACGAAAACTTTCGAAAAGTGAAATGATAGAAAAAACATGCTTTGCGATGGAATGGAAACTTGAAATTTGGTGCATAAGTAGATAGTTCAAAGAAATGAAAGTGCGCAATAGAAAATTTTCAATTTTTGTAATTTTGGAGCGTTCCGTACACCAAAACTTTTGAAAAGTGAAATTATAGAAAAACATGCTTTGCGATGAGATAGCCACTCCAAATTTGGTGTATGGATATATCATAGGGCAGAAAGAAAGTTTGCAATTTCAGATTTCCGATATTTGCTACTTAAGGAAGGGGGAGGGGGGTCACACACCAGAATTTTCGATTTGCTTAATAAATATTTATAATTAAAGATAATAAATTAAAGAAAAAAGTAAATTAAAGAAACGCCTACTTTAAATTCGATATAGGCTTGTAATTTGGTATATATGACAAAATGATAAAATTTGATAAAATCATTTGATAAAAAAAACAAGACTTATAGAGTTTTCTTATAAATATTCATTTAAGAGGAAGCTCCACATAAAAACGTACGAAGGGTGAAATGATAAAATTGAATGTTCAGTATGAGATATAGACTTCACACACACACACACAAATTTGGTGTACCGGTAGGTAGTTCGGAAGGAAGAAAGTGAACAATTTCAGATCCCCAATATATTCTTCTTTAGGGAGAATATAATTTTTTTTCTTTTTTTCACTCGACTTTCTCATTAAATCATCATTTTCCATTCCATCACCATTTCTCACACCATTATCATTTCTCATACCATTATCATGCCATAATTTTTATGTACCTTGTGAGGGTTTTGTTTTTCAAATTTTTCATGTGAAATTTAGAAAAATCTGTATCGTTGGTCAAAGTGATTGAAATTATAGTGTGTTACTTCACTTTAAATGGTTTGACAAAATTTTTCGATTTATACTGCAGTTGACAATGCCCCCCGGAGTGTTTAATTGCCCCTCTCGAGCGGACCACAATGACGACAAGAACAAAATATTGTATCGCGGCTAATTTTGACAACAATGATTGAAACTATTAAGTTTCGTGATCATTCAGCCATAAATAATCCTTTTTATGCCGGATTGCGTCAAATTTTATCATTATTACTATTATTATTATTATTATTACTATTATTTTAAGATGATTTTCCATCGAGCACGGGTAAAGTAGGTCAGTAGATGTGACTTTTTGACCTACTTTACCCCTTGGCAGTCGTGGCTTCGGCAACATGGGCCAGGACGCTTAATATACTGTACACTTCTGTGTGCACTAGCCTTTCCTGATCGAACCCCACCTCCTCGTGGTGTTTCCGGGCAACGGAGTCTCCTTCGGGGGTTTCCGGCGAACAGGATTAAGGCGAACTAGGCTCCTACGGGTTTCCTATCCGTTTTCGCGTTTTTCAATTGGCTCTCATATTATTAATGAGGATGGAAAATGTCGCACCAGATGTCACTCGCGTCACCAAGAAATAGCTAAAAAATAAGAGCCCAGCACTCACTCCTCAATCAGATTCAGGCCTAGGTAGCTCTCGCCTCAAACGCGCGCCGTCAACGTCTGATAACTAAACTACAATCCGAGAATCATGAATGCAGTCCCGAACCCTTCTCAAGCATATTAGCGCAAGTGATCCACTCCGGCTAAGTGGATCCTTTGGCTAAGATACGATCTTGGATTCAAATGAAAATAAATCGTTCCTTAATAAAATACTGGACTTTCGTCGGATTAAAAAAATTCTGGTTGTTATAAAATTTTTAGCACAATTGCAAATTCCTTGGCAGTACGACGTTTAGATTTTTCGCTGCAGACATCTTTCGACGTAATTTATATCGGATCGACGACATATTGGTTAATTTGGAAACGCGTCGATCGATTTGATGAGGTATCAAAAAAGGCGCCAAATTAAGGATATCTTGCCAAATAGTTCGCCGATATCCTAAACGTAAGTATCAGAGTGAACTTCCCAGAAGTAAGGTATCTTCTCCTTTACCAAAATTTTCGATTTTCCGAATAAATGTGTTCGATTTTTCGATTTCAAATTTCGATTTTCCAAATACGCGAAGTATTTAAAAGTTTACGCTTTTCGGGGGTTGTTTATTGTGGGACCGTTGATTTTCAACGGATATTCGGCTAGTACTATACAAATCCTCTCCTTATGTAAATTTGATATTATGCATAATTGTCATAACTATTTCATCTGCTTCCATTCTCATTTCCCTTCGACAATTTTGCATAATTATATCAATTTTGGATAATGATTGCACAATTAGAACTCCTTCTTTGGGACGCTGGCGATTCGGCGAGATCTTGATCATCGACGTATTTCGGTGGCAACCCTGATTCGAACATTTTTGGAACTTTTGTTTTTATTTTCATGGTGACTACTTTCTTGTGGCGGCATCAGTAAGATGAAATTGAAAATTGACATACATCGTTTGCGGAATTCGGTTGGTGCTAAATATGGCGAAAGTATCAGATGCATAAGGCCTTCCGGGCTTAAATAATTAATGGATCCGTAATGATATTGCAAAAGTCTAAATTGGAAAAAACCGCGTGTTAAAAATCTTCGTTGAGGTCCTCCTAATATTTCTTTATTTTGCATCTGATGCTTTATGTGAAAAGTACAATATCACATTATGCTGGATTTTAGAAATGAAACTATCCTTTCCGTGTAATTCGACGATTTATCATCGCTCGGATGTATATACTAGTACTCTCCTGCATAATAAAAAACAAGAAAGATCAATCATGCTTAAAGCATTGATTATGAAACACTTTCCAACTTCAATGCAAATTTATTTAAACAAGTCTAAAATGCAATACATTCCTCGGTAATATTTTGAAACTTATCACAATACTGCATTAAATTATTATATTTGAAAACGTAAACCTTCATCGAAAAAAATGAACTTCATTCAAATGACGGCATTGAAATATAAATTGCCTGGTTTAAATATCTCTAAAATGCAATACATTCCACGGTAATATTTTAAAAACTATCATAATACTACGATAATTTATTATATTTGAAAACTTCATCGAAAACAACTGAAATTAATTCAAATGACGTCATAGAAAAAATAACACGCCTGGATCTCTCTATAAAAACAGGATTCCATTCATAACTTTCTCCCATTCATTTCATTCATCACAATACTATAATAATTTATTTTATTTAAACATTTTGTTTAAGACCATGGAGCTACAAAAAATTAAACTCTATGCTTGAAACTTCATCGAAAAAAATCGTCCTTCTCTTTATGAAATCAATTAATATTTCATTCATATCAGCCATGCAGACTCCATGGACTAAATTATTTTGTGTTAAAAAAATACAGGAATTCTAATACAACTCATACTATATATTTTGCTGTTTACATTTTACATAGGTGAAAAATAGGCTTAGTTGTAGAAATAATCAAATTTAGATGAGCATTTAAACTCAAATATATTGTCATTGCGTTGTTTCAGTATGTAGATGCACAGAATTTAAGCAAAAATAAAGTAGTTTTAGGACGGATACAATACTCAATATGAATTAAAAAGAAAAAAAAATCAACGATTTTGAAACAAGATGGATGCCATATATCATTCTGAAGCGGGTAATGTGATCGTTTCATATCATGGTCACATGATCGTTTCGTTCCGACAGGCCAACGACCGTACCGTGCTGAAAACACCGGTTCTCGTTAGATCACCGAAATCAGGCAGCATCGGGCGCGGTTAGTACTTGGGTGGATGACCACCTGGGAACACCGCGTGTTGTTGGCTCTTTTCGAGCGCGGCAGCCCAGTGGTTAGCGCGCGATTCTCGCCGCTGCCAGAACTGCCGCCGTGTTCATGCGGAGTACGATCACGTTAAACATGTGGGTCCGTAAGTCCTTCCGAGAGGTTGGTGGTAGGGGAAGGAGGGTACGGTCCCTGTGGATGCCTCCCCCACTGGGTTCCGGTCTAAATTGGGTGGCACTTCCCGGCCGTCCAAACAGTCACATTACACCTTTCTGGTAGGTCGGACGGTCTGGGTCTCAACAACAACAACATGATCGTTTCGTATAAGAGGTGTAATTATTATTTTAATTTTTATTTAAAAAACTACTGAATATATTTCGCTGAATTTTTTTTTATATATTTTATGGAACAATTTGAATATTACCAAAAATTTTCGAAGCAATTTGTGAATTTTAAATCTGCTTAAAAAATGTTTGAAAAATAAAGTCACATAGGGCTCAATGTATTTCATTTTTTCGATCCGGGTTCAATCCAAAACTAATTGGGTAATATTATTCATTTATATTCCCATAGGTTCTACAGACCGTCTGAACAACATACTAAAATTTCATTTTGATTAAGTCATTTTTACAGCAGTTATCGTGCTAACGGACAGACAGACAGACATACAGACAGATAGACAGACAGACAGAATGAACAAAGTCATAAACACTTTTCAACTTTGTTGTAAAGTGTTAAAAATTAGTCATCAGACTTATATCATCTTTTCCTTTAGAAATCCGGGGTCCATTTCCTGTATTTTTACTTCCGAAACGAGTTAAATTTTCGCAATGCTTCGCACTTCCTCCTTCCGACGGTATAAGCCGGCCAGTCATCTAATAATAATATTATATGCATCTTCGAAAACAAATGCAAGTTTGAGAATTTTGAACTATATATATACAGGGTGCCCTGTGCTATCGGTACCCAATGGCTATTTCCTCAACCGTTAGTCACAGAGATATACTTCCAATTGCAAAAATGTTTTAAATTTTAAAATCTATTATCTTAGAAACAGTTTAAATCAATCAATATATTTCTAAAAGAAATACAAAATATTAATTTTTATACAGCCCCTAGTCCTACCAATTATATTTAGCAAAATCATTCTCATACAATTTTATGCAAAATAAAAAAAATCATCCTTTTACGACCAAAATTGACCGACTTATAGCTGTTTAAAGTTGAAGCACTTTTTATGCTGAGAAACGATCCCTGATTGGTTGGTTGCCTGGAAAAATGGTCAATACGGTAACTGATTGGTTGGTTGCCTGAAACGGGATATTTTTATGCGTTGAAAAGCGACCTAAGTCATAAAGTTTAATGCTTCATAACTCGGTGAATTTTGGTCGTAAAGGGAAGATTTTTTTTTATTTTGTATAAAATTATATAAGGATGATTTTCCTAAATATAATTGATAGTACCGGGGAACCGTATAAAAATGTATATTTCGTATTTCTTTCAGAAATGCATTTATTGATTTAAAATGTTTCTAAGGTAATAGATTTTAAAATTTAAAATATTTGCAATTGGAAGTATATCTCTGTGACTAACGGTTGAGGAAATAGTCATTGTGCACGATAGCACAGGACACCCTGTATATATACAGGGTGCCCACTTATATCCCTTGCATCCCCTCAACATCTAAACGGTGACAGCTTAGGCCATAAAGTTGGTGTCTAGACATAGTAAAAAGGCTATGCGCTACTCGATGAGACAACTTACAACGCCATCTATTGGCAAATTTTGGAATTAGCGATCCCATCTCGTAAACGGTGAAAGATACGTGAAAAAGTCAATAAGAAAGTTGTAGAGCACTCTCGATTTAGTACGAAAAGATACCTTGCGCACATTAATACTCTAAACAGAATGAAAAAAATGAACATTTGTTTGATTGTGAAGCGAAGCGAGAAAGGACAACCTTACGGACTAAATACGAGCCTGTGTTGTGGCGCACGCGGGAAACGCACGTGATTCGCATTCATAAGGACTATGGTTCTGTCCCCACCGATTGCGTGTTTTACTGAATGTCTCCACAAACCATGAAAACTTTCTGCTGATCTTGCAAAATCGTCTCTCCAAACACACAGCTCAACTCAACCATGTCTGGTATAAAAATCACATGGATCTCATGTATTATGCAAATGAGGATGGAACGTCATACCTGTTCACCTGAGACTACTACTATAAAACGGATGCTTCTGCTGGGTTGTACGTTAAAGCGGAGAGTTTTGGCAAAATTTGGCAGTAACGAGTATTGCGAAATGTTGTTAATTTACGGTGAATGTGGGTTTAAGGCAAAATCAGCTGCAAGGCTGTACCGTGAACGTTTCCCTCAAGGCCCGCATCCTACACGGCAGACCATCTTAAAAGTTGTAAAACGTTTAAGCCGACCTCGAATTCGTACACCTCGTAATGTAGGACGCAAAGTGCAACCTGAAGATGTGCTAGCATACGCTCTCGCCCATCCTCAGAGCAGCACAAGAATGACCAGTGAAAATTGTGGCCTTTCAAAAAGCCCCGTCTGGAAAATCCTGAATGAATCAGGTGCTCATCCATACCGATCCGCACCTGTGCAGGGATTGCTGCTGAGAGACGTCACACGTGGTGCAACTTTGTGATGAATAACTTACAGATCCACCCAACATTCATGGCAGACATAATATGGAGGGATGAGGCATGTTTTTGGAGGAACGGAATGTTTAATAGACAGAACGTTCATACCTGGTCGCTGGAACGTCCGAGATATGCCGTGGAAGTTCGACATCAACAACGCTGATTGATGGATGTTTGGTGTGGAATATTTAATGGCAAGCTCATTGGACCAGTATTTTGCGAGGGCACGTTAACTGGACAACGGTACTTGCAGCTTCTGCAGGATTTAATAACCGACTTTGTTGAGAATCTACCGTTGCACCAACTCCTAAATGTATGGTTCCAACATGACGGCGCACCTCCGCATAAGATTTCAAACGTTCAGCAGTACCTAATAGAGACATTCCAGAATCAAGTCATCGGGTATGGTGGTTCCGTCGAGTGGCCCCCTCGCTCACTTGATTTGACCCCATTGGACTTCTTCTTATGGAGGCACATAAAAGGGCAGGTATATGCGACCTCTCCGCCAACATTGCAGGATCTTAGACGACGCATTACTGATGCTTGTGCTTCCGTAACACCTGCCATGTTGCACAATGTGCAGCGAGAAATCCAGTCCAGAGTGCAAATGTGTATAGTGGCTAAAGGAGAGCATTTTGAGCAATATACTATTGTAAATAAATGATCCTGAAGACAGGGAAAGGTCTCAGTTTCTTTCTTCCACTCTTTATGACATGACAATCTTCGAAATCGTGACCAAACAAATACTCATTTTTTGCATTCTGTTTTGAGGTTTAATGTGCGCAACGTATCTTTTCGTATTAAATCGAGAGTGCTTTACAACTTTTTAATTGACTTTTTTCACGTATCTTTCACCGTTTACGAGATAGGACCGCTAAATCCAAAATTTGCCGATAGATGGCGTTGTAAGTTTTCACATCGGTAGGCATAGCCTTTTTTCTATACCTAGACCCCAACTTTATGGCTTAAGCTGTCACAGTTTAGAAATTAAAGGAGGTGTAACGGATATAAGTGGGCGACCTGTATATATATATATATATATATCATATAAAAGCCAGTAAACAAATTCAAATAGAATTCCTATGCATATCCACAAAAATCAAAAGCACTACTCAGGAAAAGGCGCCAAGCCGCTCTATACTCCGAAGCAGAATGTAATCCAAGAAAAAGAAGAATTAAAGGAACTTGGGATAACCAAATGCTTTGCATTTAATGGTTGGGGAGGATTGCGACTCCCCCTCCCGTTTAAAGCTGCTTTTCCAGCCTAGGCAAACGCTCACGGTACCAATACAAAGCAAAGGTTGGTCCCCATTGCGTGCTAATACGAAGGCACCCGAATACAGAAGAACAAGACCAACCAAACAGAAGGAAACTGGACCAAAGGTGAATCTTGCCCAACTCGCTATCTTATATATGTTCAACTTACGCATGCGTGCAATCTTAGCAGGTACGCATAAACTTTATTTACCTGCAGATTGAAGAAGTAAACTGTCAAAATCTACCTGATCCTTGAAAATCGATCTATAACAATCCTTTAAGAAATATAAAGGATAATGTTTATATAAAGCCTCTTTTATGATTTTTATATTGCTATTATTGCAATCTTTTTTAAACGTGTTGTAAATTTGATTTCTCTTGAAGTGTCCGAGTATGATATTTCTGAAAATATTTTTGGTAAGATTTGTTTTCCAATCGATGAGATGATTGATCTTAATTTTATATAATTCTCTTTTGTCATATAACGTTGTATAATGACCATATAATCCATGTTTTTTTATTGAGATGTCCAGAAAATTTACCGCTTCATTTTCTTCTTTACAATTTTCTATTAATTCCAATTCCGGTGGGTAAAAAGTGAAGTCGAAATTGGTGGTGGCTTTATAACACCCCAATAGCACATCGTCAACAAACCGGAAATATGGTATCTCAGACAAAATATGGGTTCCTTTTTCATATGTTGAGAGGTAAATATCAGCCAAGATTGATGAGCAGGCTCCTCCCATTGGAATTCCCTTTATTTGTCGGTAATAATTTTTTCCGTTATATAGAATATTTTCTTTTAATACTAGTTCAATAAGGTCAAGGTATCTTCGATAAGTAATAAAATCCTTCAAATTAAATTCTTCATATAATTTTTTCAAGATTGAGTATAAATTAGATAAATCAATGTTGTTAAATAGGTCGCGGAAATCATAGCTTTTAAAACATATATCTTTATTACAATGTTTTAATCGATCGATAACTTCTATTCCATTTTTGATCATGACATGATTCTGTGTTTTGATATTTTCCATCACAAACTTGAGGATGTTCAATAGTCGTTTATTAGCTATTGTAAGATATGATCCACAGCCTACGGTAACTGTACGGAATTTTACAGGCTCTTTATGCATCTTTGGAATGAGGATTAAATATGGAAATCTAACATTTTTTATTTCATTACCGATTCGTTTGTACATAGCTTTAATCCTTTTGGATAGAACATTTCCATTATTGTGTAATGGGGTGTACATAGTACCGTCTAGATAGCAGTGAAGAAGTGTATCTATGTAAAACTTTTTGCATGTAAATGCAAAATGTGATACCATCTTGTCTGTATAAGTTATAACAAAATTTTCTTTTACAGTTTGTATAGCTGCAGGTATTGAAAGATTCCTAATTCTGGTATCTTGTCTGATGTAATGAAACTGAATTTCTTTTAAAAAATTATATTTCCATTCTTGAAAGGCTTGGATAGGTAAACTGTGTTTTACTGCTATTTTATAAATGAATTCTTCTAGATCTTGATTGAAATTTTCGACTACTTGGTTATATTCTTGTGATCTGTATTTAGTTCCGAGTTTGAAAATATTTTTTAGAGTGTTATCTGAGATAATATTCAGATCACCTGTAATGATGTGATTGTGATAAGGATCTTTAAGTTTGCTATCATAGCATTTGCATTCTGTTGTTTTAGTATCCAATTTTTTACATATATTGTTGTAGTTGAAGAATCTTCTACCGTTTGTGCGTACAAAGCGGTAAGTCATTTTTACCTTAAGGTCCTGAACAGGTAAGAAAGTTTTAATACTATAGAGTATCGATTTAAAGGGAATTCCATCAAATTTCTTATTTCGGAATGTGGTTATAAAATATTCCATATTTTGCTTGTTTTGTATTCTGGGTTTTAATCTAATTTGAAATTTTCTGGCCCTTAATTTAATTAAGTCAAGCATAATGGCTATATATTTATGTGTTTCTTCAATCTGAAAGTCAATAGGTTCTTCCAACGTATATTGCTGTATAAAAGCCCATATACGAGGTAAATATTTGATTTTTATACTGTAAATGACATCCTTAATCCAACTGTACTTGATTCCGTCTTTGGTTTTAAATGATTCTATAAATATGGAGATTTTTTCTTCTGTGTCTTTATAGCTATAATGGTGTTTTCCTCTTCCTCTATGCCATCTCTGTGACTTCCTTGGTATCAATGAACTTGCTAATGGATAATTGTCAACATTTCTACAATAATCTAAATTGTAGCTTTCTTTAAAATTGAGGGAATTCAATCCATAAGGGAATGTCGTTGAGTACTGTTTAATATGTGTGGCCTCCCACCACAATCTTTCCATCAATTGAGGTACTATATCTAGAATGGTGATGATGGTTCTAGAAAAACCATGTTGTCTGAAATGCCTAATTTCCAAACTGCTTAAATGTCGATCGAGTTGTCTTTTGTTACAGACTTGACTCCTGTGTAAATTGATTCTTATATTAAGTGGATTCTGAGTCTGTCCAATATATTTTGTTTGACAAGTAAGACAAGTGATACAGTATATTGTGTTGTAAGATTTACAAAATATTCTGTTCGGATTAGCATGTTGCTTAATTTGAAGCGGGTTGGCCACAGGACACTTTTTATGCTGAGAAACGGTCCCTGATTGGTTGGTTGCCTGGAAAAATGGTCAATACGGTAACTGATTGGTTGGTTGCCTGAAACGGGATATTTTTATGCGTTGAAAAGCGACCTAAGTCATAAAGTTTAATGCTTCATAACTCGGTGAATTTTGGTCGTAAAGGGAAGATTTTTTTTTATTTTGTATAAAATTATATAAGGATGATTTTCCTAAATATAATTGATAGTACCGGGGAACCGTATAAAAATGTATATTTCGTATTTCTTTCAGAAATGCATTTATTGATTTAAAATGTTTCTAAGGTAATAGATTTTAAAATTTAAAATATTTGCAATTGGAAGTATATCTCTGTGACTAACGGTTGAGGAAATAGTCATTGTGCACGATAGCACAGGACACCCTGTATATATACAGGGTGCCCACTTATATCCCTTGCATCCCCTCAACATCTAAACGGTGACAGCTTAGGCCATAAAGTTGGTGTCTAGACATAGTAAAAAGGCTATGCGCTACTCGATGAGACAACTTACAACGCCATCTATTGGCAAATTTTGGAATTAGCGATCCCATCTCGTAAACGGTGAAAGATACGTGAAAAAGTCAATAAGAAAGTTGTAGAGCACTCTCGATTTAGTACGAAAAGATACCTTGCGCACATTAATACTCTAAACAGAATGAAAAAAATGAACATTTGTTTGATTGTGAAGCGAAGCGAGAAAGGACAACCTTACGGACTAAATACGAGCCTGTGTTGTGGCGCACGCGGGAAACGCACGTGATTCGCATTCATAAGGACTATGGTTCTGTCCCCACCGATTGCGTGTTTTACTGAATGTCTCCACAAACCATGAAAACTTTCTGCTGATCTTGCAAAATCGTCTCTCCAAACACACAGCTCAACTCAACCATGTCTGGTATAAAAATCACATGGATCTCATGTATTATGCAAATGAGGATGGAACGTCATACCTGTTCACCTGAGACTACTACTATAAAACGGATGCTTCTGCTGGGTTGTACGTTAAAGCGGAGAGTTTTGGCAAAATTTGGCAGTAACGAGTATTGCGAAATGTTGTTAATTTACGGTGAATGTGGGTTTAAGGCAAAATCAGCTGCAAGGCTGTACCGTGAACGTTTCCCTCAAGGCCCGCATCCTACACGGCAGACCATCTTAAAAGTTGTAAAACGTTTAAGCCGACCTCGAATTCGTACACCTCGTAATGTAGGACGCAAAGTGCAACCTGAAGATGTGCTAGCATACGCTCTCGCCCATCCTCAGAGCAGCACAAGAATGACCAGTGAAAATTGTGGCCTTTCAAAAAGCCCCGTCTGGAAAATCCTGAATGAATCAGGTGCTCATCCATACCGATCCGCACCTGTGCAGGGATTGCTGCTGAGAGACGTCACACGTGGTGCAACTTTGTGATGAATAACTTACAGATCCACCCAACATTCATGGCAGACATAATATGGAGGGATGAGGCATGTTTTTGGAGGAACGGAATGTTTAATAGACAGAACGTTCATACCTGGTCGCTGGAACGTCCGAGATATGCCGTGGAAGTTCGACATCAACAACGCTGATTGATGGATGTTTGGTGTGGAATATTTAATGGCAAGCTCATTGGACCAGTATTTTGCGAGGGCACGTTAACTGGACAACGGTACTTGCAGCTTCTGCAGGATTTAATAACCGACTTTGTTGAGAATCTACCGTTGCACCAACTCCTAAATGTATGGTTCCAACATGACGGCGCACCTCCGCATAAGATTTCAAACGTTCAGCAGTACCTAATAGAGACATTCCAGAATCAAGTCATCGGGTATGGTGGTTCCGTCGAGTGGCCCCCTCGCTCACTTGATTTGACCCCATTGGACTTCTTCTTATGGAGGCACATAAAAGGGCAGGTATATGCGACCTCTCCGCCAACATTGCAGGATCTTAGACGACGCATTACTGATGCTTGTGCTTCCGTAACACCTGCCATGTTGCACAATGTGCAGCGAGAAATCCAGTCCAGAGTGCAAATGTGTATAGTGGCTAAAGGAGAGCATTTTGAGCAATATACTATTGTAAATAAATGATCCTGAAGACAGGGAAAGGTCTCAGTTTCTTTCTTCCACTCTTTATGACATGACAATCTTCGAAATCGTGACCAAACAAATACTCATTTTTTGCATTCTGTTTTGAGTTTTAATGTGCGCAACGTATCTTTTCGTATTAAATCGAGAGTGCTTTACAACTTTTTAATTGACTTTTTTCACGTATCTTTCACCGTTTACGAGATAGGACCGCTAAATCCAAAATTTGCCGATAGATGGCGTTGTAAGTTTTCACATCGGTAGGCATAGCCTTTTTTCTATACCTAGACCCCAACTTTATGGCTTAAGCTGTCACAGTTTAGAAATTAAAGGAGGTGTAACGGATATAAGTGGGCGACCTGTATATATATATATATATATATATATCATATAAAAGCCAGTAAACAAATTCAAATAGAATTCCTATGCATATCCACAAAAATCAAAAGCACTACTCAGGAAAAGGCGCCAAGCCGCTCTATACTCCGAAGCAGAATGTAATCCAAGAAAAAGAAGAATTAAAGGAACTTGGGATAACCAAATGCTTTGCATTTAATGGTTGGGGAGGATTGCGACTCCCCCTCCCGTTTAAAGCTGCTTTTCCAGCCTAGGCAAACGCTCACGGTACCAATACAAAGCAAAGGTTGGTCCCCATTGCGTGCTAATACGAAGGCACCCGAATACGGAAGAACAAGACCAACCAAACAGAAGGAAACTGGACCAAAAGTGAATCTTGCCCAACTCGCTATCTTATATATGTTCAACTTACGCATGCGTGCAATCTTAGCAGGTACGCATAAACTTTATTTACCTGCAGATTGAAGAAGTAAACTGTCAAAATCTACCTGATCCTTGAAAATCGATCTATAACAATCCTTTAAGAAATATAAAGGATAATGTTTATATAAAGCCTCTTTTATGATTTTTATATTGCTATTATTGCAATCTTTTTTAAACGTGTTGTAAATTTGATTTCTCTTGAAGTGTCCGAGTATGATATTTCTGAAAATATTTTTGGTAAGATTTGTTTTCCAATCGATGAGATGATTGATCTTAATTTTATATAATTCTCTTTTGTCATATAACGTTGTATAATGACCATATAATCCATGTTTTTTTATTGAGATGTCCAGAAAATTTACCGCTTCATTTTCTTCTTTACAATTTTCTATTAATTCCAATTCCGGTGGGTAAAAAGTGAAGTCGAAATTGGTGGTGGCTTCATAACACCCCAATAGCACATCGTCAACAAACCGGAAATATGGTATCTCAGACAAAATATGGGTTCCTTTTTCATATGTTGAGAGGTAAATATCAGCCAAGATTGATGAGCAGGCTCCTCCCATTGGAATTCCCTTTATTTGTCGGTAATAATTTTTTCCGTTATATAGAATATTTTCTTTTAATACTAGTTCAATAAGGTCAAGGTATCTTCGATAAGTAATAAAATCCTTCAAATTAAATTCTTCATATAATTTTTTCAAGATTGAGTATAAATTAGATAAATCAATGTTGTTAAATAGGTCGCGGAAATCATAGCTTTTAAAACATATATCTTTACTACAATGTTTTAATCGATCGATAACTTCTATTCCATTTTTGATCATGACATGATTCTGTGTTTTGATATTTTCCATCACAAACTTGAGGATGTTCAATAGTCGTTTATTAGCTATTGTAAGATATGATCCACAGCCTACGGTAACTGTACGGAATTTTACAGGCTCTTTATGCATCTTTGGAATGAGGATTAAATATGGAAATCTAACATTTTTTATTTCATTACCGATTCGTTTGTACATAGCTTTAATCCTTTTGGATAGAACATTTCCATTATTGTGTAATGGGGTGTACATAGTACCGTCTAGATAGCAGTGAAGAAGTGTATCTATGTAAAACTTTTTGCATGTAAATGCAAAATGTGATACCATCTTGTCTGTATAAGTTATAACAAAATTTTCTTTTACAGTTTGTATAGCTGCAGGTATTGAAAGATTCCTAATTCTGGTATCTTGTCTGATGTAATGAAACTGAATTTCTTTTAAAAAATTATATTTCCATTCTTGAAAGGCTTGGATAGGTAAACTGTGTTTTACTGCTATTTTATAAATGAATTCTTCTAGATCTTGATTGAAATTTTCGACTACTTGGTTATATTCTTGTGATCTGTATTTAGTTCCGAGTTTGAAAATATTTTTTAGAGTGTTATCTGAGATAATATTCAGATCACCTGTAATGATGTGATTGTGATAAGGATCTTTAAGTTTGCTATCATAGCATTTGCATTCTGTTGTTTTAGTATCCAATTTTTTACATATATTGTTGTAGTTGAAGAATCTTCTACCGTTTGTGCGTACAAAGCGGTAAGTCATTTTTACCTTAAGGTCCTGAACAGGTAAGAAAGTTTTAATACTATAGAGTATCGATTTAAAGGGAATTCCATCAAATTTCTTATTTCGGAATGTGGTTATAAAATATTCCATATTTTGCTTGTTCTGTATTCTGGGTTTTAATCTAATTTGAAATTTTCTGGCCCTTAATTTAATTAAGTCAAGCATAATGGCTATATATTTATGTGTTTCTTCAATCTGAAAGTCAATAGGTTCTTCCAACGTATATTGCTGTATAAAAGCCCATATACGAGGTAAATATTTGATTTTTATACTGTAAATGACATCCTTAATCCAACTGTACTTGATTCCGTCTTTGGTTTTAAATGATTCTATAAATATGGAGATTTTTTCTTCTGTGTCTTTATAGCTATAATGGTGTTTTCCTCTTCCTCTATGCCATCTCTGTGACTTCCTTGGTATCAATGAACTTGCTAATGGATAATTGTCAACATTTCTACAATAATCTAAATTGTAGCTTTCTTTAAAATTGAGGGAATTCAATCCATAAGGGAATGTCGTTGAGTACTGTTTAATATGTGTGGCCTCCCACCACAATCTTTCCATCAATTGAGGTACTATATCTAGAATGGTGATGATGGTTCTAGAAAAATCATGTTGTCTGAAATGCCTAATTTCCAAACTGCTTAAATGTCGATCGAGTTGTCTTTTGTTACAGACTTGACTCCTGTGTAAATTGATTCTTATATTAAGTGGATTCTGAGTCTGTCCAATATATTTTGTTTGACAAGTAAGACAAGTGATACAGTATATTGTGTTGTAAGATTTACAAAATATTCTGTTCGGATTAGCATGTTGCTTAATTTGAAGCGGGTTGGCCACAGGACACTTTTTATGCTGAGAAACGGTCCCTGATTGGTTGGTTGCCTGGAAAAATGGTCAATACGGTAACTGATTGGTTGGTTGCCTGAAACGGGATATTTTTATGCGTTGAAAAGCGACCTAAGTCATAAAGTTTAATGCTTCATAACTCGGTGAATTTTGGTCGTAAAGGGAAGATTTTTTTTTATTTTGTATAAAATTATATAAGGATGATTTTCCTAAATATAATTGATAGTACCGGGGAACCGTATAAAAATGTATATTTCGTATTTCTTTCAGAAATGCATTTATTGATTTAAAATGTTTCTAAGGTAATAGATTTTAAAATTTAAAATATTTGCAATTGGAAGTATATCTCTGTGACTAACGGTTGAGGAAATAGTCATTGTGCACGATAGCACAGGACACCCTGTATATATACAGGGTGCCCACTTATATCCCTTGCATCCCCTCAACATCTAAACGGTGACAGCTTAGGCCATAAAGTTGGTGTCTAGACATAGTAAAAAGGCTATGCGCTACTCGATGAGACAACTTACAACGCCATCTATTGGCAAATTTTGGAATTAGCGATCCCATCTCGTAAACGGTGAAAGATACGTGAAAAAGTCAATAAGAAAGTTGTAGAGCACTCTCGATTTAGTACGAAAAGATACCTTGCGCACATTAATACTCTAAACAGAATGAAAAAAATGAACATTTGTTTGATTGTGAAGCGAAGCGAGAAAGGACAACCTTACGGACTAAATACGAGCCTGTGTTGTGGCGCACGCGGGAAACGCACGTGATTCGCATTCATAAGGACTATGGTTCTGTCCCCACCGATTGCGTGTTTTACTGAATGTCTCCACAAACCATGAAAACTTTCTGCTGATCTTGCAAAATCGTCTCTCCAAACACACAGCTCAACTCAACCATGTCTGGTATAAAAATCACATGGATCTCATGTATTATGCAAATGAGGATGGAACGTCATACCTGTTCACCTGAGACTACTACTATAAAACGGATGCTTCTGCTGGGTTGTACGTTAAAGCGGAGAGTTTTGGCAAAATTTGGCAGTAACGAGTATTGCGAAATGTTGTTAATTTACGGTGAATGTGGGTTTAAGGCAAAATCAGCTGCAAGGCTGTACCGTGAACGTTTTCCTCAAGGCCCGCATCCTACACGGCAGACCATCTTAAAAGTTGTAAAACGTTTAAGCCGACCTCGAATTCGTACACCTCGTAATGTAGGACGCAAAGTGCAACCTGAAGATGTGCTAGCATACGCTCTCGCCCATCCTCAGAGCAGCACAAGAATGACCAGTGAAAATTGTGGCCTTTCAAAAAGCCCCGTCTGGAAAATCCTGAATGAATCAGGTGCTCATCCATACCGATCCGCACCTGTGCAGGGATTGCTGCTGAGAGACGTCACACGTGGTGCAACTTTGTGATGAATAACTTACAGATCCACCCAACATTCATGGCAGACATAATATGGAGGGATGAGGCATGTTTTTGGAGGAACGGAATGTTTAATAGACAGAACGTTCATACCTGGTCGCTGGAACGTCCGAGATATGCCGTGGAAGTTCGACATCAACAACGCTGATTGATGGATGTTTGGTGTGGAATATTTAATGGCAAGCTCATTGGACCAGTATTTTGCGAGGGCACGTTAACTGGACAACGGTACTTGCAGCTTCTGCAGGATTTAATAACCGACTTTGTTGAGAATCTACCGTTGCACCAACTCCTAAATGTATGGTTCCAACATGACGGCGCACCTCCGCATAAGATTTCAAACGTTCAGCAGTACCTAATAGAGACATTCCAGAATCAAGTCATCGGGTATGGTGGTTCCGTCGAGTGGCCCCCTCGCTCACTTGATTTGACCCCATTGGACTTCTTCTTATAGAGGCACATAAAAGGGCAGGTATATGCCACAGACTACTATACAGACCTGTCACTCTCGATAGTTTCGTTTTCGCGGCGGCCATTAGAGATAGACCAAACATTGGGTTGGCGCGCTCTTGGCGATGGTCTGGTTTGTTCCGAGCGCTTGGCGATAGTCTGGTTTGGTTCCAAGACGATTTTCAATGTTATAACCCTATTTCGCTCGGCGAAAACTTAGAACAGACTAGCGTGGTTTGAGTAACGTGAAAAAGGATTATTTGTTAAGTGTTTAGATCATTTCATAGAAATGGATTGATAAAAGAAAACTGGTTGCGTTACAGGGTATGTAATTTATGTTTATTAAAATTGAAATAATTTTAGTTATCACCATCCTACATACGTGTTCATTATAAGTATACACGTGTTCATAAGTATACACGTGTTCATATAAGTATATTAGTGCTGTGTTATTACTGCCGGATTAGACTAAATTTTAAGAGGTAGTGGTATAATTAGTTAAAAAATATTTTCCGTATTTTTATAAAATGTGAAATAATTGATATTTGGATAGCTTTTTCTTAGTTGAATGTGATATAGTATGTGTATATATTTATGTAAAATTTTTATTAAGTGCCTTATGGTGGAAAATCCCCCCCCTCGGGTAATTAATGATTGAGTTCCACAACTTCGATAGTGCATTTATGTAAATTTGATATTTACTTTATGAATATTTTTATATTTAAAAAAAAAAGTCTATTATCAGTATCCCAGAATAAATTAAGGATCAAGTAATTAACGATCAACACGCTAGTATACTTTTTAGACTGAAAATATTATATAATATTTCAGTCTTTTGAGTATGTTAGCTTGTAATTTTTTGTGCATTATGTTTTATAGTGAGACAATGCAATGTGTGTATTTTTTAATCTATTTTATGATTATTTGAATTAAATATATAACTATGTTTATTTAAATATTCTTAAACTAATGAATATATTTATGTTGCAGATTACTGTATTTTTAAATCCTGAACCTTTCTATAGTTTCAAAAATTATAAAAGTACAGTCCTCAACATTTTGTTCCCCTCCCTTTCTAAAAAAAAATCGCCAAGCGAGCGATAACGCGCCAAATCTGGCAGACGCATCGCACTTCAGTTGGTCCATCTGACTAGCGCTAGTGTCTATGCGACATCCCATGTTAGAAATGTTGCCATAGGATCCTATGGGAGTGAGCCTTCTGAATATAGTATTCTGTGGTATATGCGACCTCTCCGCCAACATTGCAGGATCTTAGACGACGCATTACTGATGCTTGTGCTTCCGTAACACCTGCCATGTTGCACAATGTGCAGCGAGAAATCCAGTCCAGAGTGCAAATGTGTATAGTGGCTAAAGGAGAGCATTTTGAGCAATATACTATTGTAAATAAATGATCCTGAAGACAGGGAAAGGTCTCAGTTTCTTTCTTCCACTCTTTATGACATGACAATCTTCGAAATCGTGACCAAACAAATACTCATTTTTTGCATTCTGTTTTGAGTTTTAATGTGCGGAACGTATCTTTTCGTATTAAATCGAGAGTGCTTTACAACTTTTTAATTGACTTTTTTCACGTATCTTTCACCGTTTACGAGATAGGACCGCTAAATCCAAAATTTGCCGATAGATGGCGTTGTAAGTTTTCACATCGGTAGGCATAGCCTTTTTTCTATACCTAGACCCCAACTTTATGGCTTAAGCTGTCACAGTTTAGAAATTAAAGGAGGTGTAACGGATATAAGTGGGCGACCTGTATATATATATATATATATATATATATATATATATGAAAATTCTCAAACTTGCCGAATCAACTTCCTTCTCAAACTTCCTCATACCGACGGAATGAGGAAGTGCCAAGCATTGAGAAAATTTACAAATATATATATACAAACTTCTGCAGACGATTATTAGCTGAATGTTTCAGAAATTAAGCAGAAATTTTCATGAATGCCTGTAATTGCGGCGTTTCTGATACTTTGCCGAAATTATCAACTTAGTAGCTGAAAAAAAAAGCAAAAATTGCAGATGTTTTACAGTGTAGAGTGAAACAGTTACCTTACACCTTTCTGGTAGGTCGGACGGTCTGGGTCTCAACAACAACAACAACAGTGTAGAGTGAACATTTTTTTCTAAATTTCATTCGACCCGCTCAATTAAATCGATAGGTGTTCTCGAACTCCGCTTATGTAATTGGGAAAATAATTTAATTCGTATTCAAACGTGGTCAAAATATATAACTTCAAAAATCCGATTCTGAAATTTTCACTACACGTATTACGTAGAAAATAAAAAATCTGAAATTTGACAATCATATACCTCAATATACACAAGACTTTCCTTGGAGGGCAAAGGTTCAAATTTGTCATCACGTTGTTGCGTTTTTCTATATTTTCTTTTCAGTATCTGTAATTGCTTTATAAATAATTTTTTAAACGTCTCAGAAATTTGAAAATCATATACACCAATTTAAGTAAAGGTAACCTTTATAATCCTATAAATTTTTCTCATTCTATTTTCAGAGTTTAATTACGAATATCGGGAACACAAAAAATAGTGCTTGTAGTTCAAAAATAATATAATTACATTATGTGCACAATTATAAGATAAAATAACGATATTTTTCTTGGAAGACGATTTTTTTCTGGTAATTAAGGGAGAGAGAGCTGTATCACTGAATTCCTTTTTTCAAAGGTTTGAAGTTCGAAAGTTGATATTAACTATCTTTAAACGCTGAATGCATATCTTTAGCCATATTTTTCATTAGGTTTGGTTAATATGATTGTCATAAACTATGAATATTAATTTGCAATCCTGTTTTTGGCCACATATTCTAGACCAAAATAATTGAAATTTTTCATATAGGTTAAAAAATAGTATAGATATAACCTGTCTAGAGCCAGAAACAGTTTTATAAAAGTAAAGTTCTAAGATTTTACTTTTCCTGCAATACATGGTAATGTATAGGGAAAGTATTGGAATCATGACGAAAATCATAACTCCAGTTTTCGACGGATCTACACGTTTTCGAACCTATAGAATACGAAAAACTATTTTTAGCATGACGTCTGTGTGTGTGTCTATCTGTCTGTCTGTGTATCTGCGTGTCTGTGTGTCTTTCTGAGCAATGTATGTATCCACTCTAACTCAAAAACTAATGGATCGAATTTCGCAACATTTTATAAGTAAGTCACTTAGATGTGAACCTGGTGCTGATTAGTTTTTGGTACAATTTGGAAAAGAAGAATCCGCTTTTATTTGTAAAATGGGCCTCAAAAACCTTATGTATCCACTTTAGTTGAAATACTAATTGATCAAATTTCACAAAATTTACAGATAAGTTACTTGTGAGATACTCTAGTGTTGATTAGATTTTTATATGATTTGGAGGAAAACAACCTGCATTTTTTACAAAATGGCCCGCGAAAATCTAAGAAAAAAAACTGTACATGCTCAAATGTATCAATTAAATGCTTGCTTTATACGTAATTTTTGACGAGGAAAAAAATAAGACCAACTCCATGACAGTAGAACTAACCATTCTTGAGATACTTGAGATTTTTGCATTTTTGTTATGCTGCCTTTGGAAAAATGTCCAATTACCAAATAAAAAAAATTGAATTACAAATGGACATTTAGTGTTATTTTGTGCAATTAAACTCAATTTAATGAATTATTAATAAAATAAAGAAAAAATGAATTTGAGTCTGCAGGGAAAGTCATGTGCTGCCCACATCAGATTTTTTGAGCTTGATAAGGCCTCACTTTCTATTCTCATTAGATAATTATATTTTTATAATGATTCAAAATCTTTTAATCTAGTATGAAATCTTCTTATGCATAATTACACAGTTAATAATATTTTAGAGTACGTTTTGACAAACTTAAATATATGATAATTTTTTGTTCATTGCTGTACATGATGTACTTAAAACTTTTTAACTATAGTCTCTATCTAGTTCAATCAGTCTTAAATTGCTTTTCAGTTTTAAGAGCATAAAATTTTTGACAAAGTATGAGTTTATATAAGGATGAATTCTATAAGGATCGTAAGCCATGAAAACCAGTAGAGTATATATCACATTTTATGACAGGAGTTTGTGAATAAAATTTTATGTCTAGTTTACAGGTAAAAGGTTATCTTATCTGTTAAATATATTTAAATAAAACAAGATAGATAAGAGGGCGGAAGTTTTCACCAATGAATGCAGTGTGCTTTTCAAGAGTATTACTCTGAATACGGACGCAGTATGTTAAAGGAGCTAGGTATATACTAATTAAATAACAGGATTCATGAACTGTATTCCAGCTGGAATCTTAGCGCCACACGAAAATATCATCAAGTGAACGTACACTAATCCGAGAGGAATGCGTAAGAATATAAGCATTTTAAAATGCATATATAAATGCGAAATACATTTCAAAGCTATGTTTTCTTTACTCCCTTGTCATTAAGACTTCACCAAAATGGACAGTAGGAAATACATTTCTGTTTTAAATTTTCTATTACAATTGAAAATTTATATTTTAAAATTAGTCCATTCTGAAGCGTACGCAAGGAAGAGAAATTATAACTCATTCCTTTATAGTGAATATTAAAATGCATTTTCAGGAAGATATAAGTGACTAAAATTCATCTTTTGAGATGAACGCAATTTCTTGTTATCAATCACAGCCTGTCTGCGTACTTTGGAGATAATACTTTTAAAACTTATTTGATATTTTACAGATTTTGCTGCGTTTTGGCCTTTTCCTTCATACACATTTTTAACGATAACTTCTCTAAATCTTTAACAAATTTTCTGATATTTGGATATGTGGTACAAATTAATGCTTTACAGGCTCAGTTCTTTGTTAACCGTAGTCTGATAACAATCCCTGGTACTACGACTCCTATATTTATATATATTTGCTGATACTAAACTGCTGAAAAAGCTTTATTTCAATGGTTTAAAGTTTGAAAATTGATTTTAAATAAGTTTAAGATTTATGATTTTTAGTGTCACGTTAGATTTGTTAAGTGTGGTTGTCTGTGAATGTTCGTTTGCAATCAAGTTTTCGGTCACGTATATTATACTATTTCTCAGGCATATATGATAAAAGTTTGTATATAGATTAAAAAATAATATAGATATAACCAGCTTAAAACCAGAAGCAATTTCATAAAAGTAAAGCTCAAATTTCTTCGAGCGTGATAAGCCCTCACTTTTGGTATATTCTAATTAGAAAACAGTATTTTTAGAATGAATCAAAAAACTCGAATCAATGAAAGCTTCTTAAGCATAATTACACAGTTAATAATATCTTAAAGCACACTTACTTTTCAACTTATATAACTTAAATATACAATACGGTTTTGTTTATTGTTGTACATATTTTTAAATGTAGTCTCTATCTAGGTCAATCAGATTTCTTTCTAATTTTAACAGCATAAAATGTTTAAGAAATTGTGACTTCTAAGGTTCGTAAGACATGAAAACCACTAGAATATACATAAAATTTTATATGACAAAAGCTTATGAATAAAATTTAAAGCTTTTCGTATCTACTCAAAAACTTTTTAAAAGAAATAAAGAAGATAAAATGAGATTTCGTTTAATCGAGAGTGAAGGAGTACTAATAGATTTCAAACTGCCAATAACGCTGTTCTAAATGCAGACGCAGTGAGTTAAAATGATTAGATAAATAACGAGATTCACAAACTGTATTCCCGCGGGAATTCTGTTGCAACATGAAACGATTATCGAGTGAACACTCACCAATTTGGGAGAACTGTTTAAAAATATACTCCTTTCAACACGTGAAACAATGTGAAGTGCCATTTAAATATGAAACAATTTACAAAAGTATATTCCCCCTTACGCCGTATACCAGCAATTGTTGGGCGTCAGGACACACTGCTGAAATAATGTTATACTCTACTGCAATCGCATTGGCATCACTAAAATTTCATCAAAATGAACAATAGAAAAGAAATTTCTGTTTTAAACCTTCTACTAATCAACTACTTATATTTTAAAAAATAGCCCATTCAAAAGTTTCCGCAAGGATGAGAAATCATAACTAATTCCTAGACAATGTATATTAATACATTTAAAGCAAGAAGAGAAGTAACTAAGATTTATCTTTCCAGCTGGAAGCTATTTACTGCTGTAAATCTCTGTCTGTCCGTCAGCTTACTTTGTTCGACGATAGCTCATTTAAAACTGTTCCCATTTTTACAATTACTTTCCTTATATACATAATGTATAAGGAAAGTATTGTGACGGGGTCGAAAATTCGAATTCGTGTTTTCGACGGGAGAGCACGTTTCAAGCATCCCTGATCACGAATCAAGCATTTTTGAAGTGATGTCTGTGTGTGTGTGTGTGTGTGTGTGTGTGTGTGTGTGTCAGTGAGACTGTGGAGACGATAACTGACGAACGAATGGACCGATTTCAATGAAATTTGGAACAAAAATCACAATCCGTAAACACTGGAAGCCTAATGTTTTTATACGTGTCAAATGTTCAGAATCGAATGTCAGAATCCCATTAAATTTTCGAATGAAATTTTGAAAAAATCGTCAAAAAATCAAAACCACTAATAAAGTTACGCAAATAGACATTTCTTATGTAATTTTTCATTAGAAAACGATTGCCATAAATTTTAGAACGCTAACATGAACCGTTCTCGAGATATTGCACATTTTTCAAAAAAATTATCAAAGAGTTATATAAAAAAAAATATATTTCCTATTGAGAAACATATTCACTTTTCATATGTAATACCATGCGATGAATTTGGTGACATCATTCTCGTGGACCTATCTCGTTCCATTCATGAAAAAAAATACTTTGAATAATACTTTTGTATTTGAACGCCAATAGTCATTTATCTGTTGTAAGAATAGCTTATTTCTCCGTCCATAACGCTTGGCGAGATTTTGGCGACGAATTTGGCGGAATGTCGCCAACTTGGCGACATTTTTAATTGTTGCCAAATTAACTAAAATCTCGCCAAATTGATAAAAATGGCGCTAAATCAATGAAAATGACGACTAATTGAAGAAAATTCAATATCTTTGAAAGAATATAAGTATCTACTATAAGAATAACATTTTTTTTAACTATAAAAGTAGTAAATTTATTGCATTATATAGGGAAAGTCATGTGTTGCCCACATCAGATTTTTTTTAATGCAACAAGATCATTAAAAAAACTGCATATCTGTATCTTTAAAATTGAGCGAATTATATTTAACTGAAAATTGAACTTTGTGAATGGGGACCCTATATCAAATTAGAAATGTAAATTTGTTACATATCACAAAAAAGATAAATCTGGTTGATAATACGTAGAATACCCAACCGCGTAGTGAGTACCACTGCTTTATATAATCTCTGTCTGTGTAATGCTTTATTTAGGTGTATTTGTGATAAAACATTTTAACACATATTAACGTATTTTTTATCTAAACAATTTCCATCGTCAATTTGTTTATGATCCCTATTTTCACTGATAAAATAGTCTTTCACATGGTACGGAAAAGTTGCTTAAGTCAGATTTTTTCCTTTATCATAATTCAGTTGATGTTGAAGATACAGATATACGGTTTTTTTATGATCTTGTTGCATTAAAATAACAATTTTCTGATTTACCAAATTTGTCTAACGGGGTCGTCTAAAAATTTAAAACGTGTAACTTTTCGAAAATTAATGGGAGGACTATTTTATTACCGTAGTCTTATGTCCTACCTTACTTTCAGCAATTTTGCAATTTACATTGCCCACTTATCTCCAACAGGTAAATAATTAAAGCATCTTTCAATCTTTTTGGGACATCCTGTATATTAAATACAACGGAAGGCTACAGCTAGTAAAGAGTATTGTTAGGAGGCGTCGTTTGAAATCGGGTGTGTGCACGCAGGATTCAAGCCCAGATTTCTGGATATAACACGTTTATCCACAAGTACAGCATAAACAGAAATAATATGCAGCAAAACAGCATTTCAATGCTCCACTAATTTCACAAAGTAACCTCCAATATTATTCTTAAAACATTAAAGAAAATCATTTCACAAAACAGCGGCTACTATTCTGAAAACATTGACAAAATCCACAGTTCATTGTAGCTCATATCACGTCAACTGCCTCTTCGACAGGGCGATGGTTCCTCTTATAGATTCGCCACAGAAACTTCTGGAAATCGCTCATATCACATTGAATAATCGCTATTTCGAGATGCTCCTCGACGATTAGGGAATTTGGCGTAAAATTTATAGACTGAAATAGACAAATCTGGCAACACTTCTTCGAATGTCGGAATTCTGGAAACCTTACGTTCACGTCACGGGAATGATTATACGGGGTTTTCTCTCCATCTTGTTCTCAAAAGAAAATACTCCAGTGAGGGAATATTACACATTCGCAATAATATTTAATTCCATTCATTGTTTTATATTTCATCTATTCCAGTGGTAATATATTTAGTTCTTGGTGTAATACTTCCGTATAGAACAATAATATATGGTACAATTTTCATGTTAATAATGCATTGTTTGGGCCGCTTTGGGTATTAATATATCGTTGAGGGAAAAATCTTTGACTTCCCTCCGTTACAGAAATCAAATTGATTATAATAAAGAAAACTGAATTTAATTTTATTTTGAAATTAATACATCCAAACAATTTAAATATTTATTAGCGTTATACGAATATATATTAGAATTATATAAATCTAGTGAAATCAAGCATTTTTAAAGTTCTAGTTAAATGAATAAGCACTACGTAATTCTTTCATTTGTAATAATAAATGTTTAATATTACACATTTAAATCTTTAGGGAATGTGCATTATTTATTAAAGAGCATTTCCAAATTGAGTGTATGTTATCGATAATTTTTTTACTTTCCTTATATACATAATGTATAAGGAAAGTATTGTGACGAGATCGAAAATTCGAATTCGAGTGTTCGACGGGAGAGCACATTTCAAGCATCCCTGTTCACGAATCAAACATTTTTGAAGTGTTGTCTGTGGGTGTGTGAAAGTATGTGTGTGTGTGTCAGTGAGTCTGTGGAGACGATAACTGACGAACGAATGGACCGATTCGAACGAAATTTGGTAAAAAAATTACAATCCATAAACACTGGAAGCATTTTGGTTTTATACGTAATCGAATGTTCAGAACCCCCCTAAATTTTAGAGTGAAATTTTGAAATATCGTCAAAAAATCAAAACCGCCAATAAAGTTACGCAAATAGACATTTCTTATGTAATTTTTCATTAGAAAACGATGGACATAAATTTTTAAACGCTAACATGAACCCGTCTGGAGATATTGCACATTTTTCAAAAAATTCTCAAAAAGTCATATAAAAAAAATCCTATTGAGAAACATGTTCACTTTTCGTATGTAATACAATGCGATAAATTGGGTGACATCATTCTCGTGGATCTATCTCGTTCCCTTCATGAAAAAAAAAATACTTTGAGTAATACTTTTGTATTTGAAAGCCAATAGTCATTTACCTGCTGTAAGAATAACTTATTTCTTCGTTCATAACGCTTGGCGAGATTTTGCCGACGAATTTGGTGGTATGTCGCCAACTTGGTGACTTTTTTAATGTTACTAAATTAACGAAAAACTCGCCAAATGGACAAAAGTGACGCTAAATCAATGACGACTCATTGATGATGACGACATGGAAAATGACGCCTCATTGACGGAAATTCAATATCTTGGAAATAATATAAATAACTACTATAAAAACAATCTATTTTTACTTTCCTTATATACATAATGTATAAGAAAGTATTGTGACGGGGTCGAAAATTGGAATTCGAGTTTTCGACGGGAGAGCACGTTTCAAGCATCCCTGATCACGAATCAAACATTTTTGGAGTGATGTCTGTGTGTGTGTGTGTGTGTGTGTCAGTGAGTCTGTGGAGACGATAACTGACGAACGAATGGACCGATTCGAACGAAATTTGGAACAAAAATCACAATCTGTAAACACTGGAAGTCTATTGTTTTTATACGCAATCGAATGTTCAGAACCCCCCTAAATTTTCGAATGAAATTTTGAAAAAATCGTCAAAAAATCAAAACCGCTCATAAAGTTACGCAAATAGACATTTCTTATGCAATTTTTCATTAGAAAACGATTGGCATAAATTTTAGAGCGCTAACATAAACCGTTCTTGAGATATTGCACATTTTTCAAAAAAATTATAAAAAAGTCATATAAAATTAAAAAATATATATTTCCCATTGAGAAACATGTTCACTTTTCATATGTAATACCATGCGATAAATTGGGTGACATCATTCTCGTGGATCTAGCTCGTTTCATTCATGAAAAAAAATACTTTGTGTAATACTTTTGTACTTGAACGCCAATAGTCATTTATCTTCTGTAAGAATAACTTATTTCTCCGTTCATAACGCTTGGCGAGATTTTTGCGACGAATTTGACGGAATGTTGCCAACTTGGCGACATTTTTAATTGTTGCCAAATTAACAAAAATTTCGCCAAATTGATAAAAATGACGCTAAATCAATGAAAATGACGTCTAATTGAAGAAAATTCAATATCATGGAAAGAATATATGTATCTACTATAAGAATAACGTTTTTTTAGTTGTAAAATTAGTAAATTCATTGCATTATATAAGGAAAGTCATGTGTTGCCCACATCAGATTTTTGTGATATGCGGTGACGATAAAAGTGTTACAAGTCGTGTTTATTGATTAACGTGTTCGAAAAAAATTTGCGGCTTGACACTTTTTCTGCTATACATTTTTCGACAATAACTCCTCTAAAACTTTACCAAATTTTCTGAAGGTTGGATATGTGGTACAAACTAACATATTATAGGACTAATTTACTTTTTATGCTCAGGTCCGTTTGGAATACCCATATCTGAAGTAGCAACAAGAAACTTGCTGTATGCCACAATTATGTGAACTTCTATGGGAACTAGTAAAATTCAGTCCTTCATACCAGGTAACCAACTTCAAAATTTTCAAAAAATTAACAGAGACCATCAACCCGTGGTCTGGCTTCTGATTTTGCATGTCCGCCAATGAACGTCTACAAAAAAATTCTGTTGTATAAAATACCTTTATTATATCATACATTTTGGATTTTAGAAAATATTTTAGACTACATTTAGAATTTTAGGAAAAATAATTTTTTTATGTTTTCCGTAAAGCAGATTTATATACTACTTATTAGGAAATCAGTGTAATAGGAATATCCAAAGTATAATTTACAAAACATTGGTACATGAATGGTTCGAATGGTACACTGGTGCTATAGTACATTGGCTCGATGGTACACTGTTACAATGGTACACTAGTTCGAATATCCACAGTTACATGCTGTAATATATTGTACGGTTATATGTTGTAATATATTGCAGTAAAGTGCGCATAATTTTCTTTATTTTCAATGAAGAATTGTACAACTTTTGTTGTCAGGGAGGCAGAAATATTTTATAGGCATTCGTAGATATCTCAGTAGTGCTATATATGGAATGCCTTTCATAAAAAAATATCTGTGGGGTAGTGTGTCTAATTTGCAAAACATTGAAAGACAAAGAACACTTTACGCATTCAACTTGGGGAAAGCCGCGGAGCAGGTGAAATTTAAGACCTGAAGCTAAATTGACTACATGTATAACAGTTGTAGTATAAGCGTTGCAACTGCTTGTCCATGTTTTGTTTCTTGAGTGAAAATATTCCTCCAACTTTTTATGCTCGTCATTTAGTAATGTAGGTCTTTCGATTTGTTAGCAGAGGCCTCGAATGGGAAAGGAAAACATATGGATGTGGAAATTAGTTCAAAGATGGGAAAATTAATTCTGCCCTCAAATGAGCGTTGCAAACATTACAATCGTAGACATATAGTTATGATGTCACCATATTTTGAAAAGTTTCGCCGTTATTGTTGTTCCTACTGAAGGAGCTTATGGTATTAGTTTAAGTGGTGGAATTTATAGTAGCTTTAAATCTAATATTTTATTCGATAGTGTTCTCCTAGATCCGAGATGTAATGATATAGTAACCATATAACTGCATGCCAATAAACGGATTCATTTTTAATACATATGTCAAAAGAAGATTTATATCAAAATTGGCGTTGAAAATTTGAACTACATTCAAATTCTCAACATTACCATTGATCAATTGCGATTATCGTCGTCCACCGGAAAGCAACAAAGGATGGGTCAGCTAAGGCTCAAAATATTCAATTATTCTGGGTTTAATCTCCATTTTAGATATTGCTTTAGGTATTGCTTTGGACATTGCTTTAGAACAGTAGAAGACATTCTACCCATTTTCTTTAAATTTTATAATGCACCGTCTAAGGGCAATCTAATCTTTCACTTACTTTATAACCTAAATATCTGTTTCTCAGAAAAGTCATGACAATTTACGTGCTATCATGGATAGTAAAATGATAAAAATTTTGTACAGAAAGTATTTCTACATTATAATTGCCGATGAACAGCAATAACTACATAGACAGTCGCATGCAGGTAATTTTTTTTATTTCCAATGGCAAGAGAACATGACAAACATCTTACAACATAGAACACGAAAACAAAAGTCAGTGTCTCATCAGCAGGTTTCTTGCACTCCAATATCTTCGCACCTCGAAGCATCCCTTGATATGGTACCTGTCCATAACTTCATCCTCTCCACAGAGCGAGCAATTTGGGCTGTCATGAATGCCAATGCGGTATAGATGACTTGCTAGACAGTGATGACCTACTGCTAACCTGAATTCCGCGACTGCCCTTTCACGAGGTTTATCCGAAATTTTTTGGTCCAAAATGTTTCTCCAACTCCTCGAGGAAATACAAGAAGTGAGTTCCGTTTTCCTTATAAGTCTCATGTGATTTCTGATATAAAGATATTCTGATATAAATATATTCTGATATAAAGATTTCTGATAAGTCTCATGTGATTTCTGGAATGAAATGAGTTGTTTGTGGTTGGCTGTTGGACTATCCGTGTGCCCTTCTTAGCCAACATATCTGCCTGATCATTACCGAAATTGTCACAGTGTCCAGGGATCCACTGAATCACGATGTGCCTTCCCCTTGCCCTCAATATTTCAAAGAGGATTTGACATTCTAAAATATCACTGGGGATAGGTACTTCATTTGACCCGATAGCCTGAGTGGCAGATCTGAAATCCGATAGTAAGACCACCTTGTTGTTATTACGTCTGGAGACAAAAAGTTGCCTTAGTGCCATACAGGTAGCCATAACCTCTCCGTCAAAGGCAGATTTTCGTTTTCCTACAGGAATATAAAAAGAGAAAATGGAAGAGTATATTCCTGCTCCAACATTTGGTGAACATTTAGTCAAAGAGCCATCGGTATAAACATGTAAACATTCAGGTTCGGGATAGAGTATAGATGGTCTGAAGGGCTAAAATCTTTAAGCTCTCATGAGGGAACTGACTCTTAAGGATAGGCTGGACAAGATTTAGATTACTAATTTTCTCAACGTGATGCAATGGATTACGGGATTTCTAAAACCCCTGAACAATACAAGCATCAAGTTCAAGATCTGCTCTTAATTCTTAAACTTTTTGTAGAAAACCGCTTTGGTCTTCAAGTGCCTTTGCTCATTTTCATAACAGTCCCAAAAGGGCACGTCAATTCTTACAGATGCTTGGGATTTGCTCGCGGCCTGGTAAAATTAATGCAAGGTAAGCACTTTTACACAATGATTCTTCTGAAATATCAACGACTGTTTTTGTTATTGAGGCCCATCGGCGAGGCTGGAATGCTCGACCCTGGGAATTATTTCAAAGGTATAAAGATTTCTATTGGTTGATTCTGGTAAACAGCGTATGTCCAAGTCTGAGTGATTTCTGGGCTCTGAATCCGCCTGAGTGCATAAAAGCTGTTGCAAAGAATATTCGGGGCTCCCTTTCCTGTCTGGTTGTCGACACTCTTAGGTCGGCCCGGACCATTGTTAATGTTGCTCACATCGGAGTGCGGGAGTCGGCACAAGTCGAATCCCGGCCTCCGTGGGCATGGGAAGGAGTAGCCGAAGACGCCGACATCGCCGACGGACATCAAGAAACATCGATCGCTGGAGACCGAGGGAGCTGAATGAAGCTGTGTCCTGGTCAGACCTATGCGTTCTAAATGCTTCTAGGTGAGTCGGCTTTTCTTCGAACGGGTTTTTCCCGAGGGCAATAAGGCGATTGTATGATGCAACTTTCTTCTCTACAACGACGTGTCCTGAGGTAAGGTGACCTCTCACTGCAACTACTCTCCGACATTTACGGAAGCAATAACTTAAAGTTCTTTATATACATAACGTAATCTCTGACTTCCGATCCTAAATTATATCAACTTGTATAATTATCAGTTATAATTTGCTTCTCTCTGAGTGCGGGTTTCTTCCTGTTGTTTTGAGACCATACCTTAAATTATGTTGTGTATTATATATTTAAATATTACTATGCCACTTCCTATTATGCTGTTGAAAGCTTATTATTATCATTGGTTAAATTCGTGGCAGCAAATAAATTAATAGCGGTCCTGAGTCCAGTGTACGGTGTTACAGAAGTATATGTTGTTCCGCTGATAATGATTCAGTTTTTCAATTTTAAATTCTGCCTTCTTTATTACAATAGTGAATAAAGAAATTTGTTTATCTTTAAACCTGTGTGGTTATTTAACATCTTTGTCTCTTGAAATTGTGCATCTGTGTTTTCAGGTGAGGTCGCCTCGCAAGGTAAGGGTTTATTCATTATATTGCATTTGGAATTTTGCTGAAGGTCATCCAGGATATTCCTGGACGAGAGAATTTCGTAATAGAACCTGGGTTGAATTAAGATATACCACGGCTTAGCATATTTGCTTCTTACTAACTACAACTTACAAATATCTTATTATTCTCGTATCACATAAAATGTTTGGTCCGCACCTGTATGCGTGACAATAATTGTCCGTGTGAAATTATCTTTTCATACAACAAAACAGCTTTCTTCTCAATATCGCCTGAATGGGTCTATTATTTGTCAAGAGCAGAGTTGAGTCGATGGGAATTGTCTTTACCGCACCAACAATCAGCCTGATTTTGTAGTAACTCCAATTTTTTGACCAAACTCTTCGGGGCAGTTACTAAAATTTCACAACAATAAGTAATAACAGGTAAAATAAATGTTTTGTATGTGTTTTCTAAGGTTGTTCGAGCGCATCTCCAAAGACAACCAACCAATCGTTTAAGAATGCGTAGTCATTTTTCAATCGTCTCGATTATATTGTCATTTTGGAGCCTCCAACTCAACTTATTGTCAAAAGTAACGCCCAAGTACTTAAATTTATCCGTATTTAAGAATTCATCATTTCTATAAGATTTGGCCGTATGTTCTGATGCATCAACGAAAAAGTCTGTAACGCAGACTTTACGGTTCACTGGCATGTTATTTGCCTCGCACCACTTAGATGGAACCTCAAGTGCTTTGTTTAGAACCCCCCTCTATCTCGGACTTTGCGTTCTTTTTAGCAACTTGGGTCCAAAAAAAATAACAAGGTCGTCTACAAAGACGAGACTCTTCACCACAACTGTCTTCAAAGCCAGAATCAGATTATTTATATTATGTTGAATAGGTAACAGCTACTAACCGCTCCTTGGGGTAATCCTATTTGGAGAATGTAGCTTTTTGAGGTTGAACTTCTGTAACGAACTTTGCAGTTTGTCTGACCCAGAAATGAAACAAACCAATTTAGCATATTATATTCCACTCCTATATTTTTGAGTTTAAGGCCCATTTTTCCCTCCAAACGAAGTCATTGGCCGATTTAAAATCTATGTAGACCGCTGTAATCACTTTTTTTTTATCAAGGGAATCCTTGACTATTTGACTCAAATGAGCCACTTGGTCAGCAGTGGACCTATTCCTACAGAAACCAACTTGTTCTCCACAAAGTAAATCATTTGTTTCGATGTACCAGTTTCATTATCTATCTATTACATGTATCTATTTACAATCATGCGCTCCATTAATTTAGCCAATATGCTAGTAAGTGAAATGGGCCTATAGCTTTGAGTGTTACTGGCGTCTTTATCTTTTTTCAAAATGGGGACAACTATAGCTCAACTTCAGTCACCAGGTGCAATTCCCGTCTTCTAAATGTCGTTAAAAATTCCCAAAAGAGTAGCTTTTGCATTTATTCCTAGGTGTTTAAAGTACTCGGCATGAATTTTATCATGTCTTGGGGACTTTTTGATATTTAAAGTAGTCAGATAAGAGAGGAATTCCTCCTCAGTGAAAGGCAATTTGAAAATGTCCCATTCTCCAGCCAAATCTTGAAATTGTGGCATAGGAAGTTGATTGACACTCCATTTGAGAACTTTTAATGTTTTCCTGGCATAAGCTCTTTTTTTCTGCGATAAACAGTATGACTGTGCAAAAGCATTTGCAATGTCCTGATCTGAAAAGAGTTCTTTGTTACTGTAATGAATAGGTTCCCTTTTGGGGACAACCTTTTTGTTTGACAGATCAGAAACAAATCTGTACGTCCTCAAGCTGTCTTCTTTATAGTTTATATTCCCCATAAATTTATCAAACGTTTTTCGCTTCGCCTCAAGAAGATTTCTCTTAAAAATTGCAGCTTGCTTCCTCCACAGTCTAACATGAGCCGATCTCCCCGTGATCTCGCCTTTTTCCGTAACCGATCTCTTTTTTGCCTTAATTCCTTGAGTTCTTCAGACCAAAAGCACTTGTAATTTCTAACTTTCTCTCTAGGTATGCAGTTTTTTGCACATTTTGGCACCAACCCGTTAAACTTTTAGGCTGGTAATATATATAACTAAAAGGTTGGTAATATAACGGCAGCAGTTTCAGTTCCTTGTATAAGCCAATGTACCATTTAGGTCGGAATTGTTCTTTTATTATCTTTTACTTTCAAAATATTTTTTATGTTTTAATGACGTACCTTTACAGGTAGAACTGAAGAAAGTGTATTAAATAATGTTAAATATATAATGTTACTGAATTTCAGACTATATTAACCGGCCACATAAATAGCTACCATAAGACTTAGGGTTGGTCATGTGTCTGGGTTTTCGACACCCATTTGCCATATTGCTGCTCTATGTCCTAAGATAAGCCGGTCGGCCTAGGTTTTCGACCCATTTGTCATAAGCGGTCACTCAATCAGCTGCTCATACCCCAAGGTGACTCAAGTCACCTGGGTCTTCAACCCATTTGTCATAATCCCAGAACTTTCAGGATGAGCAATAACTGAATATGTAGATTGAATGTTAGTAATAAGTTTTCTAATTGTTGAAAAGCTCGCAATCTTGTAACATATGTTTTGAATTAAAATTGCTCTTTATCGCTTTTATATTTTCTATTACTTCAAATTTTATATTTTGTCAACGGCATAAAAAAATGTGTATAACGCGAAATTCGCCATGTTGAAATATTTTCCGAATTCCGGGAATTCCAAAATTGCTCGTATGTATATATTTCATCTACTCCTCTTAATATATAAGACCAAACGTTATGTATGTAAGCGTTTAGGAATCTGAACTTGATTTTAAAATGTAAAATGATGTATAATCTCCCAAAGACTTTTTCATATATTGTTATTCTCGATGTAATTATTTCGTATATACTATATCATTAATTGTATTTTAGAGGATATGGAAAATGATAGGAAATAACTGGCTTTCAATGAGCGTTTCCACATTTTTTTATGATGAAACTAGCAAATTAAGCACATGACAAAAAAAATATGAACTACTGAATATCTTTAAAGATTTGCTGATAATTTCCAAACATTAAAAGATTTTATATTTGAAGGATTCCTTTGAAACAAAGTTTGGTTTCAGTATCTTAAACAAGCGCACCAATTTTCAGTATGATTTGCATTTTCTGAAAAAAAAATATATATAGATTGTTTTTTAAACCTTTGTCAGTAAAATTGAAAGCTGTATATTCTTTAAGAAATAATGTGTGGTTTAAAAATATTAACCATGCTCTCGAAATTACAGTACATTTTTGATAAATATATATCTAATAATATTTTAGAAATTTGCCAAACAAACGAAAGCGAAGCGTAAATGAATTTCACATTCTATTTGTGGTAGCGAAATCAGTACCAAACAGCATCAATGACTCCACGACGCACAACAGCGTGATCGTACATTTAATATACCAAAAAGAACTGTAATTAACATATTTAACTTTATCATAATTACCAAAATAAACACCAGGTTCTAATTTAGAAGAGATTCCCAGTTTAGGAGAATTAAATCCTAAATGATGTACAGTGAGTAAAACATGAAGGCATACACAAATAAACAGGCTCATTTATCACACAAAATAATATTTTATTTTAAGATTTTCAAAGTGACTAAATGTATTTTTATAATTCAAATTATCACCTTTAGTATTCAGAGCTTCACTTTATCAATTAACATTCTTACTTTTAATGCTCTGGTGAAAATTATATAGCAAACAATATTTAACTTATTCATCAAGCATATGATTTCTTTAATCATGAAAATCAACTCAACATAAAGATATTTCAAATCTGAGCCATTAATATTAATTAAACTGTATTCACCTGTGCCTGTGATGCAACGGAACTTCTTGTTCCGAAAAAGAAATTTTTACCTGAGCGGTAGAGTAATTTTACAATACGAAGAATGTCCAATTCAGGATAACACGATCTATGGTTGAATTAGAGAGTTCCCAAAGGTGGATGGTCGAGAAAACGATCCAAAATTTAGATGACATGACAGCATTCAAAATTGGCAAGTAAGCCGAACCTTCACGAACAAAACTCATCACCCGCCATCGAAAACAGGACTCCTAGAATAAAAAAAATAATTTTAGAAATGATGAAAATAAATAGCCGAAACTTTTCCAGGATCTTCTCCATCAGCTCCAGAAGGGCAGGGCGGTTTCTCTTAGAAACAAATGCCCAATTCCGCCAGCTTAGCCATTTTGGCCAAAATCCTTTGTCTTAATATAAGACAAAATTTCACCGTGCGTCCAACTTCGATGAATTCTCCAGCTCGAATCTGCTCCATCTCACAAGGCAACCGCCGAACATTTCTCCTTGCGCCTCTTCCTGATTGGACAGGCGCGCTTCTCCTAGCAACAGGCGACCACACGTCACGCATCTCAGCCAGACGAAAATCCTAGACATTCTTACGAATTCTCGACGAAACTCGCTTTTCAGTGCGATTTCAATAGAAACAAGTCTTAGCGAAAAACACAGCACAGGCACGGAGGGAAAAAGATATTTCTCTCCTCGAAAATAAGAAAAAGGCTCATGGCGCAGAAATGCGACATGACAGCTCTCCCCTCCTGGGAGCCAAAAATTTTCCGAAAACAGTGAGGAAAATTTTTCTCTCACTCAAAAACACAAAAATACAAAAATTTACAAAGAGTCTTAGGAACCTGTAAGTGTAAAATAATTTAAAACAAAATTTTGGGCGAGAAAACGTGGGCCCCAACGTTTCTCAAGACAACGCCACTGCAGATCTGAATGACCGGCCAAGCCATTCATTACCACAGGGAAAGACCAAAAGAAAACCAAAAGGATGACAAGATGTCACCACATCTTAAAGGAACCTTTACAAAAATTTACACATAAACATTTAAAATCCAGAAAAAAAATTTCTAGGCACTTTGCCTGACAACAAAATGTCTCAATCATCCACATTGAGATCAACCAGGTGATGCGAAGCTAAAACATGATATGATATGAATTTACAAACTTATACAATATAAACAATTAGAAAATTTAAAAAATTCAAACACTTGTCACTTTCAAAACACACAAGTGACACAAGACAATTCTTAATTTTTCATCAAAAGATTAAATATTTTGAAAATTAATTTTTAACTTAAATTTGTCATAATCAGGTAATGAGATTCTTCACTCATTCAAAAATTTGTCTCACTTTTGAGAACAAGGTCACTTTCAATATTTCAATTTTTCAATTTCAAACTTTCATTTCAATTTTAACTTTCACTTTAAATTACTTTCAAATTCAACACATTAACTTTAATTTCACTTATTTTCGTCATTAAAACAATTCAGAATTTTCTTATTCTGACTCAATTTCTCAAATTACTTTAAATTATTCATTTATTCAAAATCATTCAATTTATCTTAAATTTCATTTTACTTTACTTTCAACAAATCTCTGAAATAACTTCAACAAGTGACCACTTCATGTCACAAAAGAAAAATTGTACATTTAAACACATTTGTCTACTGAGAGAGAGAAAGAGAAAAAATTCTCTTGAAATTCACGTCAGTTATGTAAAAGCAGGAACACATCCAAAGAGCAAACTCGGCGGGGACTAACGAGTTGCCAAGAAGTAAAAAGGGAGGTGTAAAAAGAAAAAAAAAACACTCGCGTGCAGGATGCAGAGGTAGCAAAAACAGGACGCCAGGACACGCCTCAGAAGCCACGGAAAACAAAAATTTTGGGACAGCTTGCGCTGACCCCATCATCGTAATCATCATCATCTTCTTCATCATCATCCTCAACAGCTTCACCAGTTTCCCACCTAGCCATCACAACTGTCCTAGGTGAGCTCGGAACAAGTTGTCGTCCAGGACTCCAGTCATGCCGCAATGCATCGGAACTTTTAATTTGTCAAGCTGCTTCTTCATCTGTGATCCATGTAGATTTGTTCATGTTTGCGTCCACCAGCCAGCTTTCAGAAAAAGAGGTTGCAGCATAAAAATATGATGTCTCACTGAAATTTGTGTAGATGTTTGAAAACTGCTGGTCAAAAAAACAACCATGTGAAATGGAATTTCAAGAAAACAAATTTCAACAACACATCAGCCAAAAATTTTCACCTCTCTCAGCAACAAAGTTTCAAAAACATTTTTCAAAAGAGATCATTTACTTTTGATCTTCAAAAAAATTTCATTAAATTTCAAAAATTCTCAAATTCAAAACTTTCCATTTTCAAATTCAAATTACTTAAATTCCTTTAATTACTTTATATTAATTTCAATTTTATTTTAACAAAATCATTTACTTTTTTAAAAATTTCAAAAATTTCCTCCTTTTAGTTAGGGGAACAAATCAAATACCAACACCATTTCAATTATTTCATGAACTTAAATAAGTAATCAAGATTTTTTTCACAATAAAACACAACAAAATAATCAAAGTCAATCAAAACAGGACTCTCGAAAATTTTAAAGTCCAAGGAGAGTCAATTAACAAAATTACTTATTATTTAAATTACAATATAAACATTCATATCTTATGGTTCACAAAATCAATTACTTTTTCTTATTTACTTTTTAACTTAAATGCAAGATTTCCAATAAATTTTAAAATCACAACAATTTTTTCATAAATTCTATTTTAAAAGACAATATTGAAATACAAAAACTTAAACAAGTATCAACTTTAATTAAAAATGAGATTTTTCTTGCAAAATTTAATTTCTGAAAAATTGTGAACTCAACCAAAATTTAATATTGTGAAAATCTTTGAGATCTAAGATTATAAGGTGTACGTGTATTTCTATTTGTCATATAATACTGATTTTGGTGTGGTGTATAACTATTTCTGTAGTTATTGTTGTAAATGATTCTTCCATTTCCTCTATTATCAAAGTTATTTGAATTATTTCTAGGTGTGAAATGTTGACCTTTATTAGCATGAAAGTTTGATCTAGTATGAACAGCATTTTCATTTACCCTTTTATTTGGCAAATTAAATCTTACTCTTTTCACAGTCTTTTTGTTTTGAGATTTTTCTGCAGATCTTGCTAAACAAGATTTTAGTTTCACAGAGTCTTTCTCAGCGGTGATCACAGGAGTAAGTTTATTTGACTTAGAGTTCAGTTTTTGACTTTCAGTAGTTTGTTTTGAAAATTTTTGCAATTCCTCTCTTCTTGGAGGTAAAAGAGTCAATCTGTTCACATGAACCAGTTGTTCATTTTTGGGATTCATCACATGTTTTATAAGAAAATTCACTGCAGATGTTTGTTTTATCACTTTAAAAGGACCTCTATTAAAAGAGCTCAGTTTTCTTGACTGACCATGAGGCAAAAAGGGAGTGTAAAGATACACTAAATCACCAATTTTAATATTGGGCATCTTCGCTTTCTTATGTTGTTGTAAAATTTGTGAATTTTCAGCTTTTTCCAAGTTACTTTTTACTACATCATATGTTCTTTTCAGTCGGAATCTCAAGTCCTCACCATAATCATATGTTGATTCATATGTCGGAGGTTTAAATCCAGCTATCAAGGTATTTGGGACTGTCAATTCTCTTCCATAGAGTAAATAAGCAGGTGATTCACCCGTAGAAGCATGTATGGCATTTCTGAGCTAATAAAGCAAAATGAATCAACTTATCCCAATTATCTTTATCGTTATATGCAATATTTTTCAAGGATCTGACCAAAGTACCATTTAATCTTTCAACACAGCCGTCTACGGAAGGCATATAGGCAGTAGTAGTATTCTTTATTATTCCCAATTTCTTATAAAAACATCTTGCTGTTCTAGAAACAAAATTCGTCCCTTGATCTGAGACGATGTATTTAGGTATGCCATGCTGAGCCATATAGTGCTCTAAGCAATTTAAAATATCTTCAGTTTTAATTGAAGCCAAAGGATATGCTTCAGGCCATCTTGTAAAATAGTCAGTTATTACTAATATAAATTTATTTCCAGATCTTGATATAAGTAATGGTCCAACACAATCCATGGCGATTCGCTCAAATGGATATGTGGATTTTGAAAATTTTTGGATGGGTGCTTTGTTATTTCTAAAACCACGATTTACCACACAAATTTCGCATGATGACACATAATTTTGGGTTTGGGAATACATTCCCTGCCAAAAGTATTTTCTACTCACAGAAGCTAAAGTTCTTCTAAATCCACAATGTGCGTAAGTAGGACAATCATGATGTAACCATAAAATTTCAGACACAAGTTCTTGTGGAACAACAACTCTTTCTTGTTCTTGGTGTCTACGTTTAGGGTGTCTGTGTGTACACCATAAGATATCATCTTTTCTAAACAATACCAAGGTTTGTGGGTAAGGTTTTATGTTCTTATCTAAGAGATCTATAATTTTATTGCATCTTGGATCAGATTTTTGAGCATTCTTAATTCTTATGAGCAAAGTAGGACAAGTAAATGTGTGTTCCAATTGACCACTTTGTATGTTATTTTCATTTTGAATTTCACTTTCATTAACATCAACAGCACAAATTTCATTTATTTCATTTGTATTGGCAGGATTCAAATTGACTTCTGATTCTCTTATATTGCTACTATTAGAATTTGGATTTACACTTGGAAAATTTTGATTAACATTTTGAAAATTTTGATTAACATTCTGATTTATAACTTTATATTGTGACACAAATCTTCGTGGAATGTTCTCAATAGTATTTGTACATTCATCTACATTTCTTGAAAGATAATCAGCAACTAAATTTGCTTTACCTGGTTTATGTACTATTTGATAATCAAATTGTGATAGAGATGCAATCCATCTTGCTAATCTAGATGTAGGATCTTTTAATTTAAATACAAACGATAATGAGATCTGGTCGCAAAAAATTGTAAAAGGTTTTCCAATTAAATAGTGTTTGTAATAGTTTGTAGCCCAAACAACAGCTAATGCTTCTCTTTCGACCACACTGTATTTACATTCAGCTTCATTAAGTTTTCTGCTTCCATAAGATATTGGATGCAAAATTTTATTTTCATCTTCTTGGGACAAATAGCAGCCTAAAGAGTGATTTGAAGCATCAGTATGTAAAATAAATGGTTTTCTAAAATCTGGAAGGGTCAAAATTGGTTTTGACAAAAGTGTTCCTTTTAAAATTTCAAAAGATTTTTGAGCTTCATTTGTCCAAATAAATTTCTTTTTACTTTCATTATTCTTAGTCTTTAGTAAATCTGTCAGTGGAAGGGTAAGTTCAGCATAGTCTTTTATGAATTTTCTATAGAATCCAGTGAGTCCAAGAAATTGTCTCACATTCTTAATTGATTTAGGAATTTTAAATTTTTCTACAACTTCCAAGTTATGAGTATCAGGTTGTACTTTTCCATTTGATACTAAAAATCCAAGATACTTAATTGTTTTTCTGAAAAAATGGCATTTGCTTGGTTTCAATTTAAGACCATGTTTACTTAATCTTACAAAAATTTCTTCTAGTTTTTTCAAATGTTCTTCGAATGTTCTTGAAGCAACAATGATGTCATCAATGTAAATTCCAGATATGCCAGCCAGCACCAGAGACATCAATCTCTGAAAGGATGCGGGCGCATTCTTAAGACCAAATGGAGTTCTAGTCCATTCAAAGTGTCCGTCAGGTGTTGAAAAAGAAGTCTTTGGATAATCATCAGGATGTAAACACAATTGATAAAATCCACTGGTTAAATCAAGGGTCGAAAAATACAAGGCTCTAGATAAATTATCTATTAATTCCGATATATTCGGAATCGGAAAATTTTCTACTATGGTTATCTTATTGAGCTTTCGAAAATCCGCTACTAAACGGTAACTTCCATCAGGTTTCTTCACAAAAAGCACCGGAGTGTTATATGGAGATGTACTTCTCTGAATTATTTTGGCATCTAACAATTCGTTGACCTGGCGCGAAAGTTCTTTCTGTAAATTATGTGGAATTCTGTATGGCTTTTGTCTAACAGGTATGTTAGACTCCAAATTAATTTCATGCAGTATGGTGTCACATCCAGACAATTATTTCATATTCTTAGCAAAAACATGTTTATATTTACTTAGCAATTTTAAAAGTAAATTTTTCTGGGCATAATTCATATGTTTCAAATCAAATTCTCCTCCCCATGCATCAAATGTATCATTTTCTTCAATACAGTTTTCAATGTCAACTTTGTTATTTATGTCAATATCAGCTTCATAGATGTTTTCGAAAGTTCCTAATTTCATACCTTTGTTTATGTAAACACACTTCTCTGATGGATTTGCAATTTTTGCATACAAAAAGTCATTTTCAGGAATTTTATGAATACTTCTGGCGACAAAAATTTTATTTGCAGAAAATTCTTTACTATTGATAGGTTCAAGTAAAATTGTCGTGTCTTTCTTAATTTTATAATTTCTTTTTAATTTAACAAATGACTCCGTAAAGGGCTTCAAAACACATTTCTTAAATGCTTTGGCAATAGCCAAAGTATTGTCCTGTTGTGAACTTCCTTCATCATGTTTATCACAACTTGTTTCAAAAATTTCATTGTCACTGATATTGTTTTCTGTCAAAGATCTGTTTGTATGTACATAATCATTCATCTGCATTTCATGTAAATCATTTTCACATTCATAATTTGATCTTTCATTCACATTTGCATCAAAATCTCTAAAGTCGACATCTCTAAATTCATTTTGGTACATGTTTTGTTCAAATAAATATCCATTATCACACTTATTTTCATATCCTCTAAAATTTCTTGAAAAATTTGTGTCTTTGGATCTATAATCCACATCATTTGTAAAATTGTAATTTCTTCTATTACATTTATAATTTATTGCATTACACTCAGATATTTCAGGTTGAACATCTTTGTGTCCAAAGGTAATGGTCACATTATTTTTATGCAGAAAGGTACTTCCCAAAATCATGTTGTATTCATTTGGTGTTGGTGTATTTAAAATGCAGCATTCAATCACAATGTTGTTTTTACCCACGGTTAAAGGAAAGGAAGCTTTCTCATCAACCCAAACATCTTGATCCCCAACTCCCTTCACAATAATGGATGTATGTTTTATTCGCACTTTTCGAGGATCAATTTTCTGTAAAGCATCTCTATAGATAATGTTTATAGAACTTCCAGTGTCAATTAAGGCATTCAATTTGACATCTTCAACAAAAACTGAGATGACCGGAAAATTTTTCTGGCAAGGAGCTTTAATTTCCGTCATGCAACTAACTTCAGAATTTGATCTGTTAAATTTTGGAGATTGAAAATTTTGTGTTCTGAAATTCTGTCTTCTAAATTGTCTTCTATTACCAAATCTATTATTAAAATATCTGTTATTTCTTCTATATCCAAAATTATTGAAGTTTTGAGATTTATAATTATCAAAAGAATTTCTAAAATTTGAAGAATTTCTTCTCTGGAAATTTGAATTTCTATTAAAACTGTTACGAAAAGGTCTTCTAAATGATTGAAAGTTCTTTCTTGGAGAATAATTTTGATATGGACTTTTAACATACCACTCTTCTTCCTGTGAGGCAACTGGAGTTCTTCTTTGACTGAAACGGTTTCTATTGTCAGTTCTTCTAGATGGTGTAGAAGTTTTGAAGGATGTTGATGGTTTGTGTTTCTTCTTTACTGGAATATCTTCCCACTCTTCTTCTTCCAGTTCATTTTCATTGTATCTGCTTGTAGAGGGCGTATCCAAGAAGGATTCTTCGAAACTGGAATTGCTCTTTTCCAGATCTTCTCTTATCTCGTTCAGTCTTTTCTTTCTTTTTTCTGAGTTCTCACTGAATTTTCTTCTTAACTTCTCAAATTCTTTCTTCTTTGAATTCAATTCTTTCTTCAGCTCTTCAATTTCATGTTTAGGGTCATTTTCAATTCTCACAGCATTTATGTCTTCCGTCATTTCTTCCAGCACTTCATTTTGCACTTCTTCTTCCAATATTGCTATCTCTTTAGCAGCTTCAAATGACTGTGGGTTTGCAGATAAAACAGCTTTTCGAATAAGGATCTTCAATCCTTTTTTAAAAGAATTTAGCAAAATAGCAGTTCTCAGGGAATCTTCATTGTCAGACCTAGTATCTTGTGGGAAAGCCACATAGGATTCAGCTTCTATGCGATTCGCATAATCTCTTACCTCTTCGTTGATCATTTGTTTACAATTGACTAAGGATGCAACGTTTTTGGCAATATCTTTTTTCTTAGTAAAATTGTCCTTGAGTGCGTTAACAACTTCAGTAAAATTCGTGCTTTGGTTCAGTTTCGGAATGGATTTGATCAGTCTTTCAGCACGACCAGACAATTTCAACTTCAAAACAAAGATTTTATCACGATTTGACCAATCTGCGTGTTCAGCGACCAGGGAGAACTTTTCCAAAAAGTCCTGAAAAGATTCATTTGCATTGCCAGCAAAACCTGGAATGGATCCGAGGAACTGCGATCCAATTCCCACTTTAACTTTATTTGAGTCTCTGACAGCGGAAGCTGATCTGCCAGAATTTGGAGAAAGTCGTGGTGGAGACACCGAAGGCACACGGTTACTACTATTCGGTTGTGCAGAGGAGTCTCTACTCCTACTTGCACGAGAATTCTTACTATTTCGAGGCATTTTGCACAGTTTAACACAGTTTATTTCGAAAATAATTTCACTTTCTATCACTTATTTATGTGTAAGCAGAGCACCGAAAAAACACTACGTGTAACTTTTTTTACTTTATGTTCATTAACATGAACTTCGAATCACTTTTGTATGTGCACAGAACTTTTGTATTCACTTTTCAAAAATGTGTGTATGCACTTTATGTCAATGTATGTGTATTTGAAAATTTCAATTTACTCATATATATCATATATCATATAGAATTTTGTGTATTTTTATGTATGTCAAATAATTCAAGAATATATATGCAACAAAATTTTACTATGCAAATAATACTCTGGTGCATCTGGGCTTATGTGCTTTTTGCACTTTTAAATTTACTTTATGACATATAAATAACAGTTTCTTGCCCATTTATAATTCAAACACTTAGCACCACTAAAAGAACTTTTTCACTTACTTTGACATATCAAATCTGCAATATTTTTACACATAATCCAAAACACACATTTTTCTACACTTCCCCATAAAATTATATTTCACTCACTGTAATACTCTGGGAAAGGGAACAGGCACCAATTTGTGGAATCAGTACCAAACAGCATCAATGACTCCACTACGCACAACAGCGTGATCGTACATTTAATATACCAAAAAGAACTGTAATTAACATATTTAACTTTATCATAATTACCAAAATAAACACCAGGTTCTAATTTAGAAGAGATTCCCAGTTTAGGAGAATTAAATCCTAAATGATGTACAGTGAGTAAAACATGAAGGCATACACAAATAAACAGGCTCATTTATCACACAAAATAATATTTTATTTTAAGATTTTCAAAGTGACTAAATGTATTTTTATAATTCAAATTATCACCTTTAGTATTCAGAGCTTCACTTTATCAATTAACATTCTTACTTTTAATGCTCTGGTGAAAATTATATAGCAAACAATATTTAACTTATTCATCAAGCATATGATTTCTTTAATCATGAAAATCAACTCAACATAAAGATATTTCAAATCTGAGCCATTAATATTAATTAAACTGTATTCACCTGTGCCTGTGATGCAACGGAACTTCTTGTTCCGAAAAAGAAATTTTTACCTGAGCGGTAGAGTAATTTTACAATACGAAGAATGTCCAATTCAGGATAACACGATCTATGGTTGAATTAGAGAGTTCCCAAAGGTGGATGGTCGAGAAAACGATCCAAAATTTAGATGACATGACAGCATTCAAAATTGGCAAGTAAGCCGAACCTTCACGAACAAAACTCATCACCCGCCATCGAAAACAGGACTCCTAGAATAAAAAAAATAATTTTAGAAATGATGAAAATAAATAGCCGAAACTTTTCCAGGATCTTCTCCATCAGCTCCAGAAGGGCAGGGCGGTTTCTCTTAGAAACAAATGCCCAATTCCGCCAGCTTAGCCATTTTGGCCAAAATCCTTTGTCTTAATATAAGACAAAATTTCACCGTGCGTCCAACTTCGATGAATTCTCCAGCTCGAATCTGCTCCATCTCACAAGGCAACCGCCGAACATTTCTCCTTGCGCCTCTTCCTGATTGGACAGGCGCGCTTCTCCTAGCAACAGGCGACCACACGTCACGCATCTCAGCCAGACGAAAATCCTAGACATTCTTACGAATTCTCGACGAAACTCGCTTTTCAGTGCGATTTCAATAGAAACAAGTCTTAGCGAAAAACACAGCACAGGCACGGAGGGAAAAAGATATTTCTCTCCTCGAAAATAAGAAAAAGGCTCATGGCGCAGAAATGCGACATGACATATTCTTATTAAAATATATAAAGTGTGGTTTGAGGACATTTAGCACGGTCACTAAATTTGAGTATGATTTGCATTTTCGGGACAAAAAAGTAATTTATTACTTTTTTCTAATCTTGAAAAATGAAATGGCGAGATGTGAGAATATTAGTCTTTTAAAAGACGGTAAGTGTAGTTTCAGGATATAAACCACGACATGTTTTTGTTATTTTCTTGTAAACTGGCATTATATAGAGCAGCTTACTAGCTTTAGTATAATATTTTTGCATTGACTCCGTGTTTACATGCAATTTTTATTGTCTCCGTGTTTACACATAATTTCATACTTTGTAAAATGTTCTAGAAATCAATTTATGGTAAATAAATATGTAATTTTTAAAGTTTATACGAAAACTGGATCTGAACCCGTTTACGTGCACATTTGTATATGCGGCCTTCGAGACTCTTAACTGATTCAAACGAGTTCCCTTGGTTCAATAAAGTTTAAATACCACTGGGGGGGGGGGTTATATTAGGCTGCAAAAGCCAAGTTCACAATAACAGACTCAGCCGATAGGGGACGTTCTGAAAATTTTGGAATACAATTATATAGAAGGTATAAGCTACAGACGAAAACTCTTATTTTCTCAAATTATTTTTTGGAAAATAACTTCTTATAAAAATAATTATTTCACAATTCTGAGAATTTCTTTGCCAGCTTTTGACATAGGTCATTTTTCTTTGTAAGAAAGAAAATTTAATTACACTCAGATAATGCACTTTAAATATTTTGTCAGCTATTTTATAGCTTAATAAATTACATAAAGAAATAAAAGAACTGAGACGTGTCCTGAGCCTCTGAGTATAGATATTACTAGCAACATCTAGATTCTGCTTTTTTAATTTAACAGTTTTTTTAATTCTTAAAAATGTGACAACTATAAAAGCCTTAAATGGTAAATTCTGAAACAAAAGTTTTAAATTTGTCTTGCATGCATAAAACGACATCATTTAAATGCCTTGCTATCATGGAGAAGACATTAAGCTCAATTCATTAAAGAGACTAGAAATCATATTTACTTCAATTTGAAGGGCTCGTCATAAGACGACGTAAAGTTGCAAAATACTAGCTTGTATTCACCTCCCATAATGCTTCAAAAGCATTACTCCCACCCGCCCCAGGGCGCGGTAGCCCAGTGGCTAGCGCGCGGGAGTTGCACTCAGTAGGCCCGGGTTCGATTCCCGCCACTGCCAAAACTGCCGCTATGGTCACGAGGGGTACGATCACGTTCAACATGTGGGTCCGTGAGTCCTTCCGAGAGGTTAGTGGTACAGGAAGGGGGGTACGGTCCCTGTGGATGCCTCCCCCACTGGGTTCCGGTCTAAATTGGTGACACTTCCCGGCAGTCCAAACAGTTACCTTACACCTTTCTGGTAGCCGGCCGTCCAAATAGTTGCTCTTAGTCCTTTGGACGAGTCGGACGGTCTGGGTCTTCAACACCTTTCTGGTAGGTCGGACGGTCTGGGTCTCAACAACAACAACAACAACAACTCCCGTTTGTTCTTTCCCGGCCGTCCAAATGTTTGCTCGAGTCCTTAGGATAAGTCGGACGGCCTGGGTCTTCAACAACAACTCCCACCCGCCCACCTGCATCACATGCACGCTTAATATCCAGATACATAATCTCATATTCACTAATACATATCCACATATAATACATGTCCACACACATATCCGCAAATAATGCATATCCACAGATAATATCCACAAATACATGGCAACAATACGTCGATTAGGTTGACTTTCTATATAGCCAATTTTTCAATTTGCTGCTACATACTTCAGACAAACAGAGGGATAGATAGATAAATATATAGACCTGGGTCATTATAGTATTAATTATATTTAAAAATTAATTAAAGATTCATAAACTTTTCCTTCGCAGTAAACATTTTTACTTTCTTTTTAATGCACAGGGAAAATATTGGAATTGGATCGAAAATCGTAACTCGAGTTTTCGACGGAACTACATGTTTTGGAACCTCTAGAGCACGACAAAACAATTTTTAGCGTGACGTCTCTATGTGTGTCTGTTTGTGCAATGCATGCCACTCTAACTCAAAAACTGATTGATCAAATTTCATAAAATTTTATAGTTAAGTCATTTGTGGGTTACCCTGTTGCCGGTTAGATGCGATTCGGTATAAAAGAACCTGCCTCTTTTTTTTTCAAAATGGCTTCCAAAATCGTCAAAATCTACGATAAAAGACTACGCATATTCAAATGTATCAATTAAATGCTTGTCTTATATGTAATTTTTGACGATAAAAAGGATACAGACCCCATTGCACTTACCTTTCTCGAGATTTTTTTTTTATTTTTTTTATAGCAATTTGACTACGAACTTTATCTTTGAAAATACTTTCAATTACAAAATGGAAACGAGAATTGAATTAAATTCTCAAATTTTATATAATTTCAAATAATTATTTGTGTCATTTTGAGCAATTAAACTCAATTTAATGAATTGAAGAAACAGGGAAAAAATGTATTTAAGTCTGCAGGTAAAGACATGTGCTGCCGACATCAGATGTTTCTATCTCGTGGAGCAATAATTTCTTTAAAAAATAAAACAAGAAAGATCAATCATGCATAAAGCATTGATTGTGAAATACTTTCCAACTTCAATGCAATTTTATACAAACATCTCTAAAATGCGATACATTCCTTGGTAATATTTTAAAAAATTATCACAATACTACATTAATTTATTATATTTGAAAACTTCATCGAAGAAAATGAACTTCATTCAAATAACGGCATTGAAATATAAATTGCCTGGTTTAAACATCTCTAAAATGTGATACACTCCTCGGTATTATTTTTAAAATTATCATAACACTACAATATTTTTTCTTTTATATTTGAAAACTTCATCGAAAACAAATGAACTTGATTCAAATGACTTCATCGAAATATATATCGCCTCTATATAAAAGCAGCATAGCAGCATTTCATTCATAAACATTTTTCTAATCGTTTCATTCATCACAATACTATAATAATTTATTTTATTTAAAAATTTGAAAAATTGTTATCTACCATATTTATTTTGAAATGTAAAACCTTTCTCATATGTAAAATAATTAAACTCTTGGAAAGATATTTATTATATATTATATCTCTTTTTTCTCTATGGGGGATTTAGTAGGAGTCAGAATTTAATTGAATCTGTTTTTCTTCCTATATTAAATATTTTTCATTTTATAAACTACATAACATATTTTACTAAATTTTTTTTTATATATTTTATGGGATATTTAAATTTTTCTTAAAATTTTCGAAGCAATTTATGAATTTTAAATTCGCTTAAAAAATGTTTGAAAAATTAGGTCCCACAGTGTTCAATATATTTCATTTTTTCAACCCGGGTTCAATAAAAAACTAATTGGGTGATATTTTTCATTTATATTTCCATAGGTCCCATAAACCGTCTGAAAAACATACTAAAATTTCATTTTGATAAAGCCATTTTTACTGCAGTTATCGTGCTAACGGACAGACAGACAGACAAACAGACAGAATGAACAAAGTCATAAACACTTTCAACTAAGTTTTAAAGTGTTAAGTCTAATTATAGGCTTTGTCAAATCCTAATAGACACGTATAACATTATTTTGCTCTATTCTTTATTGCAGAATCAATTACACGTATTTCGTCCACTTCCCAGATATTACATTAAAATTGAAATATTTCACAAATTTTTCCACTCTTATTAGTCATTTTAAACACTGTTTCAATAAAACATTCTTTTAGTTACATATTTTTTTCACTTTGATATTCCACTAAAAGTTTGAAAAACTTTCTTGACAAAACAAGATTAAAGGAATGCTTGTTACAAAAAAGTGACACTTTGTGATGGATGGTAACACACATTAAGTACTTAACGCAATAATAAGAAAAAATAATCTTTTAGAGGCAGTTTTCTCTCAAATTACATTTAAAAGATAAGTATCACGTATCCATTAGTTACTAAAATGATATTATGTATATGATAAAGATAAAACCCTATCTGAATATCCTTCCTGTATTAGTACTTCCACAGCATATATACTAGTACAATGTATAGAGGTAGTAAGGTACTATTGTGACCAGGGATTGCGATCCCGGATACAATCCCGGAATTTCGGGATTAATAATTTTTTGATCTCAGGATTCCGGGACTGGGAAATTGATTTCACTTCATTTAATGGAATCCAAATTTTTATACTTTTGCATTTCATTTCTATTTGTCTATAAATATTACAGGTATGTGAACGATAATAGCACGATCAGATTTTCTTATAAAAAGCTTTCGGTACAATCAGATATATTGAACATTCTTATAAAGATAAATTTTATATAAATTATTTGAAACATGTTTATAAATAGGACAATATATTTTGGTGATTTTTCGCGTTTGCAATATTCACTGATCCATGCTGATAAAGACATTGAACAATTGTGAGCTGCTGGACGTAGTATACTTTAAAGTAAGCAATAAAAACATGAAAAACCTAGTAATTTTACAATAAAAGGACATTTCCACGTTGACATATATATTGAAAACTGTAACTAACTCATTTTGAACAGATTGCATATAAAATGTATAAATAAATCATCATACAGTATTAAATACTGTTACGACGTATCTTCTTAAATCGTGGATGTACATTCAGGATACAAGAATGAGTCAAAATTTCTGGATAACTTGCATATTCGGAAGAACGGCGTAAACAGAAACAACGCACAGTAAAACAACAGTTAAATTCTTTACTAATTTCACAATATAACAACACTCATCTCAAAACATTAACGACAACCGTTTCACAAAACAGTGCCTACTATTCTCAAAACATTAACAAAGGCACAATTCCATATCCCTCATATCTCGTCAACTGCTCCCCGGCTGAGTGATGACACCTTCTATAGATTCACCATAGAAACTGTTAGAAGCTTCTCATACCACGTAAAATATTGAAGTATTTTTTGATCCTCCGAGAAGTCGTCAAATTGGCGATAAATCGTTAAATCCGGCAACCCTTCTTCGAACTTCGGCATATGGAAACCCTAGATTCACGTCAGGAAAAAATATTGCTTGTGCAAGTGTTTTATCCGTCTGGTCTTCGATAGTGAGGCGCATAACAATAGCTTTTCGATATTGCAAGTTTTATTATAAAATTGATTGGAATTATATATATTGCTGTTTTCATGACTTTTGTAGCCTGTATGGATAAAAATCTACTTTTAAATTCACTTTCTTGGGCACACTCGCATTACTGAACAATTCATATCAATTTATCTTAAATATATGTAATTTGGCGTGAATTGGATAAAAAAGGGAGAACTGAGAGTCAGAATATTGATTAGATAAGGCGGAAATCGAAATCTTCGAACAAAGAAATATTAAAAAATAAATAGATGAATAAAGTACGTAATAGTGTTCTATGGCAATGCTCTAGAAAAAAAAAGCCAGGATATTTTTTTAAGTTGTTTCGAAATTTTCAAAAAATCTGTTGAGACTTGTAACTTGGTATATTTTAGGAATGTTCCAAATTTTGTGCAAATTGGTCAAATAGTCGCTGAGAAACAGCATCGACAACATATACGTATTAAAGTCAATGACAAAAAATGCTCCGCTTGTACCTTGCTGGGCATCAATAAATTGCATCCTATCGGAACTAATTAAATTGCATTTCACTATTCCAATCTTTCACGGAATAAAGATTGGAAAATCATTGTAATGTAATTCGCATTGAAGTATCTCTTCTAAGCCAGTTTGATTAATTGGGAATGCAGTAGGACACATTAGTTACGACAGATGCTTATGTGGAGTTTTATTAAAAGCAGTTTAACTTGCAGATAAAACATTAAACTACGTTTATGTATACATAGGCTAGTATTTAAGTTTTTAGAAAATTATACACAAAACATTTTTGTACAGCAATAAGTCATTTATTGCTTTTCAAAATATTCCTTTTCATCATTAATCATCATATTTGCATTCGAATAAACCAATTTTTAAAATAGTTATGCTATTCAGAAGTTGGTACAGCAGAAATATGTGATTTATAAGCTTCAACTGCTTTTTCTGGAATGTGACATCGTTGACCACGCATTTTATTTTTGATTGTTGGGAACAGAAACAAATTATTAGATGATAAATAAGACGAACAAAGACAATGACATATCACATCAAATTTTTACTTCTTCAAATAATTGATAGTTTGAAATGCAGTGTGTGGAGTTGTATTTTCATGATGAAAAATGATGCGACGTTTTGCATTATTTTTTCTGATTTTATTAACTATTTCATTAAGACATTATCGTATACCACTCAGCATTTACTGTTCTACGATCCTCCAAAGAGTCGGTTTCAATATGGACGGGTTTACCAAAACACGAAGCAATCATTTTATTTGAAACAACTCGTGCAAGAACAACTTTTGCACGATTAGGTTCATTTTGAAATACTCAAACAGTAGATTGTTGTTTGTTCCGGGCTCAGAAATAAATCAACGTTTCGTCACCTGTTATAATGTCACATACATATTTTGAGGCACCAGAGAATATTTTGAGATTTTTGTTGCACCCTATGACACGATCATCCAAGATTAGTACAGTAGATTAATACAAGAATATGCAAAACGATGTGAAAAAACTTGCTTTCAGTGGGAGTATACGTATTTTTCTTGCGATGAAAATAGCAAATTAAGCATATTATAAAAATGATAAGAACTACTGAATATGTTTAAGGATTTGGCAACAATTTACAGATCTTTTAAATTTGAAGAATTCTTTTAAAACAAATAAAATATGGTTTCAGAATATTAACCAAGGGCTGAAATTTTTAATACAATTTGAATTTTCAGAAAAAAAAGATATATATATTAATTTTTTAAATCTTTCTCAGTAAAATTGAAAGCTGTCTATTATTTCAAACAAAATAATGTTGTTGTTGAGACCCAGACCGTCCGACCTACCAGAAAGGTGTAAGGTAACTGTATGGACGGCCGGGAAGTGCCACCCAATTTAGACCGGAACCCAGTGGGGGAGGCATCCACAGGGACCGTACCCTCCTTCCCCTACCACCAACCTCTCGGAAGGACTTACGGACCCACATGTTTAACGTGATCGTACTCCGCATGAACACGGCGGCATTTGTGGTAGCGTGCAAATCTAGCGCGCAAACCACGGGGATAAACAAAATAATGTGTAGTTTGAAAATATTAACCACTCTTACGAAATTACAGTACAATTTTAGCATTTTTGGAAAAACATATGAATCTAATATTTGAGAAATTTGCATAAAGAGAAAAAAATAAAATCGAAGCAAGAATGAAGTTCGTTTTCTATTTTTTTTAAATAATAGGGGGCTCCACCTTCGACTCGCCAACACCCGTAATTCGTTTTGCGAGTAAGAGGCTTCGCCTTCTACTCGCTGTCGCTCGATGAGATCGCTTCGCAAGCACCGTCGTGCCACCTGTTATCAGACGTAATACGCAAATACCGTCCTTGTTAACTGACATTCCGTCAGTTAACAAGGACGGTATATTCTCCGTCCTTGTATATACCGTCGGAGGACGGAGTATATACCGTCCTCCGACGGTATATTCTCCGTCGTCCTCCGCCGGTATATACTCCGTCTGACGGTATATATACCGTCCTTGTTAACTGACATTCACCAGCCCTAGAACTCTCGCTTCGTTGGCTCTCCTAATCTGGACAACGTATACTACCGCCTACATGTCCCATGTTTGCTAATGGTCGCAAAATCCCGGGGCTCAGCCCTCCATTGGCTGCCGCTCATTCACCCCCGTAACTGGATTCGTGATTCAGAAGTCTTCGCTTCTTATTCGCTGGCGCTCTCTAAGCTCGCTTCACCAACATTTTTGTAGCGCCTGCTACGCAGGCGTAATGTATCCGTTGGAGATCGTCCCTTGTTAACTGGCATTTACGAGCTCTTTCACTTCAGACGGCGCACACGATGGTCTACGTGTCCAATGCTCGCTGAAGCTCACAAAATCCTTAGACTTCGCTCTCCGCTGACTGCAACTCATTAATTGCAGCTCGCGCAAGGCTTGCTGTCCCCGTGGGGACTTCGTCTCATTAGCTAACGCTCACCACCTCCCTTAACTTCGTGAACAATATCACCAAGTTCAGACACCAAATCGCTACGCTCGCCAACTCCGAATATTGTTCGTGAATTGGGAGACTTTGGCTTCTACTTCCTGGTGCTCGCTGCGCCTGCATAATGAATCCTTTCGTTCCGCCTGCTATGAAGAACGATAGCTTACTGTATTAGGAAGAAAAGGCAAAATTTCATAACTGTAGGTTTTGCTGCTTGTTCGTAATACAGTTTCATAATACGTGTTACGCTTTCAGTATAGAGATATTTACAATAGTAAAGCATATTTAAGTGTTGTGCAGTATAACCATGAAATCATGATGTTCATGACAACAATGGTTGCGAAACGCTCTGTTTGTTTGTCAGAATAAACGATAAGTCTCATGACAGTCAACATTTCACATTTTCCCAAGTGCACTACTGACGTTGTAGTCATGCTTAGAAATAAATATCCATAATTTGTAAGTTTTTAATGCTTCAATAACTCAGTCCTCGCCATTTTGTAACTTTTTTGCAAGAAACCAATCAGAAAGAAGTTAGCAATCGTCTCGACCAATTAAATTTTCGCCCGTAGCAAAGAAAAATGTTCACTTCAGAAGTGTATAACAAATTTAATTACTCATTAACTAAATCCAAATTTTAAAAATTGGCTCCGTCCTGCAAAAAAACTAAAAAAAAAACAACAACTATGTCGGTAGATATCAATAAAAATTGGAGGTCTTCCTATTGCCAGTCTGTCTAGGACTAGAACTCACAACTCAGAAACTCTTCTTTTGACTTTGACATTAAATATTTCCTAAACTTAATTTTAAATCGAAACACGGTTTATATCAGTATGTTCCCCTAACATTTCTCTATAAATGAACTAAGTTTCATATTTTTATATTTTATAGATTTTTCGATAGGTGACAGAACACTTGAAAAATGCGAAAATTGTCAAACAGCGGAGGCGGCTACTTTTCTTTTAATATAGAGAGATATAAAGTGTAGTTTGATGATATTAAACATGTCCACTAAATTTAAGTAAGGTTTGTATTTTCAGGAAAAACAAATAATTTATTGATTTTTATCAATATTGAAGATGAAAATGGGAGATTCATAGGCGAGATGTGAGTATTTTAAAAGACGGTAAGTGTGATTTCATTATATAAACCACGTCCCCTATATTTCTGCAAGATGTACACTTCAAAACATCAAATAAATATATTAAATTTTAAAAAAATAAACTAGAAAATGAAAAGTGAACTTCAAAAAGTGTGATTTAGCTTTAGCTCATCAACGGAAAATATTTTAATAAAAGTATTAAAGTGTGTTTACTTTTAGTGGTGGGGTAATAAAAGTGTTTAAGTATTAAAAGTTTAATAATAAAAGTATTAAAAGGTGTTTACTTTTAGGTTAGACACCTAAAGGTATAAAAGGTGTTTACTTTTAGGTTAGACACCTAAAAGTGTTACCTTTAGGTGCCTTGAAAATAAAAATCTTTCATTAAGAGTGAATTTCCACATAGGTGAATCAAATGTGCCTTTTTGAAAATAATAATAATAATTTAATAAACGAGGAGACCTCAGTAGCATGAATACCCAACCCACCCAAATCATTACTTTAGCATAAGGTGGATTATTAAAATGAAAATATCTTAGTAAGCACACTAGAACAAAGATTTTCATTTCTTCCTGCCCTCTAGATAACAACCATACTAACAATGTTGATTTCGTATAAGCTGCCTTTACTTAGAGCAGCTTATTCGCCTGAGAAAAGAAATAGCCGACATCAATACATGATTAAACATAATTTTTCATTTTGTAAAAAATTCTAAATATCTATTTATGGTAGATAAATATGTAAATTTTTAAATTTTAGATGATTTAAGGGTCCAACAATTTTGTTAAATATCTACATACAGATTGGAAACACCTCACTTCGAAAGCATCTGATGCTAGATGGAAGATAAAAAAAAAAATGATTTTGTTTTCTTTTCACTGTATTAAAACTTCCTTCAGTTTTCGTATCTTATTTCACACCATTTCAACATATTCATAAAACCGACTTGTCAATTTCATAAAGAAAACGTATAGGACATCAGGGCCCGATTAATTTTTTCAAAACATAAGTTTAACTGATGTGGTTCTGTTTGTGCACTTGTGTACGTATGAGTGCGTGTGCTTGGGTATATTTGGACGTTTACAAGCCTCTAACTGTTTCAAATGAGTGCACATGATTCAATAAAGGTCAAATACTGGGTTATCAATAGCAAAATTCTCCTGTAGGGGATATTCTTATAAAAGTATATTGAAGATACAGGCTACAGATGGAAAACTTATACTTTCTGTTATTTTTTTTTTTTTGGAAAATAACGTCTTTTAAAAATAATTATTTTGCATTTCTGAGAATTTCTATAAACGTTTTTGACATAGATCACTTTTCTTTGTGAGAAAGGAAATTTAATCACACTCAGACAGTTTAGTATAAATATTTTCTCAAATATTATGTAGCTCAATAAATCCAATAAAAAATAAAGGAACAGTGATGTGTCTGTCATCCTGACCCTTTAGATATCAATATTACAAGTGGCATCTAGATTGAGATTGAGATTTTTAGGGCTGATTGACCGGTGAGGATAGTGGCACCCAATTTAGACCAGAACCCAGTGGCGGCGGCGTCCGTAGGAACCGTACCCTCCTTCCCCCACCACCAACCTCTCGAAAGGACTTATGGACTACGTATTTAACGTGCCCGTACTCTGCTTGAACACAGGGACAGTTTTGGCAGAGCTGGGAAATGATCTCTGGTTGCTCGAATGCAATTTTCTTAGGTTAACCACTGAGCTGGCCCACCCTTGTGTCAATCCTTGTAGAAAGTCATAAATCATAGCTAGAAAATCCCGACGACTTATAACCATGTTTTGTCACTACTTTATTAACTTCAAAACGACGCCGTAAAAATGACTTTATAGTATTTTTTTATTTAAAATCTAGTTTAGCAAATATTTAAAGTCAAAGTTAAAGAAAGAGTACCTGAGTTGCGATTTGATGTTCGGGATAGCCCAGCAATAGCAAAAGACCTCGAATTTTTACTGGCGTGTACCTACATAGTTGAATTTTTGCAGGAAGGGAGCCCTTTTTTTTAATTTTGATTTAGTTAATGAGTTAATCACTTTTTTATGCACTTCTGAAGTGAAAATTTGCCTTTTCTACGGGCGACGATTCAATTGGTCGAGACGATTGCTAGCTTCTTTCTGATTGGTTCGTTTTCGTTGTCATGAACATTGCAATTAAGTTGTTATATTACACAAGAGTGTTTCATACTGATACGGTGGTCGAGCGGTTCGGGGCATGCGTTTCCGTCTGATCTTTCGATTGCTGGGTTGTGCGTTCGAATCCCGACAGCGGGCATGGATGTTGTGTAGTCGAGGCAAAATCAGACTTCTGCCCTTAGAGACCCTCAATAAAAGTGAAGCTGCATATTCTCCCCTTCGCCTTGGGACCATGGTCTAGGGACGTGGTGCTAAGCGCTCCTCACCTTGGGGAATAAGTCACAACAACACAGTGTTTCATTGTTGTACATTCTTCTATACTGAAAACGTAATATGATATTCTTTCATTGTATTCGGGGCCCGACTTGGACTAACTAAGTCCCTGTGCAGACATTCCTCCGGGGTTCCATTAGCCACAATGTACATATGAAATACATAGAAATATTTGTCAGAAACATAATCGTATTCTACTAAAATGTATACAGAATGTGGCTCCTATATATTTTACTGGAATTCAAATTATTGGCAAATTTATTTTTATAGTCAAGTTCCTAACTTAGTTTAAAAAGTTAGTAGTAACAAGTTGCTAAATTAGTTCACTTAATCCCTATATATACACAAAGTGAATCTTTTCGTTTGGAAAACCTCTTTCGATAGCATACATATATTTTGAGGAAGAAGACATGAATTTTTTATGTTGTAATTGTTTAATTTAGGGTCCCTCTGCTGCGCGGGACTGAGGCGCCGTCCAAATTGAAAGAGCTTGTGAAGCGAGATCTAGGGCTGGTGAATGTCATTCAACAAGGACGGTTCCAACGTCCATATTACGCCCGCAGATGTGGCGAGCATCAGAACAGATATATGGCTAGTGGTGATATTGGAAGTTTTTAATTTAAATTGAATAAGTATAAGGTTTTTTTGCGGTCAATGATTCCACCTAATACGGGTTAACCATGTTACTTCTTTCATCTTTGTTTTTTGATACTTTTGTATTCTCTTCTAAAGCAATGTATCGACTACCGGGAGTGTCGTCGCGACATAATGTTTGTTTAACCGGGGAGCAGGGGTCACAACGCCCCCGGCCAATTTTTGGTACATTGCTTCCATATTCATTCTCTTCCTTTGTGATTTGCTATATACAGGGTGTCCAGTGCTATCGGTGCCCAATGGCTAATCCGCAACCGTTAGTCACAGAGATATACTTCAAATTTCAAAAATGTTTTAAATTTTAAAAACTATTATCTTAGAAACATTTTAAATCAATAAATATATCTCTGAAAGAAATACGACATATAAATTTTTATACGGCGCCCGGTTCTATCCATTATATTTAGGAAAATCATCCATATACAATTTCATGCAAAGTAAAAAAAAAATCGTCATTTTACGACCAAAATTCACCGAGTTATGAAGCATTACATTCTATGACTTAAGTCGTTTTTCCACGCATAAAAATATCCCGTTTCAGGCAACCAACCAATCAGGGACCGTTTCTCAGCACAAAAAGTGCTCCAAATTTAAACAGCTATAAGTTGGACAATTTTGGTCATAAAAGGATGATTTTTTTTTATTTTGCATAAAATAGTATGAGGATGATTTTCCTAAATATAATTGGTAGGACAGGGAGACTGTATAAAAATTTATATTTCGTATTTCTTTCAAAAATGCCTTTATTGATTTAAACTGTTCCTAAGATAATAGATTATAAAATTTAAAACATTTTTGTAATTGGAAGTGTATCTCTGTGACTAATGGTTGAAGAAATGGCCATTGGGCCCCGATAGCACTGGACACAATGTATATATATATATATATATATATATATATATATATATATATATATATATATATATATATATATATATATCTGTTTTCTATTTTCTGTTTTTCTATTTTTGAATTCCCACCATTGATATTCGCTTATAATTCATAGTAAGAGGAATGCATAATTGAATTGATTTAGGTTCGTTCTTCCCATAATAGTTATATCTCTAAGTTTGAAATTTTGGAAAGTCATAATGCTTACTTGCCTAAACTTTTTCTTTTACGCAACAGTAGATGACAGGAATTTGTTTTAATTTTGACTTATTGTAATTATTAGATAATGTTTCATATGTGTTAAAAAATCTCTAAAATATATTTGGACTTTTATAAACTATTTTTATTCTTTATTATTCTTGAATAGCAAGTAATTTGGCAAATATGCAATGTTTTACTTTTTTCTAGTTATAATTTGTTTGGTAAGTTTTAAATTTGGTTTTATATGTAGCTCTCTTTTAAGTTAGGTTTATATAAGTTGCAGTTTATCCCTAATCTATCATAGGAATTTAATATAATATTTTATTACAAATATATATATATATATATATATATATATATATATATATATATATATATATATATATATATATATATATATATATTTTATATATATGTACACAGGGTGATTCAAAACAGATGGCCCAAACTTTACGAGGTGGTGGTATACACCAAACTTAGAAATTTTCGTCATAGTTTACTGGGTCGTAAATGAAACAAAAAAGGCGCCAGTGGGCTCTTAGTGGTGAAAACTATGAAGTGAGGCGAAAACACAATAATGACTTAAAAGTTATAAAATGACATTTAATAAACAATAATTACAGTAATGGCTCAAGAGAGTGACCCTCAACCTGAATGCACGTCTCACACGGCGATGGGGGATTGACGAACTATTTCGAACATACCAGGTGTATCGCGCACTTCAGCAGCAGCGGCCGAAATTCTGGCAACAAGTTCCTCTTCAAATTCAAGGGGAGTGTCATAGACGAGACATCCCCACGGAAAGAAGTCAAGACACGACAGATCGGGTGATCGTGGGGGGGGGGGGGGGGGTCAGGCTATAGGACCACCTCGCCAAATCCAGAGCCATTTAATGCCTTCACGTTTCATTTCCGACCTGGTAAAACTATGACGAAAAATTCTTGGTCTGTTGTGTACTACCACCTCGTAAAGTTTGGCCTATCTTTATATATATATATATATATATATATATATATATAAACGAATATAATATAAACGAATTTTACGAACTGAACATTTCCATTTTTTAGGCTTAGTCCTTTTTCCACGTGTATAGCGATGTAGTTTGATTTTTGAAGTTTTTCTTTATTCGTTTCCATACCATTGAATTTTGTTAATTTTCTATAACTTGATAACTCGTGTTTTGTATTTTTTTCCATTTGATTGATGATTTGTTGTTATATTTTATTCTGTGGATGTTTTAGAAAGTTAGGTTTATCGTGTTGCAGCTTCTTACTTTTTGTTCATTGAATTTTCAGACTACTATTATTATATATATATATATATATATATATATATATATATATATATGTATATATATATATATATATATATATATATATATGTGTGTGTGTGTGTGTGTGTGTGTGTGTGTGTGTGTTTGTGTGTGTGTCCTAAAGTGCAGCATTTTTAAAATCCAAATACATAGCCATTTTTAAATTTAAATTATAGAACAGTAAAGTATGCACAACATTTAAAATATTTAAAATAATGCAAATGATAACTAACAGGTTATCAGGATCTCAAAATACTTTTACTTCCCTGGAGTTATTTAGAGCTAATTAAAAAAAATCATTTCTTAGTTTTACATTTCAGGTAATTAACTTTTAATTATAAATAACCTTAAAAGCTCGGAAATCTTTATATAAAAAATCCTTTTTAAATATGCATTACTAAACAGTTATAAAAAATTAAAAAAATAAGTCCTGCACTTGTTTCGTTTTGCGTAAAATTTGTTTATCTTAAGTATGTTGAACATATGATAAAATATCATTTGCTACTAGAACATACTTGTTACTAGCCGCCAGCGACCAGCCTGTTCGCCACCCTTGAAAATTCTGACCGTGGCAAACTCGCTGGCGTCATCACCCAGTGGAGTTAACAAAGTTTGTTATAGTTTAATGAAGTTAAAACTAATAATGGTATTTTAAGATGCAAATAATGTTCTGGGGTGATTTTAAGATGAGAATAATGTTCTAATGTCTGTGAACTGTGAGATTATGAGGATTTCTGTACCTGTAACCCTAAGAAAGGGATCCCTTTGAAGTATACTCACAGCCTGGATCAGCTGCTCCTATGTTTTTTTATAGGGGTATGCTCCTATATTTTTTGTTTTACATAAATGAAATTGTATCCGTTGTCTACATTTTCAGTATTGCATTCCAAATGACATGAAAGTATTTTTGAGACTGATGATGTTGAATGTGAATTTAGTATTTATGAGATAACGATGCTGCTTTAACGATAATGTTCAGCGAAAAAAAGTTTTTTTTTTAAAGATTGTCCCCACCACCACCCGATGCATAAATGCACCCCGACAATCTCCATAACTTTATTTTTATTTATTTTTTTATTTCTTCAGTGTTTAAGTTTTTTCACTGTGGTACCAACCACCACCCGATGTAAGCAATACATCGCCACAATTCAATACAGCATAATGAGCCAAAAACCTTATAAAAAGCAAACATTTATTCGGTTTTTAATTGTCCCTAAGCCAAAAACCGTATAAAAAGCAATCACTGGTGACATTTGCAAAGTGACGTCAGAACCTCGTCAGAACATTGACGCCAATATCTCTCCCGCCTCACCTCCACGATAGACACCGTGCGTCTGCGCGCTCATGTGGGTGAAAAATCGATCACTTCTTTCTCTGTTTGGCGGAGAAATTGAAAATCACTACTTCCTTAAAATCCGGATCGTGCGGCTACTTTGTCTTATTTCTTTACCAGATTGGTCTTGTAAGAAAGCCTGATCTTTAAGCTTTTTAAAAATGTAAATTATTAGTCGAAATTGTCGGTACTTTTCCCGACGCGAGGATTTAAAAACGACAGTTGGTTTTTTTGAGCCGAAAGTGACTTTTATTTTAAAATCTTTAAAAAATATTAGAATTTATCACCAAGATTTGAAATTGATATATTTTTGCTCACAATTGTCTGCTCTTTCCGGTCGTGTGATTTGTTTTTTTCTGCGATGTCTGGATGGTGGAGAAAAAAAGGGAAAAAAAGAAAAAACTGTCGAAATCGCATAAAACATTAAATAACAAAAAAAAATGTTCACATTTTAAAAATCGATTTTAATGTGTCACCTCCCCCCCCCCCCCGGTCTCCGATTGCCACATTTCTTAGCTCTGCGACGCGCGGTGGCTGAGCCTATAGTGTGTAAGACAAACAGAGACACATTGTCTTTTATTATATAGATATGTTAACGTAAACCTAAAAAGAACCGAAAGTTAACCCTGAAAAGAAGAAACTTTTGCCATTTGGAACACAAAACTATAGAATATAAAGCATTTGGAACAGAAGAATATCAAAACCTAAATAAATGAAACAGAGATAACTAAAATTTAAAAAAAGATAATAATAATATGTAAATAAGTCGCCTGAACCCGTTTAGATTAATAAACAACATTTCTAAAATGATTAAATTGCAAAAGAAACCCAACAGCTGTGACACCTCGTTTTCAAAACAAACATTATTCATGTGGATTTTATGAGATCTAACTATGCGCCAAATTTCAAGTTCCATTGTTAAATAATTATGGAGTTTCACATTTACTGGAAAATTCGAACATTTTTGCATTAACACCCCCCTAAACCCTAAGCTAATAAATATTTGATAACGGCAATTTTCGATTCGGGTATTATCATATTATCTACATTTGTACCAAATTTCTAATTCCTTATTCAATAAATCTGGAGTGTCATGTTCACTTTTCGAGCATTTTTACTTGACACCGTCTGAAATAATAAATATGTTCTTCTAAAATCTAACTACGAACTTTCTATTGACTGGTTTTGTTAACATGCCATATTTGGATGTGTTGGTATGAGCAGCGTAGAATTCGTATGACTGGAATTACAGACATGCAAACAAAAGGATTATAGTATAGATACGTAATATAACAGTGATACGGTAGAATACATTTAATTTAAAATCCATTTTTCAGTGACGTGATTAACTACCAAAAAAATTAAATAATATATTTCTAATTAAAAATAAAATATATTTTCTAATTTATTGAAAATAAAATACAGTATGCTTTCTATTATTAAAGTAGGTGGAAAAATAGCTCAAACTCACCCAATGATTAATTACTATAAATATTTATTACATTTTCTAACACATTTAAATCTGACATATTCATGCATTTGTTATTTTAAACTTGGGTTGTGATATAAAAATTTCCACGCTATATTTTAAATAGTTAAACAGTCAATATATAGCATACACTTAAAATAAATAACAAATAAAAATATACTGGTGCAAGTGGAATATAGCGATCACCAAATAGTTATAACCAAAACAAAGATAGCCACATATGATGTATAATACTTTTAGTATAAACATCCATAATCTACATTCAACTTAAATCTACATAAAATATCATAGCGTGCATAAAATGTCATAGCCTAGATATTTCCATTATAATATGTATATTCTTATTTTATCGCTTTAGCTATGCGTGTGTGGGTTGAATATGATATAAATATGGAATCACATCCACTATATTCCTATCAGGATGAATTTCTGTGGTTAGTAAAAGAAAAATTCTTTAGACTAAATTCAATCAGCAATCACTAAATTTTTGCCTGCACACTCTAAATTTCGTGGTTATTTTTAATAAACAAATCTCTCTTGATATCAAAGCTTCATAAGAAAACGAAGGATTCTCAAAATTAAAAAATATATATAACCATTATGAAATTTAGATTAGAAACCCTAAGACAAAACCTTTAAAATATTTAAATTATTTAAAAATAAACAAAATCTTTTAAAAATTCAAACTATTAAAAATTATCAAAGGCATTTTGATTTAAATTTTTACAAAATAAACAAAATAATTTTAACATTTAAATTATTCAAAAATCAATACATTTTTATGTATTTAAATTAGCAGTTTCATCCTTTTGGTGTTTTTTATTATTTCGCCGTCTTCCTTGGAACCCATTTAGAGAAAGGGATAACGCCAAAATGATGGTAGTTTCTAAAGTAGGCCATCGGAGGTCGCTATGCTGCATAATTCTAAAATAAGGTGCTAAAATTACTTTAGCATGAAGTGCCCAATGAAATGAAACTCCAAAACCGACGCAGCGTAGATAATATTATCATGATTTGATAATATGCACTTTGCTGCGTAGATTTTGTTATTTTAAGAAATAATCCATTATTACAAACAAATTTAACATACAATGCGTTTTTCATAATTCAACTTCCATTTCTGATTCATTCACATTTGGCGTAAGAAGTATCTGCTGTTTCATGGGTCCAAAAACATAATAGTCAAAGAGTTCGAAGAAAAACATCGTATAGAGAATCACAAAAACACCTACACCTACCCATTTCACCCACTCCAAGTAATCCATAGGTAATTAGAAATATTTTATATCTCATCAAAACATGTTGTACGATATCTGATAAACTTAGAATTAAGGATTATATGCTGAAATGTATGAAACTACTTATAATGCTGCATAATTGAAATACCTAAAAATTACATATAAATAGCTAGTAGTAATGTGCTCTTAATATTTTAAAAATTAAATTAACAAAAAGTCTAGATACCAAATTTCATAAAATTTCAACTCAAGCATTTAAATGTCTACTTAAAATCTTTACTTCTGCATACAATCTTGCAAACTTTATTTACCAGATCAAAACTCAATAAGCAACTGTGTAACTCTGCTAATGTATTTATAATTTGTTAAATAAATATTCTGTTATATAATACTTCAAATATTATATATATATATATAAAAATCACAGCACATTTGCATTAATATTTTAAAGATCAACACGAAAGTGTTTCTTAAACTTTAACTATTATAAACTCATCCTAAATCAAATTTTTCAATATCAAATATCTTGGAACTTGTAATTATAAGTAAATAACTGGTTCCCTTTACTGATTTTATTATTCTTTTTTAAAATTGTAAGCACTGTAATTTAAAATATATATATTGCATATATATATATCCTTCTGTCAAGCAGCATAATTAAAAGATGAATCTCTTGTTAGTAATCTAATACTGGGGAATGAAGAGTGAAATTACAATATAATCATAATATTAATTTTAGAAAGATATTATAATTGTATACATTTAAAACATGCATATACATTTGTTTAAAAGTCAAACGCCATTTATGTTGTAGAAGTAATTTAACTGCGATTATAAACTTCAAAAACAGAGTATGAATTCTGTGGTTGAAGCTAATGTGATGAAACGTCAATTTGAATAGGCTTCTCTTCTGTGGAATTTAATATATTTTCTTTATTACACGAATATTTATAGCAACCATGTTTATACTTCCCAACAATATTTGTCGTCACACTGAATATTCTTCTTCGAAATCAAAAATTGGTATTTTCTGTTGACGGGAAGCACACCATTTTAATGTTCTTATACGTTATTAGAAGTTTAAAATATTCAAATACATTATTATAAAGTTCAGTCTTTTGAATGAGGCTTAAAAAATTGAAGGAAATTACACTGTTGAATATTTTTTGCATGGAATATGCACTGAAAGAGTATGTATAGAATATACCTCGCAAAACTTGACAGGATATACAATGAGGATGCAAGCAATACCTTTGCAGAAAACGATGATTTTCAGTATATCATAACTAATAGAACACTTTATATTTCTCATAAAAGTCGTTGCTCACAAATTGCATAGCCCACAGCAAATACAATGTGCCCATTACCACGATGACAACCCATTTTGTTGCATTCACCACATCCATAGTCACGATTTTAAGTATTACAATATAAAATTGTAATATAAAAATGTGATAGTTAGTAGAACTATATAATACTTAAATCAATTTTACTTAAATGAATTGCATTCAATACTCAGATATGCAATAAGAAGTGCATAATACGTATAGTATTTCCAGTACATACAAGATAAAATTATAATTGTCGACACAAAATTGCTGGAGGAAATAAGGAAAAGTATAACATTAAATGCTAATTCTCGTTGTTAAATGCTAAGTTCCATTATTTCATGTCTAGTAGAATATTTTATATTTCTCATAAAAATCCTTGCTTACAAATTGCATAGCCCAGAGTAAATACAACGTGCCCATGACTACGATAACCACCCATTTCGTTGCATTCACTACATCCATGGTCACGATCTTAAGTGCACTGATAATACATAATTGCAATAGAAATATGGGATACTTTGTGGATTCTGAATATTAAAACTTGGTTGCAAATTTTTTTGTATTCAAATGTTAGATAAAAATCGTTCCATAAAATATTTCACCTATGTATTAGTTCATCAGTTATTAAAAAAGTAAAATATAAATTTACACTAGGTGTACAATATAGTCTGTTTTCATACTTCCATTAATAATGAAACGTTAAATTCACTGTTGTCCAGTTTTTGTAAAATATGCCTGCATATCACTCATAGATTAATTAAATAAATTACTGTGGCATCACTTTTTATGCTTGAACACCATACGGTTTCACATTATGGAAGACCAATCAGGGTGCAAAACTTTCAGTTTCACAACCGTATAACCACTATATTTTTTAACCAAAATAAATATAAACTCGAAAATTAACTTTCCATTTGCTTTGGAATTAATTTCTTTACTTAACAATTTTATTTAGAGCAGACTAAGAACGAACAAAGTTGAAGTACCTTTTCTAGAACATTAAACACATATCGTCTGCATCGAAGACAAATACGAGTTCCGTTTTGAAGCCCCAAAAGTAGTTTTTATCCGGTAATTGGATTAGCGATCTACAAACAAGATTAACTATCCTTATTCACTTTTCAAAACTTTTTACTTTAGTTGGAAAGAACATGGTAAACAAATCCAGGAATCGATACTGGACAGGTTACATTTGATGTTTCCAAAGAAATGTATCTGCCTCCACTCGATTTCATCATATATTTATATTTCAATCTGTTTAGTTTGATTTTTATCAGAATCAGTATCAGAATGATGAAAAATCGAAATGATTAATTTTGTGTATGTCAAAGATTAATTTTGCGTATGCCAATAAATTTTGTGTGTGTGTTACACACACACAAAAGATTAATTTTGGGGGATGGGATGGCCCAGTGGTTAGAGTATGGATATTGTACTCGGACAACCCGAGCTCGACTCCCGGCTCTGCCTAAACTGGCTAGTGTTCACGTGGAGTACGGGCACGCTAAATATGTGGATTCGGAAGTCATCCGAGAGGTTGGTTGTATGAGAAGGAGTATACGGTCCCTCTGGATGCCATCTCAAATGGGTTCCGGTCTAAAATGGGTGGCACTTCCCTAACGTCCAAACATATACCTTATACCTTCGGGTAGGTTGGACGCTCTGGGTCGAAGAAGAAGAAAATATTCGTTTAAACTCGGGACAGCCCAATGGTTAAGGTATGGCGATTGCACTCTGAGGATCCGAGTAAGATTCCCGACTCTGCCCAAACTGTTCATGTGTTCACACAAACTTCGGGCACGTTAAATATGTGAGTCTGGAAGTTTTTCCGAGAGGTTGGTGCTAGGGAAGCATGGTACGGTCCTTGTAAAAATGGACTCCCACTGGGTTCCGGTCTAAATTGGGTGGCACTGTCCCGGCTGTTGAAACATATATTTTACACCTGCGAAAGATCGGATGGTCTAGTTCAAAAGAAAAGAATGATTTCTAAATTGACAACATGTCAAATAAAATGAAGACTATTTTATATACAGATGATTTATGTTAATATATAATATTTTAATATCCTGTATATTCACGGCATGAAACTGAAATAACTTCTTTAAAAGTAGCATAAAGTACAGAAATAATAGCGTCAATCTATTTCGAAATTAAGAAACAGCCTTCTTCGTCAGTACACACAAGAAGCGCAACCTTCAGTCGTATGAACTAGATCGGCTACTGATGTAAGAGCAGCAAACGTGACAGAAGCGGGAAAAAGTGTAGCCAATGGTGAGAGAAAATAACATGTCTGTTTCAATCAAGTTTGTAGTTCTTACATCAATCACCGATCTAGTTCTGTTCTGATATCAGTCACCGGTCGAGTTCTGTTCTTACATCAGTCGCCGATCTAGTTCTATTTTTACATCAATCACCGATCTAGTTCTGCTCTTGCATCAGTCGCGGATCAGTATCCGATTTATAGAGGTTGCATTCCTTCTGAGTCCTAACGAAGAGGGATATTTTTTGCCTTCGATACCTGCCGATACTATTACTTTGTGTTCTATGATACTTTTAATGAAGTTTTTTCAGTTTTATAACATGCAAAATAAGGTATTAAAATAATATGAACTCCTGTTTGAAAAAATTACAACACCATGAAGGAATCATCAGAATTGAATGGAATTTATTCCACAAACGACCTGTATTGATACAAATAAAGGATGAAATTTAAAGAAAAAGAAACAATAGTGCATGTCGCAAATCAGTATTTGGTGAAGACACCAGACGCTGCAATAATTGCTTCTATACGACATGTCATCGAATCAAACCGATTTTGAACTTGTATCCGAAGAAGAACATTTCACATTGCTTTCATCCGAATCGAAACTTCAGCTGTATTAGCTACGGAACGAGCGTCACAAGCGCGATGCCGACTGACAAAATCCCAGACGTGTTCAATAGGCAACATATCCGGTGAATGGGCAGGCCAAGGAAGAAGCAATATCTGTTGTGCTGAAAATAAGTTTTGGACATTCCTAGCAATATGTGGATGGATATTGTCCTGTTGAAATACAGATCCAGGAATGCGTTGAAGGACGGGTACGACTTCGGGCACCAGAACTTCTCTGATGCACCTGTTGCTGTTGAGATTACCCACAATTCTTAGCAGCTGAGATTGTTCAAGATACCCTATGACGTCTAAGACTATCACACTTGGCGTTCGTCCAGTGTGACGTCGGGTAATTCATTCCGGAATGTGGTGTTTACCTCTATAGCGTCTAACGTGGATGCGGCCATAATTGTACCCAAAATTAGAGCGGGATTCCTCGGAAAACACGACTTGTTGCCAATCGGCATGCTAATGACTGTAGCTGCAGGTTTCATACACACATATATATATATATATATATACATTTATGTATATATATATACATATATATATATATATATATATATATATATATATATATATATATATATATATATATATATATATATATATATATATATATATATATATATATATATATATATATATATATATATATATATTGTAACTGAAAATAAAAAACTGTAACAACTATAATAAAGTACAAGCTGTCCTTAAGGAAATAATTTATGTACACTTTTGAAACATTGTCAGGACAGTTTAGAAAGTACGTTTATACAGTACGTTGGGGAAGTAAAAAAATCTTTATTGTTTCGGTTTTGGCTGAAAATATAGAGATAATTCCTTTTAATGTTTTATTTTATAAGTTTTTCGATAATATTATTACTACAAAAATTCGTCTGTCATTAAAGAATTGTTAAGAACATTTGCAGAATTTTAATCTCGTATTTCATGTCTGCGAAATTAAGGTACTCTGAAACATTTTAATGATGCCAGAGTTGTTAAAAATACCTTTAACATATATTCATATTTCGTAATATGTCCTTAATGACGACTTTGAAACTGAGATCACGTGTCTTAAATTTATTTTAAGATCATGATGATTATGTACGTTTATATACTATAAAAGGGTATTTAAAGTTTAATAATATTGAATCGTGTGTGTATACGCAGGATACAAGAAAGAGTACAAGTTTCTGAATGACTCACATTTATTCACAAGCACAAAGTAAACAGGAACAGTATACAATCAAACAGCACTTAAATGCTTCACTAATTTTACAGAATTAGCGATATTATTCTCAAAATACTGACGAAAATAATTTCATAAAACAGCTGCTACTGTTCTCAATATATTGACAAAAATCTCAGTCTAGTATCCGTTAATCCGTTAATTCACTACAACGGAGGGATGAGCCATTTTTTATAGCCTCTGTTGAAATTTCTGGAAACCTCTTCATATCTCCTAAATAAATAGTTATTTATCGAAGTTTCTCGAAATTTCCGGAAGTCTCCAAATGTCGCTAAATTGGCGATAAAACGCCGAATCTTTCAACCCTTCTTTTAACTGGGAAATCATGGTAACCCTGAGCTCACGTCATCCTCACGTCATGCTGACGTTATTGACTGTGTTTTCTTGCCTGACCCTCCAGACAAACGAAAGAGGAGGCGCCAAAGGGAACATCGCGTGTTCGCAAGAATATTAATTTTACCTACCTTGCGCTGAGCTTGAAGAAAGTGTGTAAATTATGCAAACTTTAATTTTAACCAATGTAGCCTAAAACAAAGTATGGCCACTGCAATTTATTCACAAGTTGAGTTTCAACCGCAAATACGTTGCTAAGGTTCCTAAGTACAATAAATGACGTTTGTCAGTTTGTGTGTGAGATCGTTTGCCTTTAACAATCTACAGAACCGACGAAGGTATTCGGACCCAATTTTGGTGGCAAATTTCATATATTATACGGATGTGAAATCAATAACATAGATAGATGTTGTTGTTATTGTTGTTGTTGCTTATCCTCTTTAACAGATCTGACATAAGTCGGATCAACTCCAGTAGGTTGTTGACCGCCAGAAAATCAATAACTAAAAGGGGGGCAGATGTCAAATCTTCCTTGGAAAGTCCGACGCAACTCAGAGTGTGCTCCGGGGAGGCCGGATGGTCACAACATTTATTGCAAGTGGGATGGATACATAGATAGACTATTTAGATTAGCTACAAAATGGGATTTTGTCAAAATAATTCGTAATTTTAAAAACCACTGAAGCCACTGAAACAATTTGAACCAAATTGTGGTAGCATACTGCGATTGCTGTAGAAATGTGAAAGCAGAAAAATCCGGAAAACGTATCTAATTGAATTATAAAATGAAATTTTATTATCAGTGAACGTTCGTAATCGCAAAACCGCTGAAACGAATACGACCAAAAATGTGCGGTACACTGCGTATATTGTGTAGATCTGAATGTAAAAAAAATATTTTTGAAACTGTGCATTTGATTCCGAGATCGAATTCTCACTTGCTGCACCTTTAATATCCCAGGTCAGCCCCACTCCTCAGGTTTAACATAGTTATGACATATTTCCAGACTTAATTGGATATATTTTTAAAATCAAAATTTAAATAATGTTTTATTTATTTCTTTAATTTCTACTTTCCTTATATACCTAATGTTTAATGGATAAGGAAAGTATTGTGACGGGAATTCGAATTCTTGTTTTCGAATTCGAGTTTTCGACGGGAGAGCACGTTTGAAGCATCCCTGATCACGAATCAAACATTTTTGAGGTGATGTCTCTGTGTGTGCGTTCGTGTGTGTGAAGGTATGTGTGTGTGTGAAAGTATGTGTGTGTGTGTGTGAAAGTATGTGTGTGTGTGTGAAAGTATGTGTGTGTGTTTGTGTGAAAGTATGTGTGTGTATGTGTGTGTGTGTGTGTGTGTGTGTGTGTGTGTCAGAGAGTCTGTGGAGACGATATCTCACGAACGAATGGAGCAATTCGAATGAAATTTGGTACTAAAATCACAATCCGTAAATACTGGAAACCTGTTGTTTTTAAACATAATCGAATATTCAGAACCCCCCTAAATTTTCGAGTGAAATCTTAAAAAAATCATCAAAAAATCAAAACCTTTAATACAGTTACGCAAATAGACATTTCGTATGGAATCTTTCCTTAGAAAACGATTGACATAAACTTTAAAACGCTAGCATGAACCGTTCTCGAGATATTGCACATTTTTCAAATAAATGTATCAAAATATCCCATAATTTAAAAAAAAAAATATTAACTGTTGAGAAACATGTTCACTTTTCATATGTGATATTATGCGATAAATTGGGTGACATCATTATTGTGGATATAGCTCGTTCCATTCATGAGAAAAGATACTTTGAGTAATACTTTTGTACTTGAACGCCAATAGTCATTTATCTGCTATAAGAATAACTCATTTCTCCTCTCATAATGTTTGGCGAGATTTTGGCGACGAAGTTGGCGGAATGTCGCCAACTTGGCGACTTTTTGAAATGTTGCCAAATTAACGAAAATCTCGCCAAATGGATAAAAATGACGCTAAATCAATGAAAATGACGACTAATTGTCGAAAATTCAATATCTTGGAAAGAATATAAGTATCTACTATAAGAAACACATATTTTTTTTCTGTAAAAGTAGTAAATGCATTGCATTATATAAAGAAAGTCATGTGTTGCCCACATCAGATTTTTTTTTGTGTGTGTTACTGTCTATCTTTTTCTTTATCATTCATTGTACAGTGGATCCCACTTATAACAAAATCGGATGTAGCAAAATATCTATGGGTTATTACGATTTGTGATTCCGTCGCCTTGGATCTATAATACTTTTATAATGTTAAACATATATATTATAATGAATAATTAGATACCTGTACATCACACATTGCGAAGTTTTAAATGTGGAAGAGAAAAAGAATAAAATATTTTCATAAAACTTCTTGGAGTGAAAGCAAAATTCTAGGAGCAATAATTAGTTAGGTAACAAAGATTTATCCCAAAATACACTGAGCCTTAACACTTTCTCAAAATACATAGATAGATACGTTGAGGTGAGATAATCTAAACTCTAAACACATAAAGACTGCTTGGAAATTTTTGGATGATGCCTGGCGTGATGTTTCTCTGCAAACAGAGAAAAACTGCTGAAAGCATTTTGGGTTTTATCCCAGAGTGTTTTAAGCAAAAAATCCTTCATTTCCAAAAATCCTTCTTTCACGATCCTGTGTATGAGGATAGTTCAGCGTGGAATAGTTTACGAGAAGAAGGAGGTTTGCCAGGAGATCTTACTTATAACAGCTGTGCTGCAAGCTATGATTGTGTGACAGATAATTTTATAATTGCTACAGTTGCTGTAAGAAAATACATCTGATGAATCGCAGTATGAAGAAATAGAAATTGATTTAAAAAGTGGGTGGAGAATTACAAAAATTGCTGTTCAAAATGTAAATGCCTATTTCGCATTCAATAACGTAAACTGCAGTGACAATTTAAATATAGTCGGAAAAATGCCAAGCAAATGCCTTATAAATTCATATATTCAAAAGAAAATTGCAGATTTTCTTATTTATTATTTGCTATAGTTCTTACCCAGAATAAACACACATATTGGTTTGGATTGCACAGTGATTCTCGTATATAATTTTTACTTTCCCTGCAATACCTGGAAATGTATAGGGAAAGTATTGGAATCATGTCGAAAATCGCAACTCGAGTTTTCAACTGATCTACACGTTTCGAGACCTGTAGAATACGAAAAAACTATTTTTAACGTGACGTCTGTCTGTCTGTCTGTCTGTGTGTTTGTTTGTTTGTCTGTGCGTCTGTGCAATGTATGTATCCACTCTAACTCAAAAACTAATAGACCGAATTTAATAAAATTTGGTAGATAAGTCACTTGTATGTGACCCTGGTGCTAATTAGTTTTGGGTACGATTCATAAAAACAAAATCCGCCTTTTTTTTTGCGAAATGGCCCGTAAAAATTTCATTTATCCGCTCTAGCTAAAATACTAATTGACAAAATTTCACAAAATTTGGTAGATAAGTTACTTCTTGGATACTCTGGTGCTGATTAGAATTTGGTACGATTCGGAAAAGAAGAACCCGCCTTTGCTTACGAAATGACTCGCAAAAATATCATGTATCCACTTTAGCTAAAATACTAAGTGTAATTGACCAAATTTCACAAAATTTGGTAGATAAGTTACTTGTTGGATACTCTGGTGGTGATTAGAATTTGGAACGATTCAGAGAAGAACGATTCGGGAAAGCACGTTTCAAGCATCCCTGATCACGAATCAAGCATTTTTGAGGTGATGTCTCTGTGTGTGCGTTCGTGTGTGTGAAAGTATGTGTGTGTGTGAAAGTATGTGTGTGACCCGCCTTTTTTACGAAATCGTCCTCAAAAATTTCATGTATCCACTCTAGCTAAAATACTAAGAGTAATTGACCAAATTTCACAAAATTTGGTAGCTAAGTTACTTGTTGGATACTCTGGTGCTGATTAGAATTTGGTACGATTCGGAAACGAAGAACCCGCCTTTTTTAAGAAATGACTCGCAAAAATGTCATGTATCCACTCTAGCTAAAATATCAAGAGTAATTGACAAAATTTCACAAAATTTGGTAGATAAGTTACTTGTCGGATACTCTGGTGCTGATTAGATTTTGGTACGATTCGGAAGAGGAAAACCTGCCTTTTTTTACGAAATGGTCCGCCAAAATCGCCAAAACCTACAAAAAAGACTAAATAGTGTCTGCCACAAATGTATCAATTAAATTCTTATTTTATACGCAATTTTTGAAGAGGAAAATAATACAACTCACTCCATTATACTTTAGGAGTAACCGTTCTCAAGATATTTGAGATTTCTTGCATTTTTGTTACTCCGATTTCGAAAAAAAATCCAATTACCAAATAAAAACAAAACTTGAATTAAAAATGCAAATTTAGAGTTATTTGGTGCAATTAAATTTAATCTAATGAATTATTAAAGAAATAAAGAAAATATGGATTTAAGTCTGCAGGGAAAGTCATTTGCTGCCCACATTAGATTTTATTATATAAAAATTAAAATAATAGTTACACCCATATTATATGAAGGCATCGTGTGCCTCATTTCAAAATAAAATATGGCATCCATCCATCGATTGAATTTTAAATTTTCAAATATAATAAATTATTGCTGTACTGAGATAATTTAAAATATATCACCGCGAAATGTATCGTATTTTAGAGATGTTTAAATAAAATTGCATTTCAGTTAGAAAGTTTTTCATAATCAATGCTTATGATTAGTGCTTTCCCTGCAATATATGGTAATGTATAAGGAAAGTTTTGGAAACATGTCGAAAATCGCAACTCGAGTTTTCGACGGATCTACACGTTTGGAGACCTCAGGAATACGAAAAAACTACTTTTAGCGTGACGTCTGTGTGTGTGTGTGTCTGTCTGTCTGTCTGTCTGTGTGTCTGTGCAATGTATATACCCACTCTATCTCGAAAACTAATGGACCGAATTTCATAAAATTTGGTAGGTAAGACCCTTGGGTGTGACCCTGGTGCTGATTAATTTTTGGTACAATTCGGAAAAAATAACCCTCTTATTTTTGGGAAAGGGCCCTCAAAAATCTCATATATTCACTCTAGCTGAAATACATATTGACCAAATTTCACAAAATTTGGTAGATAAATCACATATGGGATACTCTGGTGCGGATTAGATTTTAGCACGATTCGGAAAAGAACAACCTCCTTTTTTAACGAAATGGCCCGCAAAAATCGCCAATATCTAAAAAAAGACAACGCATGTTCTAATGTATCAATTAAATGCTTGTTTTATACGTAATGTTTGACGAGGAAAAGAATAAGATCAACTTTATTACTCTAGGACTAACCGTTCTCGAGATATTTAAGATTTTTTGCATTTTTTTATGCCGCCTTTGGAAAAATGTCCAATTACCAAATAAAAGTTGAAATTGAATTAAAAATGCAAATTTAGTGGCATTTTGTGCAATTAAACTCTATTTAATGAGTTCTTAAAGAAATAAAGAAAAAATGAATTTGAGGCTGCTGGAAAAGTCATGTGCTGCTCACAACAGATTTTTACTTTCCCTGAAATACATGGTAATGTATAGTGATATCATTGGATTCATACCGAAAATCACAACTCGAGTTTTCGACGGATTTACACGTTTCGGGACCTCTAGAATACGATAAAACTATTTTTAGCGTGACGTCTGTGTGTGTGTCTGCGTGTCTGTGTGTCTGTCTGTGCAGATTTTGTATCCACTCTAACTAAAAAACTAATTGACCAAATTTCATAAAATTTGGTAGGTAAATCAGTTGTGGGTGAATCCGGTGCTGATTAGTTTTGGGTACAATTCGGGATAAAATAACCAGCCCTTTTTTTTCTAAATGCCCCGTAAAATTGATATTATCCACTTTAGATGAAAAACTTACAGACCGAATTTTACAAAATTCAGTAGTCAAGTCTCTTGTGGGTCACCCTGGTGTTGATTAGATTTTGGTATAATTCGGAATAAAATAAGCTGCCTTTTTTGCGAAATGGCCCGCAGAAATTGTCTAAAATCAAAAACTAGGTATTCTTAAATATATCCATTAAATGCTTGTTTGTTTTATACGTAATTTTTAACGATGAAAATAATGAGACCAACCTCATTACACTAGAACTAGCCGTTCTCGAGATATTTTAGTTTTTTCGTATTTTCTCTATGCCACCTTTGAAAATAAGTTCAATTATCAAATGAGAACGAAAATTTTATTAAAAGTGAATTAAATTTAATTAAAATGAAGAGAACGTGAATACGTCTGCAGGGAAGTCATGTGCTACCCACATCAGATTTTTAAGTTAGGGTTGCTATGCGGCAAATTTTCTATAGAAAGTACTTATTTACGAAACAATTTTTTTACTTTCACATTGTTATGATCGTATCTCCTTTAATCCATTGAGAAAACTTTTCCAATTAAGTGTTGCGGCATTTTGAGAATCCAATCCCTACCGTTATTTCGCAAGATACCGTAATTTTAGAAGTTACTGTGTTTTACGAAACCAAAGCTATGTATAACGGACAAACTTTTTCTTCGTTTCTATAGCGAAATTTTCTTTGTTAAGATAAAAAGTACTAAACAAGGAGGTTTTAAATGTACAGATTGCAAAACCAAGAAACTTGTTATTGATTGGTTCAAGAAACTTTTTATTGATTGGCTGCATTTGTGAGGCTTTTGAATCCATTTTCAGAATCCAGACAACCGCTCTAATAACTTTATAAGCAGGAGAAATATTGAACTTATATGGGTTTTCAATACCAATTGAAAATCTATATTTCTTAATAGGAGATCAAATTTTACATGCATTTCAAATATTATCGTCCAGGATTTATTTATTAGTTTTTCTGTCTTTGACAGAATTAGTATTTAAATCTGTCAAAGACACAAAAACTAATGCTCTTTTAAAAAGAGTTTTTATTTTTTTTAACAAAGAAGCTTAGCGTAGGAAATTGTCCTGTTAATCTAAAATTGGCCCAGTTAAGTTTTATCCCGCGGTCTATACTATAAATGTACGAAAGATTTCAGCTTTCTGGGTCACCAAGTGGCTTCTGGAAATACATTTAAACTCCCCATTCTTTCCAACTCCGGAAAAGAAATCCCAAATCTGGCTGTGCTAGGTTCTGTTGTATGGTTTGATCCTATAAATGTACGTTTCCGCCTTCTAGAGCACCAGGGGGCTTCAGAAGGGTCCAGATTTTTGAAGTTCTCTCCAATTTATCCACCCTCGACAGAGAAATAGAAAATCTAGCTCTGTTAGGTTCTGCCTCGTAGACAATAGAGCAAATATGGAGTCTTCTTGGTCTGGGGGTTTTGTGCGTGTGTGGGAAGGGGGGGGGAGTTTGAAAAGGTACAAACGTGTTACACAATTATTGTATAGATTACATTGCTAATTCAAATTAGTATATTATTAATGAATTTTCTATCATTTTAGTGCTTTTATTTTAAGTTAATTTACATTTCAGGATTTGTTTATAGTAATCTATACGGCAATTTGGAATGCGTAAATTACATTTATTTTCATCTAAAATATATAAGTTGCAAAATACTCCTTGTTATCAGCACCACAGCTAGGGTAGTGCGAGTAATGGTGCCCCCTTATAAAGCTATTTGCCGGTATGGAGGCGCCGTGAAGCCTCTATCGATATTGCATATAGGAAAAGGGGCGCAGTAAAAATTATTTTCACTCATCAGATGCCAAATGCAGTAACTGCGGCACTGCTTGTCATGTTCAGAAGTTATGAACAAAACCGTGACATAAAGATAAAGCATATTTTTTCTATACTACATAATATTTAAATGCATTTTAAAAGAATCATTTCCCTTGGACTCGAGCACCTAATGTAGCAGCGATCATTTTTATAAAGATTTTTAACGCCATTATCATATCTGAGATTTTCACGATTGAAAAATTTCCCTCTTAGATGAAATATGTATGTATGGACTCATTGCATCAAAATGCGGTTCGTACTAAAGACATGTGTAACTAGTACTTGACAAAAACAAAAAAGTATTGATATTTCACAAAAACACCATTTCATGGTAAAAAAACTCCCCTCTAAGTACAAAAAACAAATATATCTTTCCCTCCTTCCAAAAAAATTAGAAAATCTCAAAATGATATAAGCCAAGTTTCCGCAGAAAAGGAGTTGATGTAGGTACCCTACTGACGAATAATAACCCTCTGCCAAAACTCAAGTACCCAGTTTTAGTCACAGTCAATTAAAACAAGAAAGACAATCATGCGTAAAGCACTGATTATGAAACACTTTCCAACTGAAATGTAATTTTATTTAAGCATCTCTAAAATGCGATAAATTCAGCGGTAATATATTTTAAATTATCACAGTACTACAGTAATTTATTATATTTGAAAACTTCAAACTTCAAGGAAAAAATGAACTTTATTCAAGTGACGTCATCGAAATATACATCGTCTGGCTCTCTATGTAAAAACAATGAATGTTTCATTCATATCAATTTTATTCCAGACTCCTGAGCTAAATAATTTTGCACAAAAAATTTAACAATTCTATATTTCAAGTAATTGCCAACTCCATCCATTGATTTCGTACAAAATGAATTGTGGATTTATGGGTTGCATGACGGCGTTTATGACAACCATACTTAATATCGCCATAATTTTTGTTTGCATTTTAACACTTTAAATAAACACAAAAGTTAAATATTTTATATCTGCACCTCCCAGTTCGAGTTTTATAAGAAATATAAATCCCATTTGCACAATGTAAGCATTTTTGCTTCTAATAGAACGAACGAACAAGTTGTAGTGTTACAAAAACAACATAAACGTTCCAACGAGGGTAGACAAGTATTAATGAGATAAAACAATTTCCTATAAGATAAAAACAAGTCCAACTGTCACATAAGAGTCCCTAAAGGCTCAGAAATAAATTGAAAAGACAAGAATAAAATTACAGGGCATTTAGCTGAAAATGTAAGAAAAGTAGAGTAATAAGGAAAAGTAGAGCATTAACTATTTAATATCTAAAAGTGAAAGAAACATTTGTGCAAATGATAAGAACAATTTGAGCAACGTATTTAAACACAAATAGAATAATAATATTGTAGCATATAGGTGTTTCGAGGATACGCTGTATCCTCTTCGCTGCTGGACAACCAACAAAACCAGTTTAAAAAGTCGAAATGGACACCAGAAACAAATGGACAGAAGAAGTGCAGATAATGGAGGGTTGGATCCCATTTACTAATGCTAGGTAACCAACAAATCCAGTTAAAAGAAGAAATGAATGCAAGAAACAGATGGGCAGAAGAAGTGCGGATAATGGAGGGTTGGATCCCATTTGTTAGTGCTAGATAACCAACAAACCCAGTTAAAAAGACGAAATGGACGCAAGAAACAGATGGACAGAAGAAGTTCGGATAATGGAGGGTTAGATCCCATTTGTTAATGCTAGATAATCAACAAACTCGGTTAAAAATACGAACTGGACGTAAGAAGCAGATGGACAGAAGTGCGAACAATGATGGGTTGGAAAATGGTCAGAGATAGTCTCTCGGGAGTCTCTTCCAAGTCCTTCTATGACTTGGGTATATAACAGATAACCCCGTTAAAGTTGTAAGTAAAGCAAATAAGTTGTGAACGATTGCAGTTAGAGCTAAGATGAACTATCGATGACCATGCGATGCGTTATCAGATGAAACTGACGGCAGCATGCGTAGAAGCAAAACGTGTTAGCACCCCTATCTTATAAAACTATGAGAACTACATTAGAATGTTGTAGAGTATCACAAAATTAGTGAAAAAGTCATTTATTTTAATGCTTAAGCTCAATTTAGTTAAATATCAGTTTAACGTCAATATATCCATCGTCTTTTACAATACATGTTGGCATACAGGAAAGTACGTCCTGCATGTTCGTCACATTGAGCGTTAATTTAGATAAGTAAAACGTTGTAAGGAATGCTCCTGCGCAACTTCCACAGGGATTAGTCCAAATGTGCCATATATCAGTACCATCTCGTTACAATTTTCCTTCGAATAGACTGTCATTATTTTTTTTAACACGATATTCATAAGAGTAGTGTATATGATACCCATTAAATTGGTTATAGATAGAGCCTAGATGATGATTGATATGAATTCAGCATCGAATTCTGAAGGAAGTAGGGTGGTGCACTAAAAATTTTTATTCTCGATCTCTTTTCCACTTCCAATTAAAAGAAATTTGATATCAATTTCGAAAAATCATTTGTTTCGTAGGATTGGCCATAGATAGAGCTTGGATATTGACTGAAATAGATTCAGCATGAAATTCTGGAGTAAATTCGGAGACTCGTTAAGGAATTCCACTTCAGATTTTGGGAATGCCACTTCCAACTCAAAAAATTGCATTTTCCTTGGAACATCTTTTTCTCAAAATCTGCTAAAGATATAGCTTAGATGATGAATGATATGAATTCTGTATTAAAGTCCAGAGGGGGTTAGAGGCTAGCTAAGGATTTGCACGTGCACTTTGTTTTCCATCTCCTGTTCTTTATCCACCTCCGGTTCAAAAATATTCTTGAAACATTTATTTCTCTAAATTGGCCATACATAAAGCGTGGCTGATGACTGATATGAAATCAGCATTACATTCCGGAGGAGATGCGGTTTCATTAAAGATTTTTTTTTTACTAGTAGTTCAAAAACATTACTTGAAATATTAATTTCTCATGCCTGGCTAAAAATAAAGCGTAGATGCTAAAAAAAAGAGTGAAATGGATTCAACTTTCGAATTCTGGAGGTGGTTAGTTTATATACTAAGGATATTTATTTCTGGTGTGGGAGATGTCATTTCAGGTTTTTCCGGAAAATTCTTCCGCGTTTCTTTACCAAGAGTAGTAAAAATAAAATTTTAAATACTATTTTCAAAAGTTTACATCCGATTGAAGTGAAATTTTCCCAGGTATGTGACGATAAAATTAACTTTCATTTAAAAAATCAAAATGAGATCTCTAAAATTCAGAAAATTAAATTTTTGCATTTTGAACCTGGGTTATCCCCGGAAAAGCTGCAGACATTTTGATTCATTCTCTAAATATCTGCTTTTCCGTTTCGACAAATGTCTGTCATTCTATCATTATCGTCTGCTGGAAATAAAATTAATTTTTAAGTCGTATGAACTGTTCCTAAATTTTTAACTAATTCGAATCTTTAAAAACCTGACGAAGATTACCGTCCGGGGAGCTGAAGTGCAAATGCACTAAATTTTTCGGATGTCCATTGCTTCAATTTTACAGATGACACCGACAGCCATCTTCTTTTATTATGTATTACCACTAATATTCGGCGTTGACATAGATTCAAGATGCAAAACTCTGATTAATATTACACCGGGACATATAACGAATTATAGGAAACCAAACAACTCTTCCCAACAATCCGCTAGTTCAGAACAAAAAATAAATAACCTACTTTGTAAGCCCAATACGCCTTAAATACGAGAGATACCAAGAGTACTCGTAATTGGCTAAACACGCTGCTCGATAATACTACGCTCTAAATAAGCGTACGACGCACATGCAATCCTTGTGCACACCTTTCTTTAGTTCAAGCTAAAGAGTATACTCGTTAAAGCGTAACTCTGGCGTAATTAAAAGCTGATATATGATAATTTAAAAAAAAATGATATCTTCAAATGTTGATGACCGATTCAATTGGAATTTATACAGAATGCTTATAATGATGAAATATTATTGCATTTAAAAAATTAAAATGATATCTCTAAAACTCAGAAATTTAGGATATTTCATTTTAAACCAACAAACAACGATGTAACAAAAGTCTACATCAATTGCAGTTCGTATTTCTTTCCTTAAAAATTCGTCTGCAGGTATAATTTGATTTTACAATAGTAAAATTTTGGCTCTGAAGTTCACAACATGCAGACTTATAGTCGGAATCAAGTGAGTTTTTGACAGAATGTTTATAATGATGAAATAATCGTGCATTTAAAAAATCGAAGCATTCTCTTAATTAGAAATTAAGCAATCTCAAAATTAGAAATTTGATAAATGTAAAACACGTTGTTTTCTCAATACTTGTTTTTCTGTCGTTACAAATCATTGTCGTCGGATAGGCTAGAAATAAATCTGATTTTGAAGCCGAAATTCCGGCGAATTTTCTCTGTTTTTAACGAATTCGAATTTCAAAAAATATCTGACTAGGCGCAGTGTTTGGAGACCTGAAGTATCTCTGTACTTGACTTTTGCAGCTGTCAAAACTTCGATTTTCATCTAGAGACGACACACATAGATATATAGACAGAAGAAAGAATTTGAAAAATAAATTAACTCATTGTACGGAAAAATTTCTGATAAAAGCGTTTAATCTAATTTGCTAATGCTGATATTTGGCGAAATGTCAAAGCACATTTATTTCTAACAAATTTCCTTTTCATGAGAAAAAATATATACGAATAACATTTTCTTTGTGGACAGATTAAACAAAACGAACTTCTTTCACTGCAGCCGGATGCATTCAAGATGCTGTAATTTAGTGTTAAGATATAGTTAGATGACATTCTGATCTTCTCACATCCTTAATTAAATCAATGAAGTTTGTGTTGACATAACTAATGCAATATTTAAGACCATTGTTTAAGCACACAGTTCACATTAGTTGTCTACTTTATGATAGTGACACCTATAGTCATAAACTTTCAGGATTTTTCTTTCAGGATTCTTAGGCTGGGGGGTCGAATGAAACTTTACAGGGAACAAGTTTTTTATGTTTGCTCTATATAAATATATCTAAATGCTACCACATAAATATAAACTAAACTAACATAAAATATCTCCATCGAGGGGGGGGGGGGGGGTTGAAGACCCAGACCATCCGAGGACATCGAGGGGGTGAATATCCATCTCCGGGAGGACTTCGCACCCCCGGATGTATGCCCGAAAGAAACACTGGTCATAAATAATAAAGCAAAAATCGGTAAAGTTCGTAGGTTTTTAAAAAGCGCCGTATTATTTTATTTAAGCAGACCAGATAAATGGTGTGTGTCTTAAAGACTTTGTCTCAGTTTAAAACGCATTTTGTTGTTGTCGTGAGCCTGGTATTTAAAAAAATGAATTGTAAGGAATTTCGAACTGTTTACAGTGGTGTATTATTACGAGCTGGATTACTAGTGGGCAATAAAGTGGGGTACGACTTGACTAAGGTGACGAGTTTGTGTGAGTGGTCCAAATATGCCGCATATCGTATTGTGACATGAAACGACGAACTTCGATTAAAATTACGAACACTTTCATTTAAATCGCGAACTTTCGAAATCTACGGCTGGACTGACAGGAGGAAAAATTATGGCGGCAGCCAGGCTGGAAAAGTGACGTTACTTTATCTGCAAAAATAAAGAATTTTATTGCCAAATTTATGGTAGGCAATGGGAGCTGAAACGATGGACTGCACATCCAGCCAGACCTCCAGCAAAGAGGTGGAGTTCTCCCAGATCCAACCAGAAGCCAAAGTTTGATGCTGAACAATAGAAATTCAAATATATTCTCACCAATCCTCTATGGTGGGTCTAAGATTGGCCTCACCCTCAACTTTGACTAGAACTATCATCATAAAAAGCTTCACCTGAATATTTGACTAAGCTTATGATGTGAACGTAAAATAAGTGGCTAGGTCCAAATTAGGGCAATAAGATATCTTCGATGATAAGTATATTATGAATGAGTCCATGCAGAGGTGTGTCCATGGTGAGATGACTTTTATCTATGATTCCAGTGTGATAAAGTCAGGTGAAAATTTTTCATTATCTCTCCGTATTCAGGTTAATAAGCTATGCACCATGTCATGTCCCTCTGCATAAAATGAATTCCAATTATAAATATATTAGACAATTGGAATTTAGCTAGAAAATGAATAAGAAACTAAAGCAAGAGTGTCCACTAATTTGGATGATAAAAACAATGCCGAATTATTATTAATTTGTAAAATAACGTATATATTTGATTTCACATGTGAATAAAATTATAAATTTTATCCAGAATGAAACTGTGTCATATGTGTGTTGAAATTCCCCGCCTCTTATATTTTAGATAATTGTGTATATATGTCCTTCACAGCGGCCAACAGGTAAATGGAACTTGAATGTCATTTGTATTATGTATAATTTCTCGTTGTAATTTCTGAATTTCCAAAAAGGTTTAGCTATTCCCTGGGGTGATAGTAATGGAGATTCGTGATAGAAACAGTATGTTATTTTGATTTATCTATCTAATAGCGGATCGTAAGAATAAAATGCTGGGAAATTTTGCTAGTTGTTTTGTACTTGAGCATTTCAATAAAAAATGGGCCGCCCAGGCGGTGAAGTGGATAGCGTCTTCGGCTGCCGTCTTGAGGGCTCGGGTTCGAATCCCGAAAAGGGCATGGATGTTTCTTGATGATAAAGTCAGTCTTCCGCCTTCTGGGTCGTAGTCAAAATGTGAAGCTGCACCCCCTCCGACTTTCGTCAATAATGCGTTCTTGTAATAAACTTTGTTCTCTCGTCTTATGTCTTTTTTCGTTCTTTCCTGCTCCCTGCGTCACTGGTTTCTGAATCGGCAGGAGGTAATCGAAACAGGAGGTCATCAGTAACAACAACAATAAAAAAAAGCAAACTTTTTGACAAAATAAGCGTATTTCTGAAAGTTAGAAATATTGCAATACATCTTATACAATAAAGGAAATGTCTCTGTGCCTGGTCATAGATCTGTATGTGCGGTCTATAGCGAGAAATCTAAGTGTCGTATGGCCATGAAATTGGGTACAGAGGTACTTGAGGACTCGTAAAGGTTTGCCTCAGCGTTAGATCTTTTAACTTTGAATTAGTTTTATAGTTATTTTATGTTTTAACACTTTTACACAAATCGGCACTTTAGCGACCGAAAATATTATCAAAGCGTTTCCATCTCGACCCCATCGGAAGAGATCAAAGAAATTTCTTTTAAACATTGTTATAACTGAATCCGTAGAACAGTTATTTCATATTTATCATTTTTTAAGTGCATCGAAATTTGCATTCTTTACGTTATCTCATATATATGTCGTCACTTCCGAAAAACAAAAAGTAGCACAATTCTATAATTTAGCTAGAAGTTCCGCATATATCTTAGCATGCTAACAGAGTGTGCCAAAACGAAAAGAAGAATGCAACTAAAAATGATGAAAAATTAGAAAGAAAGAGATATTATTAGTTTTATTATTATTATTATTATTATTATTAATATTATTATTATTAACATATAATTTATCTGAACTCGCACCGAGAACGACACGACAACCAAATGTGTCAACGGCCGTACCGTGCTGAAAACACCGGTTCTCGTTAGATCACCGAAGTCAGGCAGCATCGGGCGCGGTTAGTACTTGGGTGGGTGACCACCTGGGAACACATCGTGCTGTTGGCACTTTTCGGGCGCGGTAGCCCGGTGGTTGGGGTGCTGGATTTGCACGCTGCCACAACTGCCGCCGTGTTCATGGGAGTACGATCATGTTAAACATGTGGGTCCGTAAGTCCTTCCGAGAGGTTGGTGGTAGGAGAAGGAGGGTACGGTCCCTGTGGATGCCTGCCCCACTGGGTTCCGGTCTAAATTGGGTGGCACTTCCCGGCCGTCCAATCAGTTATCTTACACCTTTCGGACGGTCTGGGTCTCAAATATAACGACAATCAAATGTGCCGATATAAAATAGAAAAGTCAACCAAAATTGGGAAAACTTAGAAGAAAACACCAAATGTTGTGGAACCAAATAATTGCCAATAATTTAGATTTTAAATTATAATATATATTTTGCAATATTTTAAATAAAATATCCGCGTGCATAGAGAAAACTACGTACATTACTTGTGTTCGCAATACTCCTACAAATTTACCTCAAAAACGTCAGTCGACTTGTAGTATCTGAAAATAAAACATTGGTCAGTAACCGCAAAATTTATCTTTCAAATAATAAATTCATTTATGTAGCACTCTATTATTAGAACACATTTTAAATTAATACTTCGTACAAAAAACCATTAATTAAATTTAATTTGAGATTAACTTTGAATGACAAATCGACAAAAATTACTGAATATCAATAGGATCTGACCTCGACCTAATTGTAAATGTAGTTTGTTGACACGTACCTTTTCATATATTTACGCTGCATTACTGATCACTTTACCAAAAATATATGGAGCTACCTTGACTTCAGTTGATTCGCAGCAAATATATAATTGTTCTCTATTTCGAGGAGCATCTTTATATCTCAACAAACATTTTCAAACTAATGTCATCTTAGCGGCACGACGAATTTTTCCGACTTCTTTCCTCCTCTCGTTCGGCAATCTTGATTGAATTTTATCTTGTTTCAGGAAACCACGCCTTCTCCGAGTTTCATTGGCCTTATTTTTTATGATATCTTAGGATTGTTGCTCATTGGATCCCCCTTTTCGAAATATTGTTCAAGTCTTGCCCGGAAGCATCGGTTACCACCATGTCGTCGTCGTGACATTTCCATCTGATGCTGCCATCTCTAATTCGTGAATTTATGGGTTGTAAACCTCTCAAAGTAAAACTGTTAATTTTGGTACCACCGGTCTGAGTCTTTTGTTCAGCTTGTTTTCCTTGTTGTATTGCCTGCATTAAAATTACCTATTTGGTTTCACACCAAGAAAAACATTTTTGATTTCATGAGTAACTTATTTTTAGCGATTTATTAAGTGACATGTAAGATTTTTGACTCTCGGCGTTTTCGACCACAGACCAAGGAAGAAGTGTTCTATCGCCTTCGTTTCGATCCGCATGGGATCGAAGAAATTTTAAAAGGCAAGAGGAGGAAGGGGATAATTTGGGGATGGGTTTGTATCATTACTTTTCTCGCGTTTTTAAGATAAGTCAAAATGGGTTCCCGTGTTTGTTTTATTTACTAGTGGACGCGTATTTAGGACACAGGCAACACTGAGTAATTCGGTATAATCATGAATAAATGAAGAGAAAGATGAATAACTGTGTGAAATATTTAAGCAATAAAGTTGGATGGTTGTATTTTTCATAAACTCGTAAATTTACTTCTTCTATAAAACACAGATAAGTAATATATTGTTAGTATACCATTCTCAATATCATCTCTCTATTATTAGAATCAGCCGGAAAAATTAAATTAACACAATTAGGTTATTAGACATATCCCTTAGACAGGTTAAATATACACATTTAAAAGAAGTTTATGATTTCTTAACTAAACTTTATAAAAATGATTAAATAAATAAATAAAATATGCTTAAAATATTGAGATTGCGAACCATTCATTCAGTAATAAATTTATTTAAAGCTAAAAGAACAATCATAATGGATGATCAATCTACACTAAAATCTTCAAATTAAAGTATACTTATCTAGCTTGAGAATAAAATTTATCCAGAAAAGTATCATATCAATATTAGTAGAATAGAAAGTAATCATATCTATATTAGTTTAAAAGCACAATGCCTGTATATTCGCTGTTAGATCATTCAGCTGATTATTCTTCATTGGTCACTGCCGGATTTTATCTATATATTTCTGTGACCTGAGTTAAAAATATCCGATGTGGGCAGCATATGACTTTTCCAACAGACTCAAATACATTTTCATATTTATTTCTTTAATAATTCATTAAATTGAATTTACTCTTACAAAATAAAAAACACATATTTGAAATTACACTGAATTTGCACTTTTAATTCAATTTCCGTTTTCATTTGTCAACTGGACGTACATTTTCAAAGGCCGCGTAGAAAACATACAAGAAGACTAAAATATCTGTAGAACAGCAAATCCTAGAGTAATGGGAATGTCGAAAATTACGTACAAAACAAACACTTAATAGGTACATTTGAACATACGTAGTCTTTTGTTTTAAATTTTGACGATTTTTGCAAGTCATTTCGCCAAAAAAGCAGGTTCTTTTTTCCGAATTGCACCCAAATTTAATCAGCACCAGGGCAACCCATAAGTGACCATCTGAAGTGATTGGTGCAGTGTTTATGTACTTTTTCATATGAACAGAAAATGAAAAAAGCGCCACGAACCTGCTTGTACTATCACTTATGGAATAGAAGTGTGTGACAATGCACATCAACTTACGTTTTCCTCGCAAATGTCCGGTACTCCATTCTGCCTCAACAAAAAAGTGTATGTATGGCCAGCTAATGGTGTAAACTAAGGAGTGGGGGAATACTATCAATTTTACTCACTGCTACTAAAATATATATTAAAAATGATTGTGGTGCATATTTAGGAGAATATTTAAGTATACCTTTAGAATTATAAATTTCTTAAGCTTGTTAATGCGTTGCTTACAATTAACACCTCATCTTTTAGAACAAAACATAAAAGTTTATTTATTCCTAGTTGCGTTGATTATTTAATAATACCGCCTTAACCATCATACGAGAACTATGAAAAAGCATATTATTAAATTGATTTATCTAAACATGGCCGTTATTATCGTAAATCATGGAATCCATTGTATTGTGCCGCTATTACTCACAGTATATTATCTTTAGCGCGAGTTCTGTAAAATAACATTAATTGACATACTACTAAATTGATTGCACCATTTTAACTTTACAATAAAACTATTTATTAATAACATGGATCAATTAATAACTCAATTACAACAATGATTACTATTAATTGCGCCGGAGAAGAGTGAGACCATTAAAATGCCGTTATCAAAAGGTTCAATGACCTGCATACAATAGTAGTGGACCACATACCTTCTGGTTGTCTTTAGACGTTAATACACAGCTCGTACAGTTGTACGTGTTCCATCAGTGTACGCTGTACAATACCAGCTAGCAGTGTGGTATGTCGTCTCGTACGGTAGTCGCTCACTGCGCACTTAACATTCTCCGTACTCTAGCTCAACTGCCATTCTTGTACTACCGCAACTCTGTCATTTCGACTTCTCGAATTATCCAACCACGTCTGCTGATACTGCATCTTACTTCATCAGCTATTCGATATTCTCAGTCTACTGAACTTCACATCTGTTTTAGACTACTTTGTTTGTGGCTCTTTTGCCGGAGGTCTGACACGCCTCTTTGGCTCCGCCACACAGAAAGCTACCATTAGCCTATGGGTTGGTCGTGTGGTCTGGGTTTTCTACGCCTCTTTGGCTCTGATTGGGTGACTTAAGGGCACTGAGCCCAGACATCTTGCACATTGGTCAACATCTTTGACCATTCTCGTGGACTCACCTTATCCTCAGAGTCAGTCACCTGTCTTGACGCCCCTAAATTTATGGTTTCAGCTGACCTCTCGGTCAGGGTGTTGCAAAAACTAGCGTCATTGAGACTGAAGGTGTCAATGACGCCAGTTGTGGCTTGACGTTTCAGGCGCAATAAACAACGCACATAAAACTGTCTCACAAAATCTGGCATGAGATCTATTTCTGGTCTAATAACATAATGATAAGAGAAAAAGGCGATTGTGCCGCCAAAATGATAACAATGCATATTAATAAGTGCGTTGGGGCCAATGAAAGGAAAGAGTATTTAAGTAATAAAAAAAATCAAATGAAAATGAAGAATTAAATAAAAGCAATGAATATCAAATTGATTGAACTTGTTATACCAAGGAACAAGAGCATAAGGACATTTAGAGTCCAAGATATTTCTTGAAACCAAGAAGTTTCGTAAACTCCAATATACGGGAAAAATAGTATTAAAGAATTGTAAAATGAGAGAGAGATAAAAAAAATAATAAGTCAATGAATTTCAAGAAAAATGATCTGGTAATGGAATGAATCCAAATCAATGAATAATGAAATGAATTTAAATCAATGAATAATGGAATGAATTTCTATGAAATGAAATGGTTGTACAAAAAAAGTGTTTTTTTCAAAATATGATATTATAAATAATGATGAATTACAAAATGTTTTACATGTGATAAGAAAATTAAGCAAAAATAATTTATGCAAATGATTTACAAAAATGAAAGGTAAAATCAAATATGTTACCTAATTAGGTAGATGAAGTGTCTGTAGCCAAGTCGATTCAAGGGCATTGTTGTTGCCGCCCTATCCAGTCAAATTGTTTAATTTTCAAGGGTAAAACTTGATCTCAAAATATGGTTCAGCTTTCATGAACTTGGGAAAGAATCTTGAAGCTTAAAAATTGAAATACATAATTAAGTAAAGAGAAAAAATAGATATGAACTGAAAATGAGAATGTTAAGAATTAGTCATTAACAGTATAAATTTTATGTCATTAAAATATAAATAAATATCATAAGTAATTAAAAATTTTAAATCAATTTTTGAATTTAACATGTTAAACTATGAACAGTTAAGATAGCTGTACATTGCCCGTCGCAATAAAGCAATCTAGGACACGATATTTTGTGCAGGAATTTTGAAATGTAAAATGTAAATAAGCATTGAAAATTGCTAAGGTAAATAAGTGTTCGAGTAAAATAATTTCAACACCTTTGACCATGTTCACAGTGTTTCTGCTGATTAAGCCGGATCTCTCAGCTTCGACGATTTTCGTGTGGAACTGCCTGCGGTTCATTTCACTTCATTTCACTTGCCTGTTTGACCACTGTACCTTCATTGCCATGTAGCGTGTCATGGATGACCGCTACAACAGAATCAAGCATAAATGGCCGTATATAATTTATCTTGGATTTATAGAAAATGAAATAAAATCTCTATTTAAACGTTTAAAAATTTCTATCACAAGAAGTTGAAATAACTACAAGGATTATTAAGCTAATGGTAATCGCATGTGGCGACAGATTTGGAACATTTAGAATATCATGCCCAAATTATAGCTTGCAGTTCTTCTAAATACGAGCGTAGATACAGCAGTATGAATTTAACATAAGTAAAAAAAAATAATGTAGTGGAACATGTATCAAGTTTGTTGTTTATTAAACTATATGATACACAAATAGATATATGGAATTTAAATTCTGAAGTCTTCTCGTTTTGATATTGACTAACAAATAAAACGGGCATACAAGAATACGTAATTGAGCCTGAATGTGAATCGGTTTGATTCTCCTTAAAAATATTTTTCTTAACTTTTTATGGTTTCAATTTTCGTTTTCTACTTTCTTGATTTTCTATATTTTCTGTCTTTTTTTTTTACGCTTGAAAATTTCATTTGCTAGTTAATAAATACTGAACAAATATTCTAATCTTTGACATTTATTTTGGCAAATGAAAAAAAAATCTGATGTGGGCACCACATGACTTTCCTTATATAATGTAATGAATTTTCTACTTGTACAGTAAAAAAATAGGTTTTCCTTATAGTAGATACTTTTATTCTTTCCAAGATATTGAATTTTCGACAATTAGTCGTCATTTTCATTGATTTAGTGTCATTTTCATCCATTTGGCGAGATTTTCGTTAAGTTGTCAATATTTAAAAAAAGTCGCTAAGTTGGCGACATTCCGCAAAATTCGTCCCCAAAATCTCGCTAAGCGTTATGGACGAAGAAATACATTATTCTTACAGTAGATAAATGACTACTGCCGTTCAAATACAAAAGTATTACTCAAAGTATATTTTTTCATGAATGGAACGAGCTAGATCCATGAGAATGATGTCAACCAATTTATCGCATGGTATTATATATGAAAAGTGAAAATGTTTTTTAATAGTAAATTTTTTTTTATTTTATATGACTTTTTGATAATTTTTTTTGAAAAATGTGCAATATCTCAAGAACGGTTCATGTTAGCGTTCTAAAATTTATGTCAATCGTTTTCTAATGATAAAATTACATAAGAAATAATATCTATTTGCACCAAATTTCGTTCGAATTGGTTCATTCGTTCGTCAGTTATCGTCTCCACAGGCTCACTGACACACACACACGCAGACAGACATCACCTCAAAAATGTTCGATTCGTGATCAGAGATGCTTGAAACGTGTTCTCCCGTCTAAAGCTCGTATTCGAATTTTCGACCCCGTCACAATAATACTTTCCTTATACATTATATAAGGAAAGTAATAGTGAATATAGTCTAGGAAAGGGCCATGACCAGCTAAGAAATACGTAAGACATGTATTTGTGATTTGTAAATTAGTATTAACAGTAGTAAGGTAGTTTAAAATTCATTCAGAGTCATGGGTTCTAGGGGAACTATATAGGTATTTAAATAATTTTGTCATTTGTTAATTAAAAGATTCATACGGTATTTCTTAAAATTAGAATATGTAAATGGAATTTTGATAGGAGTACCAGAAATTGTGGCTAATTTGGTGTGTTTATCTGTAACTCCGTTATCCAAAACTTCTGCATGGGCTTTAACCCAGGATAAATTAATTAAATTATTAAAAGCATTAGCTTAAATTTTGATATGATTTAAACATGTGATTTGTTATTAACAGATGTAAAATCCAAAATAGAAGAAAGACTATCCGAATAAATATTCATTTTAGTATTATTTAAAGCAGCTCAATTAATGGCGAGCTGAATGGCTGCAATTTCAGCCGGAAAAACTGTGTTCTCGCTGTCAAGCTTGTCCAGAACATCATGTTTAAAAATGCATATTGCGAAACCAGTAGTATTGTTAATAGTACCGTCGATATACATATTATTGTTGGAAAAATAATTTGGATCATGTTGTTTAAAGATAATGGCACGTTTGGAGAGATGGATGTTCGAGAAAGGGCTATTAAAAGTCAAATAAAGTGAATGAAGGAATGCTAGAATTAGAAAAAGAATTAATACGATGTTTCCAAAACATATATTTTGTATATTGGACATTAATTACAGTGTAGGGGGGGGGAATGCCTGTAATAGAGTAAAATGAGATGCCTGTAATATATTATTTAAAAAATTTGATTTGTTACTAACAGATTTAAAAGACAAAATAGAAGAAAGACTATCAGAATAAATATTAATTTTAGTTTTATTTAAAGCAGCCCAATTAATGGCGAAATAAAGCGCTGCCATTTCAGTCTGAAAAAATGCGTTCTCGCTGTCAGTCTTGAAAGAATAAACCTTGTCCAGAACATCATCTTTAAAAAAAATCTGATGTGAGCAACACATGACTTTCCTTATATAATGCAATGAATTTACTACTTTTGCAGTTTAAAAAAATGTTATTCTTATAGTAGATACTTATATTCTTTCCAAAATATTGAATTTTCTTCATATAGTCGTCATTTTCATTGATTGAGCCTCATTTTTATCAATTTGGCGAGATTTTTGTTAATTTGGCACCAATTAAAAATGTCGCCAAGTTGGCGACATTCCGCCAAATTCGTCGTCAAAATCTTGCTAAGCGTTATAGATGGTGAAATAAGTTATTCGTACAGCAGATAAATGACTATTGGCGTTCAAATACAAAAGTATTACCCAAAGTATCTTTTCATGAATGGAACGAGCTAGATCCCTGAGAATGATGCCACCAAATTTATCGCATGGTATTACATATGAAAAGTGAACATGTTTCTCAATAGGATATATATATATATATATATATATATATATTTATTTATTTTATTTTATATAACTTTTTGATAATTTTTTTGAAAAATGAGAAATATCTCGAGAACGGTTCATGTTAGCGTTCTAAAATTTATGTCAATCGTTTCCTAATGAAAAATTACATAAGAAATGTCTATTTGTGTAACTTTATTAGCGGTTTTGATTTTTTGATAATTTTTTCAAAATTTCACTCGAAAATTTAAGGGGGGGGGGGTTCTGAACATTCGATTGCATATAAAAACAATAGGCTTCCAGTGTTTACAGATTGTGATTTTTGTACCAAATTCAGTTCGAATCGGTCCATTCGTTCGTCAGTTATCGTCTCCACAAGCTCACTGACACACACACATACACACACAATTACACACACACACAGACAGACATCACTTCAAAAATGTTCGATTCGTGATCAGGGATGCCTGAAACGTGCTCTTCCGTCGAAAACTCGAAATCAAATTTTCGACCCCTTCACAATACTTTCCTTATACATTATGTATATAAGGAGAGTAAAAAGTTAACTATTTGTAGTTGATCGACGGATGTTCCAGTACTTTTTTTAGACATACCACACTGGTTAGTTACTTAGAGCAGCAATTGCGAAAGAAACAATTTGAATTTTTTACAATACTCTCAGATATGCTCATGCGCATTTTCCTATATCCCGATTTTTATCCAATATCTATATAAATAAAATTGAAAATCTGTCTGTCTGTCTGTTTGTCCCATCATCACGGGAGAACGGCTGAACCGAATTTGATGAAATTTTGTGGGTAGCCTAGAAATAGCCCCACTTAAAATTTAGTCTATGATTGAAATTTCTACGACCAGTGGTTCTCGAGATATTAGTAAAAAACGAAACTTTCGTTTATCTCATCATCACGAGAGAACGGCTGAACGGAATTTAATGAAATTGTGTGGGTGGCCTTGAAATAGCCCCCCATAAATTTTGCCCAAGTTTCGAGTTTCTAAGGCCAGGGGTTGTCGAGATATTAATGAAAAACGGAACTTTTTTTATAGGAGTTCTACTCTCCAACTCCGTGGTTTATCCAAACGCAAAGGATAAAAATCGTTTGTTTAAAACGTCAAAGGGAATTAAAACTTTATTTTTGAGTTTGATGCAGGATTTTTGCATTAAATAGGCACTATCTGAAAGCATGAATTGTTTGAAACATGAATTTAAATGAAAAAATCTACCTCCATGTTTTGTATTTCACAAGCTTTTACTCAACGATTAGAAGTATAAAGGTATTAAAATGGTTATTTAATTTCGCATTTTTTGAGGAAGATTCTATCTTATATCGTGTTGCTCGGCCAAGGAATGAAATTAAATATGTTTGCTAATGATTATTATTATTTTTTCGATTTGAATATTAAATAAATGGGTATTGAAATATATCTTATAAATGAACGGCTTGATTGTTTTTAATTATATTAATTGCGAACTGCATTCACCACTTTCATTTATTTTAGCAAAGAGGTTTTAAGCTTATATATTGTGTTTAGCTAATAAACTCATATTTTGTTTACCCAATAAATTCATTTATCCAATTGTTTAAACAGAAAAAGAGTGGAATGGGTATTTCTTCTAACAATATTTTAGTGTTTTCATTTAGTATATACAAACTGGATCACGATATTTTTTTCAGATCTGCGAATTTAGAGCTACGAATTTGGCTGGATATCGCTAACTTGGCAAATTTCTTAAAAGTTACCAAATTGATTGAAATGTCCCCAAATTGATAAAAATGACGTAAATCAATGAAATTTATTTTGTTTTGTTAAAAGAAAGTACTGAAATGGTGTTTGGTTAGCATTTGTCTGTCAGTCCAACAGTACTTAGTAACACATTTAGCGAATTTTTGAAATGTCACCAAATTGATAAAACTATTTATAAATCCATAAAAATATTTTGAAATTGATAAATTGCCCTAAATAAACGAAATTGTGTTTTTTTAGGGGATAATATTTTGATGATGGTCCGTCAATTTATCGCAAAGTGGGACTGTCAGTTCTACAGTCCCACTTGGCGATAAATTTGGCGATTTTTTAAAATGTCGCCAAACCTTCATTAGAGATATTCAGACGATATTTTGACCACCAATTTATTTGAAGCAAATCATAACATGTCGCTTAACAACGGATTTAAATTTAATGTGTTTATGAGGAAGAAGATTTTTATTAAATCTTTTCCGATTTTAATGATGAAGATATGTATATAAAATAAATTTCATTGCCATCGTATTTTTGAATGGATAATATCAATTACGACCTTCATGTTTAAACATTATTATTATTGATGTTTTCGGGGATTATTGATTCAGAGATTATTGATATGTTCAATTTCTTATGGCATTGTTTTATTGCGGCAAAAATTGTTGAAACTCATATATTGTACGATGTACGAGTAATCTTCTACAAATGCACGGGTATATCTTCTAATCTAAAAGAATATAAGTAGTACATGTATATTGGCATATATTGGAATCAAGCCTTCCGGTTTGAAGATGGCAGGGATTATTGATATTTTTAATTTATTAAGTAATTTGTTATATATTGGTAAAAAATTTTCAGACTACATATTATAATACGGGTAATCCTTTACTAACACTAGGACATATCTTCTAATGTATGACATTATAAGTAGTACGGGTTTATCTTCCCATATAATTTTAACACTTTCATTTGGGCACATATTGGAATTAATTATTGCCTACTGATTTAAAGATTACGGATTTATTGATATTTTCAATTTATATATGTAATCTACTAATACAGGTTATATCTTCTAATATTCGCGTATATAAGTAGTACGGATCCCATGCAACACGCTATTGTTTTGCATATATTGATTCAATTCCATACTTTTTATAAATTTGCTTATAAAAAGGACAGGATATTTTATTCTTCAGATCTACCCGTGAAGATAATTTTGAATAACGAGAACAGCCATTCCTTAACTTCTTTTTAGGAGCATTATGTTAAATATTTTAACAGAATATTTTGATTAAAAATGCCATTTAGTATACTATAGGAATTTGCACATGATTGTGAATTTTAAGTTTATTTATATTATATACTCCGTACGAAGAACGGGTATGCTGCTAGTCTATATAAATAAAATTGAAAATCTGTCTGTCTGTCTGTCTGTCTGTCTGTCTGTTTGTCCCATCATCACGGGAGAACGGCTGAACCGAATTTGATGAAATTTTGTGGGTAGCCTAGAAATAGCCCCACTTAAAATTTAGTCTATGTTTGAAATTCTTACGACCAGTGGTTCTCGAGATATTAGTAAAAAACGAACCTTTCGTTTATCTCATCATCACGAGAGAACGGCTGAACCGAATTTAATGAAATTTTGTGGGTGGCCTTGAAATAGCCCCCCATAAATTTTGCCCAAGTTTCGAGTTTCTAAGGCCAGGGGTTGTCGAGATATTAATGAAAAACGGAACTTTTTTTATAGGAGGTCTACTCTCCAACTCCGTGGTTTATCCAAACGCAAAGGATAAAAATCGTTTGTTTAAAACGTCAAAGGGAATTAAAACTTTATTTTTGAGTTTGATGCAGGATTTTTGCATTAAATAGTCACTATCTGAAAGCATGAATTGTTTGAAACATGAATTTAAATGGAAAAATCTATCTCCATGTTTTGTATTTTACAAGCTTTTACTCAACGATTAGAGAAGTATAAAGAAATTAAAATGGTTATTTAATTTCGCATTTTATGAGGAAGATTCTATCTTATATCATGTTGCTCGGCAACGGAATGGAATTAAATGTGTTTGTTAATGATTATTATTATTTTTTCGATTTGAATAATAAATAAATGGATATTAAAATATATCTTATAAATGAACGGTTTGATTTTTTTAAATTATATTAATTGCGAACTGCATACATCACTTTCATGTATTTTAGCAAAGAGGTTTTAAGCTTATATATTGTGTTTAGCTAATAAATTCATATTCTGTTTACCCAATAAATTCATTTATCCAAATGTTTAAACAGAAAAATAGTAGAATGGGTATATCTTCTAATAATATTTTAGTGTTTTCATTTAGTATATAAACTGGATCGCGATATTTTATTCAGATCTGCGAATTTAGAGCTACGAATTTGGCTGAATATCGCTAACTTGGCAAATTTCTTAAAAGTTGCCAAATTGATTGAAATGTCCCCAAATTGATAAAAATGACGTAAATCAATGAATTTTATTTTGTTTTGTTAAAAGAAAGTACTGAAATGGTGTTTCGTTAGCATTTGTCTGTCAGTCCAACCGCCCTACTTAGTAACCCATTTAGCGAATTTTTAAAATGTCGCCAAATTGATAAAAATATTTATAAATCTATAAAATATTTTGAAATTGATAAATTGTCCTAAATAAACGAAATTGTGTTTTTTAGGGGATAATATTTTGATGATGGTTCGTCAATTTATCGCCAAGTGAGACTGTCAGTTCTACAGTCCCAATTGGCGATAAATTTGGCGATTTTTTAAAATGTTGCCAAACCTTCAATAGAGATATTCAGACGATATTTTGACTACCAATTTATTTGAAGCAAATCATAACATGTCGCTTAACAACGGATTTAAATTTAATGTGTTTATGAGGAAGAAGATTTTTATTAAATCTTTTCCGATTTTAATGATGAAGATATGTATATAAAATAAATTTCATTGCCATCGTATTTTTGAATGGATAATATCAATTACGACCTTCATGTTTAAACATTATTATTATTTATGTTTTCGGGAATTATTCATTCAGAGATTATTGATATTTTCAATTTCTTATGGCATTGTTTTATTGCGGCAAAAATTGTTGAAACTCATATATTGTACGTTGTACGAGTAATCTTCTACAAATGCACGGGTATATCTTCTAATGTAAGAGAATATAAGTAGTCAAACTAAATATAATACGGGTAATCTTTTACTAACACTAGGACATATCTTCTAATCTATGACATTATAAGTAGTACGGGTTTATCTTCCCATATAATTTTAGCACTTTCATTTGGGCACATATTGGAATTAATTACTGCCTACTGGTTTAAAGATTACGGATTTATTGATATTTTCAATTTATATATGTAATCTACTAATACAGGTTATATCTTCTAATATTCGCGTATATAAGTGGTACGGGTCCCATACAATACGCTATTATTTTGCATATATTGATTCAATTCCATACTTTTTATAAATTTGCTTACAAAAAAGGCGAGGATATTTTATTCTTCAGATCTACCCGTGAAGATAATTTTGAATAACGAGAACAGCCATTCCTTAACTTTTTTTAGGAGCATTATGTTAAATATTTTAACAGAATATTTTGATTAATATATTTAACAGAATATTTTGATTAATATATTTTATATATATATATATATAACATGTAAAAGCTTTATCTATATAAATAAAAATGAAAATCTGTCTGTCTGTCTGTCTGTCTGTTTGTCCCATCATCACGGGAGAACGGCTGAACAGAATTTGATGAAATTCTGTGGGTAGCCTAGAAATAGCCCCACTTAAAATTTAGTCCGTGTTTTGAGTTTTTACGATCAGCGTTTCTCGAGATATAAGTAAAAAACGAAATTTTCGTTTGTTTCATCATCACGGGAGAACGGCTGAACCGAATTTGATGAAATTTTGTTGATAGCCATAAAATAACCCCCATAAATTTAGCCCAAGTTTCGAGTATCTAAAACCAGGGGTTGTCGAGATATTAATGAAAAACGAAACTTTTTCCTATTAGTTCTACTCTCTAATTCCGTTGTTTATCCAAACGAAAAGCTTAAAAATCGTTTGAAAGTGAATTAAAACTTTATCTATGATTTTCATGGGAGATTTTTTGCGCTAATTAGTTACTTACTGAAAACATGAATTGTTTGAGACATGATTTAAATGGGAAATCTATTTCTATGGTTTATTTTTCACAAGCTTTTACTGAACAAAAGTATAAAGAAATCAAAATGGTTATTTAATTTCGCAGTTTATGAGGAACATTCTATCTTATATCATGTTGTTCAGAAACGGAATTAAATTAAATCTGTCTGTTAATTTTAATTATTATTTTTTCGATTTGAATAATAAATAAATGGATATAAAAATATATTTTTGAAAAGAACGATTTGATGTTTCTTATAGCATTTTTGACTGGATAATATCAATTACGGTCTTCAGATTTAAACGTTATTGATATTTTCGGGGATTATTGATTCAGGGATTATTGATATTTTCAAGTTATTATGCAATTGTTTTATTATGACAAAAATTGTTTAAACTCATAAATTGTACGTTGTACGAGTAATCTTCTACAAATACACGAGTATATAATTATAATTTACGAGAATATAAGTAGTACAATTATATTGCCATATGTTTTGATATATATTGGCATATATTGGAATTAATCACGACCTTCTGGTATAAATATTACGGGGATTATTGATATTTTCAATTTATTACGTCATCTCTTTTATTTTGGTAAAGGGTTTTGAGACTCATACTGTAATACGGGTAATCTTCTAATGCAGGTTATAACTTCTAATACTCGCGTATATAAGTAGTACGGGTCCTATACAATTTTAATGCTTTCATTTTGCATATATTAATTCAATTCCTTTTTTTGGTAAATTTGTTTACAAAAGGGGCCAGGATGTTTTATTCTTCAGATCTGCCCGTGAAGATAAAGTTTCATAGTGAGAATAGATATTCTTAAACTTCTCTTTAGAAGCAATAAATTTAATATTTTAACAGAATTTGCACATGATTGCGAATTATGAGTTTCTTTATATTTTATACTCCGTACGAAGAACGGGTATGCTGCTAGTTAATAATAAATATGTTAATATTTAACTTGATAGGAGCATTTATAATATGAGAGTAGATTTAGGGTACAGAGTTGTATCGTGTTTGTAATGCACATGCGCTTTCTGAAATCTTATTTAATTTTCAACTTGTAAAAGAGCTCCTTGTATACAGGATGTCAAAGAAAGTTATGGATCAGGCTAATAACTTTAACTATTAAGTGCGTCGTATATTTTTGCGGAGGTGTGTAGGAAACTCCAGTGGTAATATATAATGGGATGCAATGGGACTACTTTAGGGGGTGGGGGCTGAAACCACTCTTTACGGGGTACTGGGGATCATCCTGCTCCCTGTTAAGGTGATGGAAAAAGTCATTTGCACAGCAAGACAAAATTAGTACTATGAATTCCACACACCCACAAAAGCCGCAAAAGAACCCTGAAAATCAGTATATGTATGCATTCTAACTCCCCCTCGTCAAAAATAATCGAATAATTTTGACAATACCGCAGAATAAAAGTAACTTTTAAGCACAAAATGTCTGTTCTTTGCCACTCAAACAGCTGCTCGACCCCCTTGGGTGAATCGAGTGGCCTGGGTTTTCAACACAAAATGCCTGTAACAACTACCAGGTCCACCCGTAAGTGGAAATGGATACCACTTTGATCAAGAGAGTACCGGACCGCTAAGATTTTCTTTTGGGGGCTGGTAAAGACATGAGAAATTTATAAAGAAGAGAAAATTGAATATGGAGGCAGCCCGTGATAAATGATGAAATAAATTATAAATGTGGGACCACCTATAGAAAGTGTAGGACTCACAATTTCCATGGGTGGCCCTGTAACGATGCATACTTATACAGTGCAATAAGATGTATTTCATACACGTGTAATAAGTAACTACTATAAGTGTTATAAGTGTGCATACTTTCAGCTTTCTTGGTCACCGAGAAGTCTTATGGCTGATAGGGAAATGCTTTTCAACCCCCCCCCCCATTTTATCAGCCCCCGTTGGAGAGATCAAAAGTTCTATTTCGTTAAGTTCTGTCCTACGATCGGCACTGTAAGTAAGCACTGATTCAACTCTCTGGGTTACTGGAACCACCTGAAAAGTGAACCCTTTTCTACGTCCTGAAAAGAAATTGAAAATCCGTCTCTGTTAGATTCTGATCCGTTGTTGATACTATAAAAGTGTAAAAATGCAGTCTTTTAGATCACCGTCGGCTTTTGGGAGATCCATATAAAAAAACGCGTTTGGTGATTACGCAGCTGTTTCTGTACAGAAAAGAATATTTCTGTTTTTTAAACAACTAGCTACAATTTCACCCTTCTAAGGAAAACCACTGTATGTTAAGAATCAGTAGTTTAACATTTGACATAAAATGAGTTATTTATTCAATAAAAATATCTGATGTGGGGAGCACATGACTTTCCTTATATAATACAATGAATTTGCTACTTTTACAGTAAAAAAAATAGATTGTTATTATAGTAGATATTTATATTCTTTCCAAGATATTGAATTTTCGTCAATGAGTCGTCCTTTTCATTGATTTAGCGTCATTTTTATCCATTTGGCCAGTTTTTCGTAAATGTATCAACACTGAAGAAAGCCGCCAAATTGGCGATATCCCACTAAATTCGTCGCCAAAATCTTGCCAACCGTTATGGACCGAGAAATAAGTTACTCTTGTAGGAGATAAATGACTATTGGCGTTCAAATACAAAAGTATTACTCAAGGTATCTTTTTTCATGAATGGAACGACCTAGATCCACGAGACTGATGTCACAAATTTGTCGCATGGCATTACAGATGAAAAGTGAACATGTTTCTCAATAGAAAATATTTTTTTTTATTTTATATGATTTTTTTGATAATTTTTTTAAAAATGTGCAATATCTCGAGAACGGTTCATGTCAGCGTTCTAAAATTTATGTCAATCGTTTTCTAATGAAAAATTACATAAGAAATGTCTATTTGCGTAATTTTATTAGAGGTTTTAATTTTTTGACGATTTTTTCAAAATTTCACTCGAAAATTTAAGGCGGTTCTGAACATTCGATTGCGTATGAAAACAATAGGCTTCAAGTGTTTATGGATTGTAATTTTTGTACCAAATGTCATTCGAATCGTCCATTCGTTCATCAGTTACCTTCTCCACAGACTCACTGACACACACACACACACACACACACATATATATATACTTTCACACACACACACATATATATATATATATACTTTCATACACACACACACATAAATATATATACTTTCACACACACACACACATATATATATATATACTTTCATACACACACACACACACACACAGACATCACTTCAAAAATGTTCGATTCGTGATCAGGGATACTTGAAACGTGCTCTCCCGTCGAAAACTAATTTCGACCCATTCACAATACTTTCCTTATACATTATTGTATATAAGGAAAGTAATAATACAGTTAGATCATAGTCATTTATTCAAGTTTTACATTCTCATACTGAAAAAGTATTGTTTTCATGAAAATTTTCGATTTCGGGACTTTGATGCCAGTAGAGATTAAGACTTCCTAAACATGTTTTGACTATTTTTAGAGTGATGTTCGTCTGTCTGTCTGATATCTATGGTTGATTTATTATATGTACGATAGCAGCCACAAATATCAATGGATTTCCACGAAACTTTGTATTCGGCTTTGTTATAAAAAAATCTAGAACTAGATAGAATTTTTAAATTCGAACGAAAACTTTGAAATGTATTCGATATTGTATATATTTTTAACTTTTGCATCATATGTCAAAGTTTAACATAATCATGTATAAAAGGGTTTATTTATGGCTGAATTATCAAGAGACTAGTTTCAATCATTATTGTAAAAAATAGCCGCGATGCAGTCTTTTTGTTTGTAATGTCATTAGGCTCCTTGGGGGACAAGTTACTTCCTCAGGGAGGTATAATACCAAGCATGGAACCAATCGAAATATTTTAAGCCCTATAAAGTGGGGAAACACGCAACAGTTGTAATCATGTGGACCCACGACACCGATTTTACAAAAATTTTCTTGAAAAATTTGAAAATATAAAAATAAATTTTGGTATGAGAAAGTCCAGTTGAGCCACACACTCCAGTAAATTTATTACTGATAATAGATGTTTTCTGCTGAAAAGACACAATCAACGTGTTCTGCTAATTTCCATAAACATAAGGATTCCTTTATTCTGCAACTAATAATCAAGTAATTAGAAAATTCCACGACATAGCGAAAGTTTTCAGCAATGCCTCTATACATAATGAACAATCACCGCGATCAGTCCATCAATTCCAAAACATGAATGATACTGTAAAGTGCATAAATAGTTTATACAAAGTTTTTGTAACAATATACAAACTTCTTAATAATAAGTACACTTTCGGAAGTATAGAATACAACGCGACAATATTTTCCCATGTTAATATCCGCTATGGTACACAAAGCCTATTGAAAATAAATTTAAATATATTTTTTTAGATTTTAATAGCGTATTAAGATCAACTTGATGATGTGAATAAATATATCATATTTTGATATTGTTGTTTTTCTCTTTGGATTACGATATAAGGCAACACATTTTGATGACCAGCATTTTGTATAAATGCAACTATTTTGTGAAAAGTTATTGAAATAATCAGGTCTGCCAAACAAAGTACAACAAAATAGTCAATATCATTCAGACACAAAATTAAATGATAATTTATTTAATTCTAAAATTATTATTAGTTACGCAAAGATAGAATATTAAGTAGTTTTAAATATTATTTGTTATAATAGTGAAAAGACTTTTGAGCTATAACAAAGTATTACATTTAGGTAAGAACTTATCCTGATTTAACTGATTATTTATAATCATCCATCGTCCATTGTTTCGCAGTCTTTGCTACTTAGTGCGGTAAGAAAAAATTAAATGTGACGCATCGCTTAGCAGAAATATTTTTAAATTAAATATTTTAGAATATTTCTGGTAGCAATATTGTAATTTTAATTTCACCACAGATTGGGGGCGTTTTTGGCCCCGCCTGTTATTAATAATATTCTAAGCAATCTGAAATAAAAATGAAACGATTTTTGCACTATGACGGAGCAAAGAAAAGATTTTATAAAATTTTTGCAGAAGTATTGTAACTTCAAATATAGTAATGATTGCGACCGTTTTCAGCACTGCCCATTGTTGATAAAATCCAAACCGCCCAGAAAAAACTGCGAAGCGACTTCTGCTGTATAACAGAGCTCTGCATAAAAGCAAAATAGCTCTCAACTAATTATCTTTCACGGATCAATACTACCTGTTCTTTGTTGCTTACCAGAAGATGCTAAATAAAATACCAACCGCTAATGGATTCGAAATTACACAAACTTCTACCAGAAAAATTCTAAAATTCTTGCTTTCAGGAGTATTTTGCTCATTTATCGATCGCATAACTTGTAGCAAATAATGATGATTTCAACTGATCAGTTGAAAAATTAAATGTTTTGAATATTCCATTATATTGTCAAAATCGGATTTAATTTCCCTTTACTGATCCAGTCACGTAATTATTTATGGATGTTTATGAAAATGTTTCAAATTTTGTCATTGAGATGTATAAATGATACTGATGATTTATCATTTCCAAATGATTGCACTATAATAAAAAAATCTGATGTGGGCAGCACATGACTTTCCCTGTAAACTCAAACTCATTTTTTCTTTATTTCTTTAAGAACTCATTACATTGAGTTTAATTGCACAAAATGACACTAAATGTGCATTTTTAATTCAATTTCTGTTTTTATTTAGTAATTGGACATTTTTCCAAAAGCGGCATAAAAAAATGCAAAAAATCTCAAATATCTCGAGAATGGTTAGTCCTAGAGTAATAGAGTTGTTCTTATTATTTTCCTCGTCAAAAATTACGCATAAAATAAGTATGTAATTGATAAATTTGAACATACGTAGTCTTTTTTTAGATATTGGCGATTTTTGCGGACCATTTCGTAAAAAGGCACGTTGTTCTTTTCCGAATCGTACCAAAATCTAATCAGCACCAGAGTTTCCACATATGATTTATCTACCGAATGTTGTGAAATTTGGTCAATTTGTATTACAGCTACAGTGAATACATTATATTTTTGTGGGTCATTTCGCAAAAAAAGGCGAGTTCTTATTTTCCGAATTGTACCAAAAACTAATCAACACCAGGATCATACCCAAGGGTCTTACCAAATTTTATGAAATTCGGTCCGTTAGTTTTTGAGTTAAAGTGGATACATACATTGCACAGACACACAGACAGACACACAGACACAGAAACACACACACAGACAGACACACAGACACAGAAACACACACACAGACGTATCGCTAAAAATATTTTTTTCGTATTCTAGAGGCCTCGAAACGTGTAGATCCGTCGAAAACTCGAGTTGCGATTTTCGACATGATTCCAATACTTTCCCTATACATTACCATGTATTGCAGGGAAAGTAAAAAATCTGATGTGAGCAGCACATGACTTCCCCTGCAGACTCATATTCACGTTCTCTCTTTATTTTCTTAATAATTTATTGAGGTTAATTTCACAAAATAACATCCATAATTATTTTGATTCACACCGAATTTGCAATTTTAATTACATTTTCGTTTTCATTTGTAAAATGGACTTATTTTCAAAGGTGGAGTAGTGAAAATGCAAAAAAACAACTAAAACTTCTCGAGAATGGCTAGATCTAGAGTAATGTGGTTGATATTATTCTTTTCATCGTTAAAATTTACCTATAAAACACGCATTTAATTGATACATTTGAGCATACGTAGTTAATCATTTTAGATTTTGGCAATTTTTGCTGACCATTTCGTAAAAAAGAGAAGTTTTTCTTTTCCGAATTGTTCCAAAATCTAATCAGCACTAGGGTATCCCAGAAGTGACTTATCTACCGAGTTTTGTGAAATTTGGTCAATTAGATTTTAAGCTAGAGTGGATAAATGAGATTTTTGATGGCCATTTCGCAAAAAAAGAGGCGGGTTTCTTTATCACGAATTGATACAAAATCTAATCAGCACTAGGGTCACACACAAGTTTCTTACCTATAATATTTTATGAAATTTTTTCCCTTAGTTTTTGAGTTGGAGTGGATACATACATTGCACAGACAGACACACACACAGACACACAGATACACACACACATACGTCACGCTAAAAATCTCTCTGAAGAGCAAGATATATAAAATGTAATTTTCATAGAACTGTAAAAAATATCCTTCTGACTGTTTACTGACAATGTGCGTGACCTATTCGTTATATGAGCCTCCAAATAAACGGAACCCAATCGTTATTTGAGTCTCCAAACAGACGTGACCTAAATGTTGTTTTAATCTCTCCATAATAAAAGTAATTCAAAATCCAATAACGTGTTCCGGTGTTTGTGCCTCTATCTTCAAAATTAGGGAAGCTTTATGAATTAAGAAAGTAATAACTAAAACGCTGTCATCTCGAAGGTCATAAATGAACGATCTCTTTTTTATTTTTGCTCCCTTATTAAAAGACCAGAAACGCAGTCTACAAAGAAAGTTTTGTTAAAATGTAAAATTGTTACCCTCTTTATGGATAAAACAGATGACATGTAAAAACTATTTCAAAATACCAAATTAACTTATATTTCGCGCAACTCTAAATAAACAATTATCATCCCCAATAAGCGATATAGTCCATATAGTAAACCATTTAAATCATTAATTCATCGATTAGGCGTCATTTTCATTAATTTGCAATTTCAACGATATTTTTGTCAATCTGGGCGAAATATCGCCAAGTTGACGATACTCTGCTAAATTATTCGCCAAGTTCGCCAAATGCATTACCTAGTGTTACAGACAAACGCAGACAAAAGCATTTCTTATATACTAGGAGATATGCCCTTCATATGACGGAAATCAGAATTTGCGAAACTTTACTTCCCATTTGACTTCATTTTTATCAATTTGGCGACATTTTTGCCACTTTAGCAATATCTAAAATAGTCACCAAGTTGGCGACGTCTCGCTAAATTTCAGGCCAAGCGTTACAGACGGACTCATGTAGTAATGGGTTATTCTTATAGTCTACTCTTATGTTCTTTCCAAGATATTGAACTTTGATCAATAAGTCGTAATTTTCATTAATTTAGCTTCATTTTTAACAATTTGGCGACATTTTCGTAGTTTGACAACATTTAAAAAGTCGCCAAGTTGGCACCATTCCGCCAAAATCTCACCAAGCGTTATTGACGGAGAAATAAGTTATTCTTATAGCAGATAAACGACTATTGACGTCAAAATACAAAAGTATTACCCAAAGTATATTTCCCCATGAATGCAACGAGCTAGATCTACGAGAATGATGTCACCAAATTTGTCAGATGATATTACTTATGAAAAGTGAACATATTTCACAATACGTAGTTAATATTTTTTTAATTTTATATGACTTTTTGATACTTTTTTTTTTAAATGTGCAATATCTCGAGAACAGTTCATGCTAGCATTCTAAAATTTATGTCAATCGTTTTCTTATGAAAAATTACTTAATAAATGACTATTTACGTAACTTTATTAAAGGCTTTGATTATTTAATGATTTTTTCAAAATTTCACTCGAAAATTTAGAGGTGTTCTGAACATTCGATTGAACATGAAAACAGTAGGCTTCCAGTAATCACGAATTGTAATTTTTGTCCTTTATTCGTTTACAAACGGTACCAAGATGTATTATTCTTCAGATTTTGTATGGCGAGAACTAAGATTCTTATACATTGTTTTATGAGAATTAAATTAAATATTTTAATAGAAAGTTTTGAATAACAATGTCGCTAATAATACTACAGGAATTTGCACATGATTGCAAATTTCAAGTTTCTTTATTCCGTAGAAAGAATGGGTATATTGCTAGTGCATACTAAAATTAGCAAAGGAATAATGGTTAACTATTTTCAAATTTTCATTAAAGCACTCTAGCCAGAAAATAAATTCAAGCCAGGGAAGTAAAATTTATTAGAAGCTAAATGAAATATCTTACAGGAAACTTGATTAAAAGTTTGCGACGAGGTTTCTCTCTTAGTTCTTTTTAACAACACCTCTCCTTGAGATAGGTAATTGTGTTTGTAATTGAGAAGATTCTATTTTTCACAGGTGTTGACAGAAAGTAGTTACCTCTAAATCGATTTCTTGGCTTTTTAAGCTGTTAACTTAAATGAATAGTGTCATTTAACAAGTCCGTATTTTTCAAGCGTTTTTAACGACTTCTGTCAAGTTACGAAAACTTCAATTATTTTATGGATTTTATTTTATATTTATTGAACTTCAAATCAAGTATCAAGTAATAACTTGGTGATTATTCTAATAATGAATTAAATTGTGAAGTATTAATTAAATGAGATAAGAATTAGGGATCGCAAATTGTGCAACATAACAAGTTTCCTTGTTATCATTGTTTTATGCTGCAGAGAGAGTAAAGAGTGCGATACGGGTCCTTCTATACTGTTACCTGTATCGGAAGTATGGTCTTGACTTTGGGAATACTACTTTAGCTGGGTTTTGTAAATATAAATTTGGCTGTTGCAGCCTGAGCTCAAACTTTATGAACTTTGATTCCTCTTATAGTGTAGGACTAAATTTGAAGGTCTCAAATTTCGTGAAATTGTGATAGATAGCAAGTTTTCTTCTTGACATTACAGATATCGCATCTTTAATGCTCAAGGGAGCATGAATAGTGAAATCTGGGTCCGTTTATGCTGTTATCTGCAACAGCAGGGTGATCTTAACTCTCCATATAGGCTCTCTATATAGGCGAATTCTGTAGGTATGAACTTGACTGTTGCCCGCTGAGCAAACTTTTATTGAAATTTTATTCCCGCAGCATGATAAAACTGAATTTGTCGGTCTCAATAGAGGTTTGCAAAACTGTGGCACATAACACACTTTTTACTTTCCCTGCAATACATGGTAATGTATAGGGAAAGTATTGGAATCATGCCGAAAATCGCAACTCGAGTTTTCGACGGATCTACACGTTTCGAGACCTCTAGAGTACGAAAAAACCATTTTTAGCGTGACGTCTGTGTGTGTGTCTGTGTGTCTGTCTGTGGGTCTGTCTGTGCAGATTTTGTATCCACTCTAACTAAAAAAGTAATTGACCGAATTTCATAAAATTTGGTAGGTAAGTCACTTGTGGGGGAATCTAGTGCTGATTAGATTCGGGATAAAAGAACCCGCCTTTTTTTTGCGAAATGGCCCGCAAAAGCTTGTATCCACTCTAACTGAAAAACTGATGGACCGAATTTAACAAAATTCGGTAGATGAGTCACGTATAGGTCACCCTGGTGCTGATTAGATTTTGGTACGATTCAGAAAAAAATAACCTGCCTTTTTTTGCAGAATGGCCCTCAAAAATCGTCCAAATCTAAACTAAAGAACTATGTATGCTCAAATATATCCATTAAATGCTTGTTTAATACGTAATTTTTAGCGAAGAAAAGAATAAGACCAACCCCATTACATTAGGGCTAACCGTTCTCGAGATATTTTAGTTTTTCGTATTTTCTCTACGCCACCTTTGAAAATAAGTGCGGTTACCGAATGAGAACGAAAATTGAATTAAAAGTGAAATAAATTTTAAAATAAAGAGAATATGGATATAAGTCTGCATGGAAAGTCATGTGCTGCCCACATCAGATTTTTTTATTTCCATTGCAACTATCGGCTATTCCCTTCTGACAAGTGCATCGAAACGTCAAACCACGCTGGGATGATGTTGCATTGACCCCTAAAATCCGACCAATACTTAATTAACATTGAAATATTGGACTGTAACTCGGTATTACCACAATTTAAAAAATTTGATGTGGGCAGCACATGACTTTCCCTGCAGACTCAAATTCATATTTTCTTCATTCCTTTAATATTTCATTAGATTGAGTTTAATTGCACCAAATAACACTAAATTTGCATTTTCAATTTAATTTTTGTTTTTATTTGGTAACTGGACATTTTTCCGAAATCGGCGTAACAAAAAAGGCAAGAAATCTCAAATATCTTGAGAACGATTAGTCCTAAAGTATAATGGAGTGTGTTATATTCTTTTCTTCGTCAAAAATTGGGTATTAAACAAGAATTTAATTGATGCTTTTGAGCATACGTAGTCTTTTTTTAGATTTTGGCGATTTTTAAGGGCCATTTCGTTAAAAAAGGCAGGTTGTTCTTTTCCGAATCGTACCAAAATCTAATCAGCACCAGAGTATCTCACAAGTAACTTATTAACTAAATTTTGTGAAATTTGGTCAATTAGTGTTTTAGCTAGAAAGGATACATGAAATTTTTTAGGACCATTTCGTAAAGAAAGGCAGGTTGTTCTTTCCTGAATCGTACCAAAATCTAATCAGCACCAGTGTATGCTACAAGTAACTTATCTACCAAATTTTGTTATATTTGGTCATTTAGTATTTCAGCGAGAGTGGATATATGAAATTTTTGCTGCCATTTCGCAAAAAAAGGTTCTGTTTTTACGAATCCTACCAAAACCTAATCAGCACCAGGATCTCATCCAAGTGACTTACCTACCAAATTTTATGAAATTCGTCCATTAGTTTTTTTTGTAAAGTGGATACATACATTGCACAGACACACAAACACGCAGACACCTAGACAGACACACACACAGAGGTCACGCTAAAAATAGTATTTTCGTATTCTAGAGGCCTCGAAACGTGTAGATCCGTCGAAAACTCAAGTTGCGATTTTCGACATGATTCCAATGCTTTCCCTATACATTAATTACCATGTATTGCAGGGACACTAAAAATCTGCAATTGCAAATGTATTAACTGAACGAACTAATGACTTCGTAACACTTAGCTCGAGAAGAAAACTTACACATTTATTTCCTACGCTACAAGTACTTTATAAGAAAAACAATGAGATGAATTTAATAGGAGGAAACGAAAATGAAATGTCAGTCTATGATTTAAAAATAAGCAAAATTATATCTTTAATACTTAGACTCCTTTGGATTTCAAAACAGGTTGGATGCAATTTGGCATAGGTCCAATTATATTCTGGTAATCGTTTTGTTCGATATTGTCCCACATTTTTCAAAACGAGCATTCAAAGCCAGTGTTTTTTCAGGCATACCTCCGAGGGGCGAAGCCTTATGTTAACCTAGTTTCTATTTATGTGACACTGCATTATATATTTATATAGGGCAAATAGAAAACTTTCAGCCCTAAAATTTCTTTCGTCTCTCCGGCCAAAAAGTTCGGAAAGAAACACTGCTCAAAGCTGATTCATAAAGTTTGGAAAATCAAAGTAAAATACACAAAGAAAAAGACGTCATATGTGTTCAATTAGATATAAGAACGGGAAACTAAGGAAGCCGAATCAGATTTTTTTTAACTAAGGGAAGATGTCTGTTCGTCTGTAGTGGAATATCTAGGAATCATATTCCATTAAATTTGGTATAAATGTACTTCAGGACTCTGGAAAATGCACCTCGGCATGATTTATTTTAAATGTAATTTATATTTTACTTATTTAATGCTTAGAGCAATTTTACAAAAATAAGTGTGGCCGAAAATATTATCTCAAAGTTAACATCTTGGCCTCATTGAAAAGATCAAAAAAATATCTTTCAAATACACTTTGACCGAAATACTTTTCGTGTGTTGAAGGCAGAATCTCCCGAGATATCAAGCAACTGGATATCAGGATATTCTGGTAGAGTTTCCATTCTAACACAATAGGTGCAGCAGTTTCCTTCTTTCATTATTTCTTGTCTTTTCTTATTATAAGTGGTTAAAGCGTTGTTAAAGTATTCTTTGGTTTTCGAGAATTCGCAGTGAGTTCCGGTGTGATTGTAATCAAAGTTTTGCATCTTAAATCCCGGAAAAAGCCGAGTATATTTTCTTGTTCAAAATAAATATCCTTTAAAATGTTTCGTAACATAAGCCAAGTAAGAACTACTTTTTATAAGAAGAGATATCTGAACGATTTCAAATCGGATTTACCTTAGAAACTCAAGACGAAAACAACTTTGTTAGCATGTGATCTTGATAAATATAAAATAGTTGTATACACTATGTTGGCCGATCAAACTCTACATATAAAAGAGCATGTTTTTCAAATGGCTTTAGCCGTCATTTAGTAAAGCCTACAGAACAACTATATAAATATACTGTATGTGAGACCAGAAATAGATCTCACATGTGATGAGACACTTTTATGTATAAATTTATGGTGGCCAAAACGGCGGACAAAGCTTGTAGTTTAGCTGGCACCGAATTTTATCACTACGTGAACCTAGAGGTCAGAAGACCATAAATTTAGGGGGCCATGGCAGAGCGGCTGAGCTGGGCCTTACGAGATGTGGAATGGTGCCATTGGGTAAAGGAGTAACCAATAAGCGCCAAATGGAAGAAAAGGAGAAGTTACCCCCCCCCCCAACGAGGGAACCACAGCCTCTGCCCCGAGAATCAGGCAGACAACGTTGGAGATTTGACTTAAGAGCAGACCAGAGGAGAAATAATGACTTTTGACTTAAGAATGACGAGAACAGATTTGTGCAACTCGTGCACTTATAGCTTGTACAACATGACTTAAAGAATTGTGCAAATGTTCCAAAAATACTGGCTAGATCTATATAATGTGTGAGTGCAATCAGATGTACGAGGAAGAGCCGCACACCAAAGAGTTACGGCGGTGCATATAACTGATGCAAGCATTTGATATATGATCAAAGCCCAAGAAGAATTGGAAGGTATGTGCTCATTAACAATCACAGGTCATAGACACATGATAGTGATTTTAATAATTCTGGTCGCATATGTCCCCTCCACCGCAATAATTAATGAGAATAATTGTTGTTAAGCATATAATTAATAATATGAATAATTGGTGTAATTAAGTAATTTAGATTTGATGTTGTTAATAAATATTTTATTATTAAGTTTGAATGGTGTGATCCATTTAGCATTTTTATTAAATAATTATTCCTTTTCAGGACTCACACGAAAGGTAAATAATTGGAGGGTTTTATATAGCGGCATAACTAGCAATGTACGATTTCAATACTAAACCCACTATGTATGAATTAACGGCCATGTCAATCTTAATGAATTTAATATTTAAAAGTTTAACTTTAACTTTAATTATTTCTAAATGTGTCCCACACTGTAATTAACAAATAAAGTATTAATGGCGCATTCGAGGTCACCAGCGAAATAGGAACTCAAATCAATATAAATGGCTAGTATTAAGAATAGAATCCCTGACCTTTGCGTTCCCAGGCAGGCACCTTCGTATCCGTGCAAAACCCTCAAATACGTGAGTTTTGATAGGGTAATATGTACGTTGCGCTACAATGAATATTACTTATTAGCCGTAGCCACGCAGAGCATCTGCGCTTTAATGCTTTCGCATGTTCGGCATCTGTTAGTAGCTTACTGCCCATACTCTGAAATGCGAGTCTGCATCCGAATTTATCAAGCATTAATATCCCATAGAATACAAGTCTGTTTTTTTTACAATCATTATCGGAATGAAGGTATAGTTCTTGTGTGCAGTCCAAATATCTCCAGACACATGAGGATTAATTATAATATAACCCTCTAGTGAAACATAAACTATATAATTATTTAAATTAAATTAATTTCAGATCAAATAATACAGAGTTGGGATAAAAACGTTGCATTAATTATGACAAAATTAGGTAAACAAAACGTTCATAATTATATAACTAACTATTTTGAAGTCATAATATTTTTCATTCCTGAGCAAACGCCTGAAGATAAAAAAATCAATAATTATTAAATGAAAGTGTGAATAAAATTTTGAATAAGTGTTTGAAATATTTGGGATTATAACTTTTGATAAAGTTTTTAAACCATGGACATAAAGTATCATTTTAGCTATAAGCAATGCAATTAAGGCTAAACTCAACGAAAATGATAATTATGTCTATGATGTAAATGATAATTATGTAAATGATAATTATATGTAAATGATATTGCTCTATGTAAATGATAATTATGTTTTCTCTCGACATACCCACATACAAAAGTACCTGAGTATATATGTATGATCCAACACATGTTTATTAGACGTAACAATTACAAATAATTATTACAATTGTTTATCACCATATTAAAGTAGGTGTTTAAATTTCTTGCTACCCGCAGCTGTGCATGTTTCAGCCAGGATGTGCAGGACTATCTCAATAGGAACTTTCCTTCAAGATACATCGACTGGGAAGGACACTTCTGCTGGCCACCACAGACTCTCACTTGTCCCTTATCGATTTCTTTTTCTGGAGTTTCCTCAAAAGCCTTGTTTACGAGACCCTTGCAATATCTGACAGTGACCTTGTTGCTAGAGTCTTTGTGGCTGCAGCACGTGTGCGCGAGCGTCCTGGCATTTTCGAACGTGTTCGCTAATCATTGCCAGACTTACATATCTGCGGATGGTAAGAACTTCGAAGACCTACATTAATACCATGATAAACAATTGCAATTGATAATTGCAATTGTTATGTCTAATATACATGTGTTGTATTATCTGTATCCCTTTCCTTTTGCTTTATCTTGCATCTATAGCATCCTATGGTTGCGTTTTCGGCCACATTCTCCTGTTCAAAACTGACTTGCTTTTGTACACGCCTGACCTACTATTAAAGTTTGTAATATATATATATATATGAGGGTCACACTGAAATTTTTGAGATACGGCTAAGTGGTACAAGTTAAACTTATCAACTCGCCATCTCGGAGAGTGATCAAAGGACACCACTCCAATATCAATGCACTTTTGAAGGCGAATTTTCCAAAGATTAATATTTCAAGCCATCCATTTCTTGGAATCGATGAAAAATATGCTTTTTAGCATCATCAATCTCATTTTCGGAATGAAAACGACGCCCACGTAATATTTTTTAGATCACTAAATAGCCAAAAGTCACACATAACAAGATCAGGAGGATAGGGTTGTTGTTGTTGAGACCCAGACTGTCCGATCTACCAGAAAGGCAGGAGAATAGGGTGGATGTTCTATCACTTTGATTGTTTCTGTTCAAGGAATTCGACTGTCAATGTTGCTGATTGAGATGATGCATTGTCATGGTGAAGCAAGAGTCCTCTAACAATCACTTCCTGAAGAATTTCTGGAAGACACTTGGTGGTGTACCAGGTAGTTATAACTGTCTTCTATCCCTCTAGATTTATGGCTTTGACCAGATCTGTATTTCTGAAGAACACGGTGTTACAAACTGGTCTCTATTCTTAACGCTCATCGTCTTGAGCCAGTTCGATGGTTCTTTCCTCTACGCTTATTCAAAACACTTTCATAGAATCACATGACACATTTATTACATCTAAATATTTACACATATACACAGATTCAAATTCATACATTATAATACTCGGGAGTCCTATCGCCAGTTCAGATGAGAGTCCAGAAAACAAGTCTCTTGTTCTTCAACCGCCATACCCCTCCCCTCCAATTTTTGTCCCTTGAACCCCGCAGTGTCAAATTGCGGGGCCAGCTGTTCAACTCTCATAGAAGCAAGATGGCGGGCCGGGAATAACCGACTCGTGAATTGAGATATGGCGCTAATGAGCGGTATACTATGGAGGGCGGAGCCCCGGGATTCTGCGAACGTCAGCGAGTATGAGACAAGTAAGAGGCCGCATGCACCATCCAGATTGGAAGAACTAGCGAGGCGCGTTCTAGGACTGGTGAATGTCAGTTAGCAAGGACGGGATCTATTTGAATATTATGCCTGCGTAGCAGGCGGCACGAAAGTGCTACCGAACAGAGCGTCAGTGCGTAGGAAGCGAAGCTTCTCGATTTGTGAATCCAGTTAAGGGGAGAATTAGCGACAGCCAGGGAGGATGGATCACCGGGGTTCTGCGAGCGTTAGTGAACATCCGCGATTTGGAGGCGAAGCCTTCCGACTGGTGAATCAAGTTACGGAGTTAATGACCGGCAGCCAATGGTGAGCGGAGTCCTGGAAATCTGCATGGAAATCAGTCCTGGAAATCTGCAGCGTCATCGAGCATGGGACACGTAGGGGGTCGTATTCGCCGTCCAGATTGAAATGGAGCGTTTCTAGGGCTTTGATTCGAAGCGAGTTCTAGGGCTGGTGAATGTCAGTTCACAAGGACCCTACCTATTTGCATGTTACGCCCGTGTAGCAGGCGGCACAAAAGTGCTCGCGAAGCAAGATCAGCGAGTAAGAGGCTAAGCCTCCCGACTCGCGGAGCGAGTTACGGGGGGTTGGCGAGCTGGGGGTGGATCCCCTAGTATTATAAGATATACTAACACTCAACAATAAACGTCATTTACAATATTCCTATAAATCCAACTCAGAATATATCAAAAGTAAGCTTATCATGTTCCTTACTATAAAAAAAAATTATAAATATATATTCATATTTAAACGTTCCACATGCAGATTTTCATAAAACCTAAATAAATATGTCCTTTAGGAATGAAATATCTGGTAACATGCGAGATGAAAATCCTTTCCTATCTTTTGAGTATGACTTTGTTTCTCAATAAAAATCCAAACAGACAGAACCAGTGAAGAATTTTCTATATATTATAAATAAGCTTTTGTTTCATCGGAATATGCCTACTTTAAAGCTGCAATGCGAGCTCACAGCTATGCTTCTTCTGCAAATTTGTTCAAATATTTGAAAACTTTGAGTTTCCTTGAGTTATGTATGAATAGTATTTTTGAACTTGTGAAATTTATTTTGACATTTCTTCACCAAACTAGAAAATATTAAATTGAATGCATATTTCAATCCTGAACATTGAATGTTTTGTAGATATAGAATAATTCTGAGAGAGATGTCACACATTTTGTATTTATGTCTTTAATCTGTGCAATAAAAAGAGAACACAGATAAAAATTCGAAGGTTGCACGTCTGGGGATGAATAGTGGTGTATTGATTAGTTAAATTTAAATAAAGTGTTTATAGAGTCAAATGAAAATATTTGAAAACTTTGAGTTTCCTTGAGTTATGCATGAATAGTATTTTTGAACTTGTGAAATGTATTTTAACATTTTCTTCACCAAACTAGGAAATATTAAATTGAATGCATATTGCAATCCTGAACATTGAATTGCTTGTAGATATAGAATAATTCTGAGAGATATGTCACACATTTGTATTTAAGGCTTTAATCTAGGTAATAAAAAGAGAATACAGTTGAAAATTCGTAGATTGCAAATCTGGGGATAAATAGTGGTGTATAGATTAGTTAAATTGAAATTAAGTGTTAATAATCAAGTGATTAATCAGTTAAATTTATATTAATTGCTAATTACTTATTTATTTTGAAATGAGTTTCCAAATGTGTTTTAATAATCACTTCCTATTGTGTTGTACCTTGAATTAAACCCCTCTATATTTTGCTAAATGTATATGTAGTCAGGATAAAGACTTTTAATACCTGACTTTATGTAGTCAGGATAAAGACACCATTATATTCTTGCTAAAGTCATGAATTGTTGATTAATAAAGAAGCAAATAGTACACCCAAATTCGACGCTTGTACGTTCTTAATTTAAATTCGTGCAATTTCTGGCATCATAGTAAATTTAAAGAGTCTGGTTGAGAATCAAAAAACATAACATACAAATAAAAATGTAGGATATATATGGTATGATATATATGGTAGGATATATATGTAGGATATATATGGTAGGATATACATGTAGGATGTATAAAATTGCTTTGTTTCTATAGTGTTTCACTCGGAAAAGCCAGCATAGATTCTAAGTCCATTAGTTGAAAATTTTGCTCTTTAAAGTACCTGAAATGGAAAATAACACACACACACACACACACACACACATATATATATACAAAGTGAAATTAAGCTAATATAAAATTTAACATATAAAGTTTTTTATTGTATCATTGAAGCGTTTGATTATCACATTATGACAAATGATCTAAATCAGGCGGTTAAAATTATTGCACCTATGCACCTAAGTAAAGTCACACTGATCAAAGTGAACAAAAATAATATAAACAAAAATTTAAATTTCTAAAGACAAATTTCTTTCATATTTTCAGACACTATCTTTTTCCAGAGCCCAAGCTGGATTTTTTAGTAACTTGCGGCTTCCATGAATAAAATATTGTTCTTCTGTAAGCTCTGAATGGCATGGTTTAGATTTCTAGATTGTATACACATGGCAGTCGTTCTATTCAAATTTTTAATAATGACCGGTTTTAACTTTAGTCATTTGTTTAAATAGAAAACTAAATCTAGCAAAAACTAGAAAGATTAATCAAGCATAAATCATTGATTATGAAACATTTTCCAACTGAAATGCAATTTTATTTAAACATCTCTAAAATGTGATACATCCAACGCTAATATTTTATAAATGATCACAGTACTACAATAATTTATTTTACTTGAAAACTTAAAATTTCATTTAAAAAAGCAATACTATAAAATCGTTTGCTTCTATATATCAAATCAATGAATATTTAATTCATATCACTTATATTCCGAACTCCAGTGCTAAATAATTTTGTGTGAAAAATTCAGCAGTATAGAACTCATTTTACAGCTTGATTTGCTTACATTCTGCATACGTTAAAATTGGGCTCCCTTGTCGAAATAGCCAAAGATTAGTGATCATTTAAAATAAGAAATATTGAAATTGCGTAAACACAGAATTTAGATGCACAGATAATATGCAAAAATAATACGGTTTTAGGACGAATGTAACACTATATGTGAATATGAGCGTTCCTTAAAAATTACGATTTTCACTCAGCGAATTGAAAATGGATGCTGTATTTTATTTTGCAATGAGTCATGTGATCTCTTCATATAATATGGGTGTAATTATTATTTGTATTTTTATTTTAAAAACTATTTAACATATTTTGATGACATTTTCCTTCCCATTCTTACTTTCCTTATATACATAATGTGTAAGGAAAGTATTGTGACGGGGTCGAAAATTCGAATTTGAGTTTTCGACAGCAGAGCACGTTTCAAGCATCCCTGATCACGAATCAAACATTTTTGAGGTAATGTCTGTGTGTGTGTGAAAGCATGTGTGTGTGTGTGTCAGTGAGTTTGTGGAGACGATAACTTACGAACAAATGAACCGATTCGAACGAAATTTGGTGCAAAAATCACAATCCGTGAATACTGGAAGACTTTGCTTTTAAACGTAATTGAATGTTCAGAACCCCCCAAAATTGTCGAGGGAAATTTTGAAAAAATCACCAAAAAATCGAAACCTTTAATAAAGTTACGCAAATAGACATTTCTAATGTAATTTTTCCTTAGAAGGCTATTTACATAAACTTTAAAGCGCTAGCATGAACCTTTCTCGAGATATTGCACATTTTAGAAATAAATTTATCAAAAAATCCCATAAGTTAAAAAAAATATATTAACTGTTGAGAAACATGTTCACTTTTCATATGTAATATCATGCGGTAAATTGGGTGACATCATTCTCGTGGATCTAGCTCGTTCCATTCAAGAGAAAAGATACTTTGAGTAATACTTTTGTATTTGAACGCCAATAGTCATTTATCTGCTATAAGAATAACTTATTTCTCCGTCCATAAAGCTTGGCGAGATTTTGGCGACGAATTTGGTGGAATGTCGTCAACTTGGCGAATTTTTTACATGTTGCTAAATTAACGGAAACCTCCCCAAATGGATAAAAATGACACTAAATCAGCGAAAATGACGACTAATTGCAGAAAATTCAATTTCTTGGAAAGAATATAAATAGCTACTATAAGGAATATCTATTTTTTTATTGTAAAAATAGTAAATTCATTGCATTATATAAGGAAAGTCATCTGTTCCCCACATCAGATTTTTCCTTATGTTTCCAGATGTTTAATTTAATCAAAAATATATGTATGCAGTATATCTTCTCTACAGTATTACCTTGTATTGAAATAAATATTTCATTTGCTTATATGTCTCAGTTGCATTGTTCTTTCAATTATTAGTAATTGTTTATTTATTCCCACGAGTATTTTATACTGTATGTTAATAAAACTTTTGCAGAACTATACTTAGTAGTTAGTTTATAACACATATAAATTACATATAATCAGAAGAATCAAACATCAAGATGCGAGTATGACACTCCGCGCAGATAGTATAGACAAGATGAGTTCTAGATTTTCATAGTATTCCTAGAATGTAGCATAAATATAGGCAATTTGTTTAGAGGAACATGTCAGAAATGTTTCTGTTTTGACATACTGATTACAGTGGTGCAACTTTTCTTTTCGACAATTTTGGTGTTCAGAAGAAAACATATTTCGAACCCCTACAATCGCTCCATTGTTTCTAGCAGAGAATTTTAGTGTACTCTGGAATAGTTTACAACTGATAAATATATTTATTATATGGACAAAATAACATACAATCTATATAAATAAAATTGAAAATCCGTCTGTCTGTCTGCCTGTTTGTTTGTCTCATCATCACGAGAGAACGGCTGAATCGAATTTAATGAAATTTTTAGGAAACCTTGAAATAGCCCCACTTAAATATAGTTTCGAGTTTCTAAGACCAAGGGTTGTCTAGATATTAATGGGAAACAAAACTTTTCCCTAGGAGTTCTACTCTCTAACTCCATGGTTCCTCCAAACGAAAAAGGTTGGAAATCGTTGGTTTAAAACGTGAAAGTGAATTAAAACCCTTACCTGAGTTTTGTGGAAGTTTATTGCGCTTATTAGTGATTTTTGAAAATCGCAGTTTTGAAACATGAATTTAAATGGAAACTCTATCACCATGGTTTATTTTTCACAGGCTTACATGAAAAGTTTTAAGAAATCAAAATGGTTATTCAATTATCAGCATTTTATGAGGAAGATTATTTCTTATGTCATGATATATAATTATTATTATTTCTTATTATTTGAATAATAAATAAATGGATATAAAAATACACTCTTTTGCAAAAAAAAAAAAAAAAAAAAAAGAAGCACCATTAAGAAGTGACTGTTAATATGCGTGAATTTAAATATGCGTGCAGCTCATCCACAGGTACTGAAATGATTAGAAAATCAAGGCTGCAAGACCCGTCAATGGTTATCAATTGCGCATTAAATTTTCAAATCAGTAATTGGTGAAAACCCCTTGACGGAAATGCATGCCTGTATACGTTTAGGTAAAGAATTATAAAGTTTCCTAATGTCATCATGCGGCACATTCTGTCAGGCATTTCTCAATTGCTGCTCCAGATCTGTTATATTTCGGGGTGCGAGAATCTGGCGGCCTAGAATGTCCCATACATGTTTGATTGACGAAAGGTCTGATGACGTTGCTGGCCAAGGTACCGCATCAACAGCACGGAGACAGTCCACATACATATATGCGAGCCGTATGTGGCGTGGCCTTATCTTGTTGAAAATGGCCTTATCTTGTTGAAAATGGTATGGAAGAGGCTGCAGCATGTTGGATTGCGGACAATGATGCCGTTGGTCCAGTTCGGGTCTGTTATCACAATCACCAGATCTTGACTCGTGTTCGTGCACCTTGGCCTTCTAGAGCCTGCATTCCGCCTTGTAGCAACCGTTGCTGCTTGCACCTTTGCACAGCAGTGTCCGTCTATGCAGATGGAGGCATATTGCTCAGTATGACCAGCCAGATTCACACATCCCGAATATACGACCACGTTCGAATTCGTCTAATTGTTTATAAGGTTTTCGGCAACATCGTAACGGAATTATTGATTGCGTCTCCACGGAACTGCAACGCCTATAACGAGCAAAGATAAACCGTCCACATTTTAACCTGTTTTATAGGATGCTAGTTGCGCAGTAAAAACGCGCTCTACACCGAAGTTAACACTCATTGGCCTTGCAAATTTAATCATTTGCATACTTGGTATAAAGAGATTTGGATGCGAAATTTCGAGATGATCGGATTATTATTTAGGGGTGCTTCGTTTTTTTCTAAATAGTGTATATCCTATAAATGAACGGTTGTAGTTTTCTTTTAATTATTAATTGCGGACTGCGTGCTACACTTTCATTTATTTTGGCAAGCGTTTTCAAACTTATATCTTGTGTTTAGCCAATAAACTTATTTAGCAGGTTGTTTAAACAGAATAAGAGTAGATCGGGTATATGTTCTAATACAAGTTTAGTGATTTTATTTATTATATGCAAACGGGATCAGGATGTTTTATTCTTCAGATCTGCAAACTCAGATCTACGCATTTGGCGACAAAGTCATTTAGAATACTATAGGAATTTACACATAGTTGTGAATGTTCAATGTTTCATAGTTGTGAATAAGTTTCTTTATATTATATCTTCCGTACAAGGAACGAGTATACTGCTAATAATCTATATAAATAAAATTGAAAATCTGTCTGTGTGTTTATTTGTGGATATGTCTGTAAGTTTATTTGTCCACCACGGGAGAACGACTGCACCGAACTGGATGGAATTTTCGGGATAGACTTGGAATAGCCCCATTTCAAATTCAGTCTAGATTTCGGGATTTTAAGACCAGAGGTTATCGAGATATTAATAAAAAAACGCATTATTATACCTTCCATTGAAATAGCATTATGCAAACGATATTTGTTCCGTAAGATTATTTGAAAAAAAAATGATATAATATTGCTAAGCGACGGAATTCAACCCAGTGATTTTATATTTGAAAACATATATATATATATATATATATATATATATATATATATATATATACATATATATATATGTAACAAATTGCTAAGAAACGGAATTAAACCTAATGAGTTATTTTAATAGTAAATATTTTCCGACTTAAATAATAAAGATATATATATATATATATATATATATATATATATATATATATATAAAAATACATTTTTATGGAATTGCATTTTTGATTGGATCATATCATTAACGACGTTAGATTCTTGATATTTTCAAATTCTTACACAGATTGTTTTATTTTGGGGAAACATTTTAAAATCCATATATTATAGTACGGGTACATCTTCTAATGCATGGGTATACTCTTCTAATCTACGAAACTATAAATGATTACGTCCGTCCGTCCGCCCGTCCGTCCGTCCCGGTATCGCTAGGCGAGATCTTTGACGGCCATCTTTTAAATTTGCGAAATTGATGAAAATATTGTCGAATCGCTAAAAATATTGCCAAATTGATAAAACTGTCCCAAAATTGATAAAACTATTGCCAAATTAATGAAATTAATTTTGTTTTGAAAGGGGGATAGTATTATAATGATGTTTCGGTAGTTTTTGACTGTCAGTCCATCCTACTTGACAGCAAATTCAGCGACCTTTTAAAATGTGGCCAACTTGCTCAAATATCGCCAAATTAACAAAAATATCGCTAAATCGATAAAACTGTTGTCAACTTGATAAAATTGACACCAGATCAATGAAATTTGATGCGTTTTGAAAGATGGTAGTATTGTAATGATGTTTCAGTAGTTGACTCTTAGTTCAACCGGCCCTTAGTCCAACGGGGAAGGGAACACTTCAAAACCGATTTTTAAAATTTTAATTTTTTTTTTTTGTTATTTAATGTTTCATGCGATTTCGACCGTTTTTTGCCCTTTTTGGCCTTTTTCTTCACGATCCAGACGTCGTCGAAAAAGCAAATCACACCACCGGAAAGAGCAAACAATTGCGAGTACAAATATATCAATTTCAAATCTCAGGGACAAATTCTAACAATTTTTAAAGATTTTAAAACAAAAGTCACTTTCAGTTCAAAAAAAGGAACTTTCGTTTTTAAATCCTTCCATCGGGAAAAGTTCTGAGAATTTCGACTAATAATTTACATTTTTAGAAAGCTCAAAAATCTGGAATTCTTACAAGTCCAATCTGGTGAAGAAATAATGAAAATTGCCCGTAAATCGGGATTTTAAGATTTTCCGAATTTCAATTTCTCGACATTTCGCTAAAGTATTTCTTGGCAATCCGCTAAAGAATTTCTTCACCGGCATTTTTCCCCCGCAGAAGTTTTTTCCCCGTTTCCATGGACACCGCGCTTCCGGTTTCAAATTAATTAAGAGCTTAGCATATGTATTGTATACATCGGGTGAAATTATTATATTTCTATGATGTTTTAAATGGATATTTTAATTTATGGATATTTTAAATGAATATTTTAAATAATTTAAAGGATTGAATTATGGAGGATTAAATTGTGGTGATGTATTTGAAATTATTATATTTATGGATTGGTATATGGTTGATTGATAGAACGATATGTATTTTTTAAATATATATTTTAATTTATGGATATTTTAAATGGATATTTTAATTTAAGGATATATTTTAATTCTATGGATATTTTAAATGATGGAACGATGGATAATTTAATAGAGCTTAGCATGTGGTCATTATAAAATTTAAATTAGCGCTCGAGAATTGCACTGGGTAGGCCCGGGTTCGATTCCCGCCGGTGCCTAAACTGCCGTCGTGTGCAGACGGAGTACGTACACGTTAAACATGTGGATCCGTAAGTCCGTCCGAGAGATTGGTGGTAGGGGAAGGAGGGTACGGTCCCTGTGGATGCCTCATCCCTGGGTTCCGGTCTAAATTGGGTGGCACTTCCTGGCTGTCCAAACCTTTACCTTACACCTTTCTGATAGGTCGCGCTAGTGAGTTTGCTACGGTCATCATTTGCCAAGGCCAGAATTTTCAAGGGTAGCGAACAGGCTGGTCAACAAAGGCGGCTAGTACGAAATATAACATACATCTTCCATTTTATACTTAATTTTTACCATATCGCCCAACTTCCATTGAATACGTTAAATTCCAGCTGAATTTCTCATTAGTTATCCAAAAAATTCAGACACGAATATTTGCCAAATTTATTTTAAACAAGCATATTACTTTATTACTTTAATCAAATTACAAGCTAAATATAGCAACTTCTTATACGAAATTCTAGAAAAATGTAGAACATCATGTGAGATAAAAAATAAATAATGTATTGTATGCTTTAAATACAAAAATAATATAGCTTGATCATAGCTAATACAGTGATGAAAATTAACTTAAAATTAGGCCTATTGTTTACGCTTTACAACAAAGTTGAAAAGTGTTTATGACTTTGTTCATTCTGTCTGTCTGTCTGTCCGATAGCACGTTAACTGCCGTAGAAGTTACTTAATCAAAATGAAATTTTAGTATGTTGTTCAGACGGACTGCAGGACCTATGGGAATATAAATGAATAATATCACCCAATTAGTTTTGGATTGAACCTGGGTTGAAAAAATGAAATACATTGAGCCCTATAGGACCTAATTTTTCAAATATTTTTTAAGCAGATTTAAAATTCACAAATGGCTTCGAAAGTTTTAGGTAATATTCAAATTGTTCCATATAATATATAAAAGAAAATTCAGCGAAATATATTCAGCAGTTTTTAAAATAAAAATTAAAATAATAATACCTCTTATATGAAGCGATCACGTGACCATGATATGAAAAGATCACGTGACCATGATATGAAAAGATCACGTGACCCACTTCAAAATGATATATGGCATCCATCTTGTCTCAAAATCGTGATTTTTAAAGTTCTTTTAAATTCATATTGAGTGTTGTATCCGTCCTAAAACAACTTTATTTTTGCTTAAATTCTGTGCATCTACATGCTGAAACAACGCAATTACAATATATTTGAGTTTAAATGCTCATCCAAATTTGATTAGTTCTACAACGAAGCCTATTTTTCACCTATGTAAAATGTAAACAGCAAAATATGTAGAATGAGTTGTATTAGAATAGCTGTATTTCTTTAACACAAAATCATTTAGTTCATGGAGCCTGCATAGCTGATATGAATGAAATATTCTTTGATTTTACAAAGAGAAAGACGATTTTTTTCGATGAAGTTTTACGCATAGAGTTTAATTACTTGTAGCTCCATGGTCTTAATTTTTAAATAAAATAAATTATTATAGTACTGTGATGAATGACATGAATAGGAAATTATTTGTGGATGAAATACTGCTTTTATAGAGAAAGCCAGGCGTGTTATTTTTTCTATGACGTCATTTGAATGAATTTCAGTTATTTTCGATGAAGTTTCAAATATAATAAATTATCGTAGTATTATGATAAATCTAAAATTATTAACGAGGAATGTATCACATTTCAGAGATGTTTAAACCAGGCAATTTATATTTCAATTCCGACATTTGAATGAAGTTCATTTTTTTCGATGAAGGTTTAAGTTTTCAAATATAATAAATTAATGTAGAATTGTGATAAGTTTTAAAATATTACCGAGGAATGTATTGCATTTTGGACATGTTTAACTAAAATTGCATTGAAGTTGGAAAGTATTTCATAATCAATGCTTTCAGCATGATTGATCTTTCTTGTTATATATTTATATTGAAGAAATAAATAATTGTACATATCATTGATTTTTAACAAGACAACTAACATTTCTAATTTCTTAACTACCAATAAATTATTTTTTACGATATTATTATGGACAATGTGCATTAATTACTAATAAGCTCGCAACTAGATGATTAATTACATGATTTTTAGAAATTCAAATATGCCTTTTGAATCGTAATTTTATAATCAACTTAACTATTATAAAGTATTAACAAAAATTGGCGTGAAGCGAACCTTGTTTTTTCGAATTAATATGGAAGTCCTTCCAGGAATGGGTTATTTTCATAGTCAAGGTGTTAAAATTATTTAAACAGAAAAAACACTGATTATCACAAATTTTGAATGTCGTTTTCTAATTAAATCAAATCCAAAATAATGAGTGAAAGCAGGGTTTCATTTTTTCTTAATAAAGACAAGCATAATGAAAAGATTTTATTTTAATAGTTAATGTTAGGAAATTTTTCAAATCCACGAACCGAGATTATATAATGATAGCCTAATAAGCTTTTTTTCTTATTTAACAGCTATTTTAGAGACTTTTCAACAATTTTTTCTACCTTTAACAAAAGTAACATCTCCAGGTTTTATACTTTCAGAATTTCTTCGATAATCATTTTATAAAGCAATTAGACATTAAAGTTCGTTATGAGGTTACTTTCTATGTGGCTTACTTATTAGCTTACTTTAAATGCTGTTTAGTTATTGGCTTACATTCTTGATTAACAAAAATATTTCAGCAGCATTTGTTCTACAAATATTGTGTTCAGTCTTTCAGAGAATCAAACTCACCAGAGTTTGTACCTAGAAATATTTTCAATGCATTTTTGCATTTTCAATGCATTTCTCAAAAGTATCATAAATGAAATTCAGTGTCAGCACTGAAACATATTTCTGCATTATTTAAGATATGCGGTAAATTTTATGTTAAATCCATTTTCAGTAGATTTTGTTTTTTTTCAAATTTTACAAGAAAACATTTCAAAAATTGGTGTCATAGGTCGAAATGATTACAAATATAGCGTATTACCCTTCACTTTAAAGGGTTTGAACAAATATTTCGATTGATACCATACATGTCAATGTACTCTTAGGGGCAGGTAACTTACCTCCAGGGGGGGGGGGCTAGCGTCACGAACAAAATCATTATATTGTAGCTACTTTTCACAACAATAACTGAAACCATAAAGTATCCTGATCATTGAGACATAAATAAACACGTTAATGCATGATTCTATCAAATTTTGGCTTACGATGGCCTGCTAAGAAATAAAAAATTTCAAATAATTTTCGTCGAATTCAAAAAAGTTCTATTAAATTCTAGATTTATCGATAGCAAAGCCAGATATAAAGCTTCGTGAAAATGCATAAATATTGATGGCCGCTGTTGTGCACATAAGTAATTGACTACTGACATACATTCATTCATACAGACAGGCTGACAGATAGACAGACGGACATCACTCCAAAATAGTCAACACGTGTTCAGGAGGTCTTAAAGCATATATTGGCATCAAAATCCTGAAATCGAAAATTTTCGTGAAAGCAATACTTTCTCAATGCTACATATAAGAAAGTAAAAATATTTTTGAAATTCTGATTTAATTCAAAGATATTGGAGAAGTTATCAAATATAATAATTCCGCTACGTACCACACTCATATGCAATTCAGAAAATTTACATCTTAATTTCAGTCTTAGTAGCAAGACCAAAAAATAAGATCTTATTAACGTTTGTGCAAACAAAACTTTTCTACGGCTACATAAGATAAGAGCTCTTAACATTTAGAACATATGGCATATCATACAGCTGACGAAAGTAATTAACATATGACTGAAGAAATTATTGCGGAAAACTGAGTCGTCTCAAGAAATGCTATAAATATTTGAAGTGAAATTCAAAACGTTTTGAGTATAACTAGAACTTAAAAACAAGTCGTTACATAAGTAATAAATCTGGATGTATAGAGGAAATGTAAACAAACACATGCCATAGTAGCAATCCAACAGTGGCCCAATATTAGCAGTAGTGTATATTTACCCTATCTGGGACACTTTGATTAAAAAACTTACAACTAAGAAAAATAACAAAATAAAGAAAATATGAATTTGAGTCTGCAAGGAAAGTCCACATCAGATTTTTACTTTCCCTGCAATACATGGTAATGTACAGGGAAAGTATTGGAATCATGTCGAAAAAATTTCAATTCGAGTTTTCGACAAATCTACATGTTTCGAGACCTCCAGAATACGAAAAAACTATTTTCAGCTTAACGTCTGTGTGTGTGTCTGTCTGTGTGTACATGTGTCTGTCAGTGTGTCTGTCTGTGTGTACATGTGTCTGTCTGTCTGTGTATATGTGTGTCTGTCTGTCTGTGTGTCTGTGCAATGTATGTATCCACTCTAACTCCAAAACTAATGGACCGAATTTAATAAAATTTGGTAGGTAAGTGACTTGGATGTGACCCTGGTGCTGATTAGTTTTTGGTACGGTTCGTAAAAACAGAATCCGCCTTTTTTTGCGAAATGGACCGAAAAATTTTATTTATCCGCTCTAGTTAAAATACTAATTTACCAAATTTCACAAATTTTGTTAGATAAGTTACTTGTTGGATACTCTGGTGCTGATTAGAATTTGGTACGATTCGGAAAATAACAATCTGCCTTTTTTACGAAATGGCTCGCAACAATCGAATAGAATATCAATTAAATTCTTGTTTTATATGCAATTTTGATGAGGAATAGAATATAACAGACTCCATTATACTTTTGGACTAACCGTTCTCAAGGTATTTGCGATTTCTTACATTTTTGTTACGCCGCTATCGGAAAAAGGTCAAATTACCAAATAAAAACAAAAATTAAATTAAAAATGCATATTAGTGTTATTTGGTGCCATTAAACTCAATCTAATAAATTATTAAAGAAATAAAGAAAATATGAACTTAAGTCTGCAGGGAAAGTCATGTACTGCCCACATCAGATTTTTCATAGATGAAGGCATGAAATATTATAGATAATGTGACGTAATCCCCAAAAGGAATCGCGTTTAAAAACTATACATAAATAAAGGCAACATGCTTCTGCCTGAAATATAATGATAAAAAAGTAAGGCCTTTCGGCTAAAAGAAAAAATATAAAATTTGAAATATATAAATTAATATTTAAAATCACAAATATGAGCATCATTTCCATCTGCACATACTCCTTTAGTGCCTTTATAAACAAATTTTGGTTTTGTTTTATTTAAGTATTCCATATCTATTTCAATATTTTGATTGAACCTATTAGGAAGAAATACTTAAAATTCTTCTAAAACCACAATATATTTATTTCCATTTTTGGTTGATATTTGTTTGACTTCAGTTATAGGATATTCTTCATAAATATTTAATTCACATAATTTCTTTGTTGAAGTATATTGAAGATTTCTCATGTCATTGAGATTTTTCAATGTATCCATCTGAGCAGTCTCTATTTATTTAGAGTTATTTTTCAGAAATATTTTTTTAAATCTCTGAGTTCATCTCTGAGTTCAATAAACATTTTCATTCGAGGAAGAATAAATGCTTTATATGTTTCATCAATTTTAGTATTAGATATTAAACTATACATTTCTTTTACATATTTATGTATTAGTTTATCTAAATCTGGCCTTAAATATTTTAAATTTAATTTTATGTGTTTATCAGTAAGTTTCATTAGATTATTAATCTTTTCAATAGCATCCATCCGCTCTATTTATTTAGAAATATTTTATTAACTAAAATATAACCAATCTTCATAATCTGTAAATCCTCTTTCTTTCACCTCTTTAATAAATTTATCTTTATGTTCTTCACTAGTTTCTGATTCTCTCAATATGCTCTGAGTTATAATATTCTTTTGTTCATTTTCATAAATATTAATAGAAACATCAGGATCAAATCCTTTTAATGCATTAACCATTCTAGTTACTTTTCCTACAAAACATTTATCATCTTCTGCTTTTAATTCATCTTTTAATACATCTGTTAATTCATTTTTATTATCGTTTTCTAAGATTCCATTATGTGGTCTATTAGTTTTTTTGCTGGAATGGATACAGGCAATTTTTGTTAACCTTTCCACAAAAAGAAGGGCAGGTTCTTTTATTCCCAATCGTATCAAAATATAATCAGCACCAGGATTACTCACAAGGAACTAATCTACCAAATTTAAAGAAATCCATTCAATTTTATTTTCAGTTGCAGTAGATATACATACATTGCACAGACAGACAGACACACACATAGACGTCACGCTAAAAATGATTTTTCGTATTCTAGAGGTCCCAAAACGTGTAGATCCGTTCAACACTCGAGTTTTCGGCGTGATTCTAATACTTTCCTTTACATTACCATGTATTGCAGAGAAAGTAATAAAGAAAAGCATAATAAGTTAATTTATAAAAGCAATTATCAAACTCATTGGAAACCACACCTTTTATAATATTTTAGGGAACTTTTCAAGAATGATTTTTTTTTTCATGGGAATGTATAATGCATATTGCAATTGTTTTTATGCTAAACAGTTTTTAATACGAATTTTACAGCCGCAAATGCTTTATGACTCAGTTTGGCAGTTCATTATGAATTGAGAATGTTATATCCAACCAGTGGCTGCTCGCATATAGGCACTGTGGAACTGCAGTACCTCCTATTTCCACTTGATATTATCGATAACATTTAATATAATGAGTCCTTTTTTTCTTTCATTTTTTCTTTATACTTGTACAATATATTATCCTTAAGCTTAATGTCATTAGCCAATCCCGAGTTTGTGAAAAAGATACAAAAATCTTTGTATGGAACTGTGCGCTTCACAGTTCCAGCGGCGTGGTGTTTGATTGTCGCACGCATGCGCACATAGGAAGCTGCACGCGAGGCTGCGAAGGAGAGAGAGCACTGTCGCTCCCGCAGTGCCGACCCTGGCGTGCTGGTGGAAGGTAGTTTTTTTTATTCCGTGTGTGCTGTGCTTCAAAACCGTGTACCATATTCTCGAATGTGATTAAGTGTAGAATTAGATAATTATTCTGCTTCCAGCTATTCTATTTGATTCATTTTTTTCGGTTCTTTTATTTAACAGAAAACTTTAACCAAGGCCTTGCATCCCCAAGAAATAAGTTCTGATTTATTATTGATATTTTCGTGTTTAATTAATCTTTTATTATTAATCTGTTTAAAAAAATATTGATCTTTTCGCGCAAATTAAAACAAGAAGAATGGATTTCATTTTTAAATGAATAGATCAAACTTAAACTATAACAATTTAGGTTAAAGTAAGTAAAAAATGTTGGATCTTCTTCTTTTAGGATTTTGTCAAGTTTCTGAATAAATTTCCTTTTTATACATGTTTGTTTCCTTTTACACAATTTTAAAACAAAGGCTAAAAATTTTCTGGAGCAGCAGCCCCACTAATTTTTGCTACGAGGAGCCGTTGTATCCAACTTAAATTAGCGTTTAAATAATGAATCGAAAAAGAGGTTTTTCTTCAATGTAAACAAACGTATATTTTCCGTTAGATAAGTAATTATCAAATTAATTAAAGACTTGTGAATTCAATTAAGAACAAGGAGATTATTAACTGCATTTCTTCGCAAAAAATTAAATCTAGTTTGTAATAGACATTCTGTAGTTTCCCAAAAGGACACTAGATGGAAGCACTCAACCAGACTTCAGAACATTTGTTATGCTTACAAATTATTCAAATTCTAAATGGTGTTCAAAGCACGTAGCTAGCGTGTTAAGATAGGGCTAATACAAGCTATGTTTTGTAAAATATATGTAATTTTTATGAATTATTAAATGTTGTGATATTTTGTGAAGTCTTAAATGGTGAGTGAGTGTTTTCCGAACCTCATCACCAGAAAAAGCCTTTTAAATAATGGCGACCAACGAGCGGCCTCCGAATCCTCGGTAAATTTTAGAACATTCTATATTCATCTCTAGTCAGTGGAAGTCAGATCAGTAATTTTTAATTAATACATCCATGTTTTAGAAAATTAAAAGTTAAGAGCCACCCTGGCTTAAATGGAAAAAATTGATGTTGTCAATCCCGACATATAAGAATTTTGAACTCATTCGTACTTTCGTTTTAATGTTATTTTGAATGTACTGTTGTGTGTAAGTCGTACTAATAGAATAATAAGTTGACGTTTTGAAACCTTAATGGATAAAATGATACATACTATTGATTTTAAGTAAGTCAAAGTGATATTTATGAGATATTTGAAATAAATATAAATTTGATAATAATGTTGTTCTCGAGCCACAAAACGACGAAAATTCCACTTCTTTGAATTATTGAAGTGAAAGTGATTTCTGTCTCTTCATTAAAAACTTTTAGGACACTTTATTTTTAAATCAGTTAGAAAAATTTTCGAATTTGATAGAACTGAACATTCACATTTGTAAAAGAATAGCAAAGATAACGATGGCTGCATAGATTACAACAGATATAAACCTTCTAATCAGAAACCGGCAGGATTGTTACAGACTCCAGTTCTTTATCAACGCTTTGAGACCCTCTCAATAGACCTTTTTGGACCCTTACCAGAGAGAAAAGATGAAAAATATGGATTTTGGTAATAGAAGATATCGCTACGAAATGGATGGAATTGTTCCCATTGCCACTGCGAAAGAATATATAATAACGCTGCTAGAAGAAGTCTTAATGAGGTACTGCATTCCTCGTCGAAATATCAGTGAAAATGAAACTTACTTCGTTTCAGCTGTGATGCAACAACTTTGTTGCCTGTTGAACATTAAACAGCCATTAATCCCTGTTTATCACCCACAAGCAAACCCAGTAGAGAGAAAGAACCATGATCTAAAGCCACGACGGGCAATTTTGGTTTAAGATAAACATGATTCTTGGTCTAAGAAGCTACCCGCAAACCCGTTTTGTTTTAGATACTGCACAGTGTCAATCCACTGGACAAAAAGCAGCTTTTCTAAATTTTGGTAGAGAACCTCGCGCTACAGATGATGTGACCAATGATATTTGTAATGTAATTGAAAACACAACTGTGTTCCGGAAAGTACTCCTTATCTTTAAAAGTTCGCCAATTTTACCGTACAGATCAAATAAGTTGTGGAGCAGCAGCAAGATAAGAGGAAACAGTATGCTGATCAAAGACGAAGACCTGCTCAACATTTTACATCAGGAGATCGAGAGTATGTGACTTTACACCCTGTTAGTAATGCAGCCAAAGGAAGAAGTTCAAGATTTATGTCGCGACGGGATGATCCGTATGGTTTACTTACACAGCGATCCCCATCCTCATACGAAGTAGCTAGCTTAGAGAACCCTCAAGTACCAGTTGGAGCTTATCACTCATCTGCCTTGAAAGCTTATTCCCAAGAGGACAGTGTGCAACCCATGAATCCTCTAAGTAAACGCGGCCGGCCACGGATAACTTCAAGTGCTAGTTCCTCATGGAGACAATTGCCTAGACGTTGGAACCAGAGGGGATGATTGTAATAGACATTCTGCAGTTTCCCAAAAGGACACTAGATGGCAGCACGCCACCAGACACGAGAACATTTGTTTTGCTTACAAATTATTCGAGTTCGAAATGGCGTTCTAAACACGTAACTAGCGTGTTAAGATATGGCTAATTCTAGCTATGTTTTGTAAAATATGTGTAATTTTTATGTATTATTAAATATTGTGATGTTTTGTGAAGTCTTAAATAGCAAGTGCGTATTTTCCTAACCTCATCACCAGAAAAAGCCTTATAGTTTTATTTCAGACAAATGTTTCTAACCGAAAAAGCCTCAGACGTCAGTTTAGATAACGCTATGATTATTATAACGACTTTTTCAAAATAATTCTTTATTAGGCCATTAAAATACATTTAAATTTTTAGTACATAATCATTAAAATTAATTCTAATCAATATTATCGATATAAGGAAAAATTCCAGATAACAGGATTGGCTATATTCTGATATTCCATACATTGCCGCCCAGGCGGTGAAGTGGATAGCGTCTCCGGCTGCTGTCTAGTGGGCTTGGGTTCGAATCCCGAGTAAGGCATGGGCGTTTTCTTGAGGATAAAGTCAGTCTTCCGCCTTCTGGGTCCTCGCCAAATGTGAAGCTGCACCCCCCTAGACCTTCGTCAGTGATGCTTGTTTGTGTTAATAAAAACTTTGTGATCTCGTCTTGTGTCATTCTTTGTCCTTCTTCTGGCATCACTGGTCCTGTTTGTGGTTCGACCGAAGCAGGAGGTTATGAGCAACAACAACAACAATTCCATACATTGAGTTGACCAGGAGTAGAAAATATTTATAGCAGAAAAATACATGAAAATCCGGCTAATGTAAAGGAAAATTTCTAACCATTTTTTATGCAATTTGGAGCCATGGCAGTGTTACTGAGAAACCCTGGGGAGAAAATTAAAAATACAGAAAATGGGAGAAAATTATTTAGAAATATTCAAGACTACATCTTATTTAAATCGACCTATTAATAAGTCGTAAACGTAAGGGATTTCTGTCAGCATGTCTACCAAGATTTATCAAAAAAGCTTCATCAAGTGAGTGGATGAAGAAATAATACCATATTTCTTGCTACTCATTTTATTATATTTGTTCCACCCCTCATGATCTATTCTGTCCTCTTCCTTGCATCACAACTTTTTTCATTCAGTTACAACTGCTGGCTTTCTACACACGTGTACGCTACATTCCTGCCTCATGGATCATGGTAATAGTACTTGATTTCTTAATAAATTTTCAATTTTTCCTCTTTTAATGCTTGTAGTCTGTGCTTTGTTATTTATAGTAACTTACTATTGCCAAATCTGAAACAAGAATGTGTTTGGATGAATTATAGTTATATGCTCAGACCTGCTGATGAATCTAGTCTAATTAGCCTCCAAAATTAAGCCAATGCTGTTCATTTCTGTTTTCGGCGTTGTAGCCATGGATTAACTGCCTTGGTGAATTTAATAGTTTCTGAACTTATTTAAAATTTATTTGTGGCGCAACACTTCCATCCAAATTAAATAAGTCACACGTACAAAACTGTCAAATCCCCCCAGAAGAGAAAAAGTAAAAATTATGCTGTAACAAAAGTAGATAGTCCGATAAAGAAGTATTTTTATAAAAACAATTGACATAAGAAATAAAGCCATTGAATGAGGTGAAAGGTCCATCATCCTAAATAAACTATAAGTAGATTACAAACGTCTGTATATGGAGTGGCATTTCAATAGACAAGTTTATTTATTTTAGCAGTTGAAATAAAAGCTGGGTTTTCTTATTGCAAGTAATATTTATATCTGGCCAAGATGGTTTAATATGACGAAAAGGATTTAATTGATAAAAAAAAAACTGTTGTGTTCTGCACATGACTTTCCTTACAGATTAATAAATTTAGATATTTTATAACGTAATATCCTATATAGAGAGTGCGAGTCTCCACTCTACTTTCTCATACAATAACTGGACTTCTTATTTTATATGTTATTTTACTGATATCATAATCATCATAAGAAGAACAAAGATACATAAATTTCAGATTTCAATTCCAATATATAAATTTATTTAATATATATATATATTGCATTTTTAGGATTAATTTAAAGCAAACCTCATGAAAATTGGGCGCAAATTAAGTATATAGTGATGAAAAGTGTCTTTGTATCCATTGCAACTTAATCTAGTTTGACGTTTCTTTAAATCCTTTTTTATCAGTTTCAAATTTTTGTATCTGATAAATATATAATCCGCTTAATTAAAGTTTTCACTCGAATTAAAAAATATCATCTAGATCTATATTTTTTCGTTAACAAATCCTGGATATTAAGTGTCGTGAAAATCTATAAATATTTGTGTCCGCTATTGTGTACACACGAAATCGAACACATACATATATACATACATACATGCAGCCAAACAGATAGACGTACATCACTCCAAAAATAGTCAAAACGTGTTCAAGATATCTTAAAACATATATCGGTATTAAAATCTCGAAATCGAATATTTTCGTGAAAACTATACTGTTTCAATACTAAGTATCAGAAAGCAAAAATAATTTTACGGACTGCGAACTATATATAATATTTATTTGAGCTCTAACATTTTTTTAAAATAATATGTTAAAAAATCGGTCAATAGATGTATTAATAAAAACGTAGTATTGTCATATTAACAACATGCAAATGTTGAAGTATAAAAATTTCCGTTTAAAAATATGAAACATCTGCATTTCTTTATGCAAAATCAAAGTAATTGCAAAATATGTCATTTACATTCTTTACAATTGCCATCTCCCTTGTGTGTCTGTGTGTGTGTCTGTGTACGTGTCTGTGTGTCTGTCTGTGTGTCTGTGTGTCTGTCTGTGCAATGTATGTATCCACTCTAACTCAAAAAGTAATGGATCAAATTTCATAAAATTTGGTAGATAAGTCACTTGTGTATGACCCTGGTGCTGATTAGTTTTTGGTACGATTCGAGATAAAAGAACCCGCTTTTTTTGCGAAATGGCCCGCAAAAATTCACTGTATCCACTCTAACCTTAAAAACTATTTGATCAATTTTTACAAAATTTGGTAGACAAGTCACTTGTGGATCACCCTGGTGCTGATAAGATTTTTATACGGTTCGAAAAAGAAGAACTTGCATTTTTTACGAAATGGCCCGTAAAAATTGTATATATCTACTCTAATTCTACTAATCGACTAAATTTTATAATATTTGGTAAGTCACTTGAATATAACATATCAGAAGAAAAGAATTTAACACACTCAATTATACTTTCGAACTAACCATTCTCAAGATATTTGAGATTTCTTGCATTTTTGTTACACTGATTTTGGAAAAATGTTTAATTACCAAATAAAAACAAAAATTGAATAAAAATAAAAATTTAGTGTTTTTTGGTGCAATAAAACTCAATCTAACGAATTATTAAAGAAATAAACAAAATATGAATTTGAGTCTGCAGGGAAAGTCATGTGCTGCCCACATCAGATTTTTACTTTCCCTGCAATACATGGTAACGTATAGGGAAAGTATTGGAATCATGCCAAAAATCGCAAATCGAGTTTTCGACGAAACTACACGTTTCGAGACCTTTAGAATATGAAAAAGCTATTTTTAACGTGACGTCTGTGTATGTGCCTGTCTGCCTGTCTGTGTGTCTGTGGGTCTGTGGGTATGTCTGTGCAATGTATGTATCTATTCTAACTCAAAAACTAATGGACCGAACTTCATAAAATTTGGTAGGTAAGACTCTTGGGCGTGATCCTGGTGCTGATTAGGTTTTCGTACGATTCGGAATAAAATAATCGAATTTTTTTGCGAAAACACCGACAACAATTGTATGTATCCACTCTAGCTGGCAAACTGATTGATCAAATTACACAAAATTTGGTAGATAAGTCGCTTGTTGAATACTGTGATGCTGGTAAGATTTTGATACGATTTGAAAAAAAAATCTGCCTTTTTTTTGCGAAATGACCCGCAATTCTAATATTTTCGATTAAAAATAAAATACTACATGTGCAAGAAAGTGAAACTCTGAAATAAATGACTAAAATTGATGAAATATATGAATTAAGTCCTTGTTCTGCATGTAAAATTTGGCAACTAAGCGAATTAGTCTGACCCCATGACTGTAGGATAAACCATTTTCGAGATATTGTAGTTTTTGGAATTTTAAGGATCTAAAGAACTTAAATTGAATTAAGCTACCAACCGAAACGAAGATGCAATAAGAAAACGAATCGGATATAATATCAGCAGATCATCAGTAATATTTTCTGCAATTAAACTCAATTTAATGCATAATGAAATAAAAAATTACGAAATGTATTTGAATCTACAAGAAAAGTCATGTGCTGCTCAAATCAGACTTTTACTTTCTCTGCAATACATGGTAATGTATAGGAAAAGTATTTGAATCATGCAGAAAATCGCAACTTGAGTTTTCGACGGATATACACGTTTCGAGGCCGCTGGAATACGAAAATCTATTTTTAGCATGACGTCTGTGTGTGTGTCTGTGTGTCTGTCTGTGCACATTTTGTATTCACTCTAACTCAAAGACTAATGGACCGAATTTCATAAAATTTGGTAGGTAAGTCACTTGTGGGCGACTCTGGTGCTGATTAATTTTGGGTACAATTCGGGATAAAGAAACCCGCCTTTTTTTTGCGAAGTGGCCTGCAAAAATCGCCTGTGTCCACTCTAGCTGAAAAACTAATCGACCGAATTTCACAAAAATTGCTTGATAAGTCACTTGTGGGTTACGTTGGTGCTGATTAGATTTTGGTACGATTCGGAAAAAAAATAACTTGACTATTTCTGCGAAAAGGCTCGCAAGAATAGTCAAAATCTAAAATAAAAAACTACGTATGCTCAAATATATCCATTAAATGCTTGTTTTATATGTAATTTTTAAAGATGAAAAGAATAAGACTAACCCCCCTTACTCTAGGACTAACCGAAGGTCTATCTAATCTATGTTCAAGCATACCTGATCACGAATCAAACAGTTTTGAAATGATGTCTGTGTGTGTGTGTGTGTGTGTGTGAAAGTATGTGTGTGTGTGAAAGAATGTGTGTGTGTGTCTGTGAGTCTGTGGAGACGATAACTGACGAACGAATGGACCGATTCGGAAGAAATATGGTACAAAAATCACAATCCGTAAACACTAGATACCTATTGTTTTTATACGCAATCGAATGTACAGAATCCCCCTAAATTTTCGCGTGAAATTTTGAAAAAATCGTCAAAAAATCAAAAGTGCTCTAATAAAGTTACGCAAATAGACATTTTTTATGTAATTTTTCATTAGAAATCGATTGACGTAAATTTCAGAACGATAACGTGAACCATTCTCGAGATATTGCACATTTACAAAATATCAAAAAGTCATATAAAATAAAAAAAAAGTATTTCCTATTGAGAAACATGTTCACTTTTCATATGTAATACTATGTGATAAATTTTGTGACAACATTCTCGTGGATCTAGCTTGTTCCATTCATGAGAAAAGATACTTTAAATAATACCTTTGTATTTGAACTCCAATATTCATTTATCTGCTATAGGAATAACTTATTTCTCAGTCCATAACGCTTGGCGAGATTTTGGCGACATTTTTAAAAATGTTGCTAACTTAACGAAAATCTCGTCAAATGGATAAGAATGACGCTAAATCAATGAAAATGACGACTAATCGTCGAAAATTCAATATCTTGGAAATACTACAAGTATCTACTATAAAAAAACATATTTTTTTACTGTAAAAGTAGTAAATTCATTGCATTATATAAGGAAAGTCATATGTTGCCCACATCAGATTTTTTTTTATCTAGGTTGATATCTTACACATATGATGTTTTTTAAATTTATCGGCCGAAACTTCTAAATTTATATTCTTTTCTAAATATATCAGAAAAATCTTTTAAATTTATATTACTTCTAAATTTATCAGAAGAAACTTCGTTCATGTGTATATCAAGAGTTACATTCATCGCACATTATATTTGTATTTATTACAAACAAATTATCACAGATACCATTTTAATTTTAAGAAAGTCAAGCCTCGACTACCTTCAGCACAATATAAGAAATAAAAAAAACGTTTCACGCTCTGTGAATATGGTCATATATAAAGAAATCAGCCAGCATGACGAGCAGACATTTTTGCTTTCTTATCAGCCAGGCGTCTTTCTATATGCTACAAAACAAACAATAAAATGGAATGTTAATAACTGAATAGAAAAGTTTCAAAGGCTTTAAAATGATTTCCTTTCTGTAATATTATTTCCTTAAGAGTAAATAAGTTGATCACAGTTATACAGTTCTTTCAAAACGAAATGTTTGGTGAAACATTTTTAACACTTTACAACAAAGTTGAAAAGTGTTTATGACTTTGTTCATTCTGTCTGTCTGTCTGTCTGTCTGTCTGTCTGTCTGTCTGTCTGTCTGTCCGTTAGCACGATAACTGCCGTAAAAATGAGTTTATCAAAATGAAATTTTAGTATGTTGTTCAGACGGTCTGTAGGACCTATGGGAATATAAATAAATAATATCACCCAATTAGTTTTTTATTGAACCCGGGTTGAAAAAATGAAATACATTGAACCCTATGGGACCTAATTTTTCAAACATTTTTTAAGTAAATTTAAAATTCACGAATTGCTTCGAAATTTTTAGGAAATATTCACATTATCCCATAGAATATATAAAAAAAAATTCAGTAAAATATGTTAAGTAGTTTTTTAATTAAAAAAATTATTTAATATAGGGAAAAAAACAAATTCAATTAAATTCTGACTTTGGGATATCTTCCAGAAAGAAAAGAGAGAGATATTATATAATAAATATCTCTCCATTTGTTAAAACGTTTTGCATATGGGAGTGGCTTCATATTTTAAAATAATTTGGTAGATAACAATTTTTCATTTTTTTTAAATTTTTTATAACTCTTCATGATAAATTTAATTGATGGCATTTTAAATGCACTTTCCTACGTCCTAGAGAGTTAAAATTTGGTACACAGCTTAAATTTGTAGAACATTTTATTCTACAGCAATTTGGTGGATCTTTAAATATAGATCATACATTTTTTTCGAAATGACCCGCAATTAATCCCCGTTCACTTTTATAAATCATTGTTGTAATATTGTTAAAAATTCTGATGTGGACAGCACATGTCTTTCCCTGCAGACTCATATTCGTTCTCTTTATTTATTCAATGATAATTTGAGTTTATCTGCACAACATAAGTATTTTAAATGACATTGAATTTACACGTTAAACTTAAATTTGGTTCTCATTTGATAACTGGACTTATTGTCAAAGGTGGCGTAGCGAAAACGCGAAAAAACTAGAATATCTCAAGAACGGCTAGTCCTAGAGTAATGGGGTTAGTCTTATTCTTTTTGTTGTCAAAAATCACATATAAAATAGGAATTTAATTGATATAATTGAGCACACGTAGTCTTTTATTTTTATATATAACGATTTTTGCTGGCCATTTCGCAAAAATAGCCCGTTCCTTTTTCCCGAATCGTAGTAGAATAACCTACAAATGATTTATATACAAAATTTTGTTAAATTTGGTATATAAATCACTTGTAGGTTATTGAAATATTATACTCCAAATTTTGTTAAATTTGGTTCATTAGTTTTTAGCTAGAGTGGATAAAGGCAATTTCTGCGGCCATTTCGCAAAGAAGGCAGATTCTTTTATTACGAATCGTACTATAATCTAATGAACATCAGGATTTCCCACAAAAAACATACCTACCAAATTGTATGAAATTCGGTCCATTAGTTTTTCAATTAGAGTGGATGTAATATCCACACAGACACACAGAAACATACACAGATACACCCTTACACACACAGACGTCTTCCTAAAAGTAGTTTTTTCGTGTTCTAGAAGTCCCAAAACGTGTAGATACTTTGAAAATTCGAGTTCCGATCTTCGGCACGATTCCAATACTTTGAGTACATACACATACACATATATATTATCTGTGTATTATCTGTGTATCTAAATTCCGTGCCTATGCAATTACAATAGTTGTGATTTTAAATGATCCCTAAACTTTTATTATTTCTTCAAGGAAGCCTAATTTTAACATATGCAGAATGCAAATATCTCAAGCGATTGTAAGATGAATTACATAAGAATTGCTGAATTTTTTTCACACAAAATTATTTAGCTCTGGAGTCTGGAATACAAGTTATATGAATGAAATATTCATTGATTTTGCATAAAGAATCAGATGATTTATATTTCGATACAGTTTTAAATATTTAAGTATAATAAATTACTGTAGTACTGTGATAATGTAAAAGATATTACCACTGAATGAATCACATTTTAGAAATTTTTAAATGAAATTACATTTCAGTTGGAAAGTGTTTCATAATCAATGCTTATGCATGATTGATCTTTCTTGTTCATACCTTCATTTGTGGTGGTTTACAAGAAAAGGGTTCCCAGTAACTTGCCAGTTTTGCCAGATGACGTGGTAAATAGTCACTATACTGACGCTTTTTAACACTTTACAAGATAGTTGAAAGTGTTTATGACTTTGTTCATTCTGTCTGTCTGTCTGTCTGTCCGTTAGCACGATAATTATCACTTTACAGCATAGTTGAAAGTGTTTATGACTTTGTTCATTCTGTCTGTCTGTCTGTCCGTTAGCACGATAACTGCCGTAAAAATGGCTTTAACAAAATGAAATTTTAGTATGTTTTTCAGACGGTTTATGGGACCTATGGGAATATAAATGAATAATATCACCCAATTAGTTTTTTATGGAACCCGGGTTGAAAAGATGAAATACATTAAACCCTATGGGAACTAATGTTTCAAACATTTTTTAAGCGAATTTAAAATTCAAAAATTTCTTCGAAAATTTTAGGAAATATTCAAATTATCCCATAAAATATATAAAAGAAATTTCAGTAAAATATGTTAGGTAGTTTTTTAAATAAAAATTATTTAATATAGGGAGAAAAACAAATTCAATTAAATTCGGACTCTCGTTATATCCTCCCGAAAGAATAAAGAGATATATTATATAATAAATATCTTTCCAAGAGTTTAATTATTGTATGTATGAGAAAGGTTTTACATTTTAAAATAAATATGGTAGATAACAATTTTTCAAATTTTAATTGTGATGAATGAAACGATTGGAAAAATGTTTATGAATGAAATGCTGCTTTTATATAGAGGCGATTTATATTTCGATGACGTCATTTGAATAAAGTTTTGTTTTCGATGAGGTTTTCAAATATAATAAATTATTTTAGTGTTATGATAATTTTAAAAATATTATCGAAGAATGTATCGCATTTTAGAGATGTTTAAATCAGGCAATATATATTTCAATTCCGTCATTTGAATGAAGTTCATTTTCTTCGATGAAGTTTTCAAATATAATAAATTAATGTAGTATTGTGATAATTTTAAAAATATTACCGAGGAATGTATCGCATTTTAGAGATGTTTGTATAAAATTGCATTGAAGTTGGAAAGTGTTTCATAATCAGTGCTTTATGTTTGATTGATCTTTCTTGTTTTAATGTTTAGCAAAGTTAGCTAGCCACTTGCATTTCAAATACTGGAAACGTTATCACTATGCTCTGCGTGTCATCAATTCCAAAAGAAAAAATGAATTTTTTCTGTCAACCAAGATTAGGAAATCCGAGTTAAAGATAAACAAACATGGTTTATACCATATTTTAAATGAAAAATTCGAGAGGTTGTACCGGAGATGCGTCTGCAACGTAAAATACTGCAACGTAGTCACAAAGGTGCTTGAAAAAATCCATACAAGTGACATAAAAATTTCCTTCATTTTTACAAGTTGCCAACTGTAGTCTATGATATGAGAAATAAGTTACAAAGTTAATTATTACGGAATATTAATAATAATCCAGAAATAAAAAAATAAAAGCAATAATTAAGAATATTATTTAAGAGCAATAATTAAGTACCAGAATTAAAAAAAAATAATATTAGCAATTTGATTATTGCTTGGTAATTTCTACCTTATCTCGCGGTCGACCGCATTCCTCTTTTGAGCACTTCACCCTAATGAAGCAACCCTAATAACAATTGTCCATCCCTCGCTTTACACATGATATCACTGCTGTCACTGTTTAAAACATTGCAAGCCGAAGTACATTCTTTCGAAATCTCACCCCTTTTTTCGCCATACCCGATCCGCTGACATTTCCAACATACCAGATGCCGACAAAGACGTTGTTCTACGTCAAACACTGGTTTAAAGGAAAATGTGCTGCTTTAAACCATGGAGGTAAAGGGAAGAAGTTAAAACTTTATACTGAGGAAACGCCAATATTGTTTAAGACAATAATTCAGGTGGCGCTGGGATAAGGCTCCTACATTGTATCTATTTCTATGGCGAAAAGACTAGAACATTTATTAAAAATGTCAATTTCGCAGAAATAAATTTATTAGTGCAATGCAAATTTGAACTGAGACAATAAAGAATATTCCTACGTATTCAAAACTATTTTACCTTTCCATTTATTTTTATCTCCATATAATTTGTACCCTGTCCAACAACTATGACAAAATACTGATTAATTGTACTCATAATTAAGAACTTTAATTTAAAAATCATCAAAGATGCATATAATAAATAATACACCTTGCTGTTGTGTGACAACATAAGACAAATGAAAACATAGGACACTTTACTGACACTAGTGATACCTATAACATATAATCATTAAAGCATTATGAAATTTTCAAGCGTTTCATACATAGGAGTAGCGTTCCCTGTGTAATATTTTTACTTTCCTTATATACATAATGTATAAGAAAAGTATTGTGACGGGGTCGAAAATTCGAATTGGAGTCCTCGACGGGAGAGCACGTTTCATGCATCCCTGATCACGAATCGAACATTTTTGAGGTGATGTCTGTGTGTGTGTGTGTGTGTGTCAGTGAGACTGTGGAGACGATATCTCACGAACGAATGGAGCGATTCGAATGAAATTTGGTACAAAAATCACAATCCATGAATACTGGAAACTTATTGGTTTTAAACACAATCGAATGCCCAGAACCCTCCTAAATGTTCGAGTGAAATTTTGAGAAAAATCATGAAAAAATCAAAACCTTTAATAAAGTTACGGAAATAAACATTTCTTATGTAATTGTTCCTTAGAAAACGATTGGGGCAAACTGTAGAACTCTAGCATTAACCGTTCTTGAGATATTGCACATTTTTCAAATAAATTTATCAAAAAATCCAGTAGAATAAAAAAAAGATTAACTGTTAAGAAACATATTCACTTTTCATATGTAATAGCACGCGATATATTTGGTGACATCATTCGTTCCATTCACGAGAAAAGTCCATAACGCAAGGTTTTGACGACAAATTTGGCGAAATGTAGCCAACTTGGCGACTTTTTTAAACGTTGACAAATTAAAGACAATCTCGTCAAATGGATAACAAGAAAGATTAATCATGCATAAGCATTGATTATGAAACACTTTCCAACTGAAATTAAATTTCATTTAAAAATTTCTAACATGTGATACATTCAGTTGTTGTTGTTGAGACCCAGACCGTCCGACCTACCAGAAAGGTGTAAGGTAACTGTATGGACGGCCGGGAAGTGCCACCCAATTTAGACCGGAACCCAGTGGGGGAGGCATCCACAGGGACCGTACCCTCCTTCCCCTACCACCAACCTCTCGGAAGGACTTACGGACCCACATGTTTAACGTGATCGTACTCCGCATGAACACGGCGGCATTTGTGGTAGCGTGCAAATCTAGCGCGCAAACCAAGGGGATACCGCACCCGAGATGGCCAACAGCACGCGGTGTTCCGAGGTGGTCACCCACCAAGTACTAACCGCGCCCGATGCTGCTTGACTTCGGTGATCTAACGAGAACCGGTGTTTTCAGCACGGTACGGCCGTTGGCCTAGATACATTCAGTTGTGATATCTTTTACATTATCACAGTACTACAGCAATTTATTAAACTTAAATATTTAAAACTGTATCGAAATACAAATCATGTGATTCTCTATGCAAAATCAATAAATATTTCATTCATATAACTTGTATTCCAGACTCCAGAGCTAAATAATTTTGTGTGAAAAAAATTCAGCAATTCTTATGTAACTCACCTTACAATCGCTTGAGATATTTGCATTCTGCATAAGTTAAAATTAGGCTTCGTTGAAAAAATAATAAAAGTTTAGGGATCATTTAAAATCACAACTATTGTAATTGCATAGGCACGGAATTTAGATACACAGATAATACACAGATACGCAGATAATAAGAATTTCATACAAATGACGGCATTGAAATATAAATAGCCTGGTTTAAAAATCTCTAAAATGCGATACATTCCTCGGTAATATATTTAAAATTATCATAATGCTACAATAATTTTTAATATTTGAAAACTTCATCGAAAACAAATGAACTTTATTCAAATGAAGTCATCGAAATATAAATCGCCTCTATATAGAAGCAACATTTCATTCACAAACATTTTTTGATTCCTTTCATTCATCCCAATACTATAATAATTTATTTTATATTTAAAAACTTAAAACCATGGAGGTACAAGTAATTTAACTCTATGCTTAACACTTCATCGAAAAAATCGTCTGGTTCTCGGCATAAAATCAATGAATGCTCATTCATGTCAGCTATATTGCAGACTCCATGAGCTGAATTATTTTGGGTTAAAGAAATGCAGCAATTCCTATACAACTCATTTTGCATCTTTTGGTATTTACATTCTCCATAAGTGAAAATTAGACTTCGTTGTAGAAATAATCAAAGTTGGATGATCACTTAAAATCAAATATATTGTAATTGCTTTGTTTGAGTATGTAGTTGCACAGAATTTAAGCGAACATAAAGTGGTTATAGAACGGATACAACAATAAATATGAATTAAAAAGAACTTTAAAAATCACGATTTTGACAAGATGGATACCATATTTTATTTTAAGTGTGTCACGTGATCTCTTCCTATAATGGTCACGTGATCTCTTTATATAAAATATGTAATTATTATTTTAATTTTTATTTAAAAAAACTACTGAATATATTTCGCTGAATTTTTTTTATATATTTTAAGGAACAATTTGAATATTTCTAAAATTTTTGAAGCAATTAGTGAATTTTAAATCCGCTTAAAAAATGTTTGAAAAATTAGGTCCCATAGGGTTCAATGTATTTCATTTTTTCAACCCGGGTTAAATCCAAAACTAATTGGGTTATATTTGTCATTTATATTCCCATAGGTCCCACGGACCGTCTGAACATCATACTAAAATTTCATTTTGATTAAGTCATTTTTAAGGCTGTTATCGTGCTAACGGACAGACAGACAGACAGAATGAACAAAGTCATAAACACTTTTCAGCTATGTTGTAAAGTGTTAAAAATATATAAAATTCCTATGAATAAGACGCTTAAAAATGCCATAATACTTTGACAATTTGGTGTTGCTAGTTTTAGAAAAGTAGTTGCTATCGTTAGTTGACACAACATAAAGATGTAGTATTTAGTATGTATATTTTTAACACTTTACAACAAAGTTGAAAAGTGTTTATGACTTTGTTCATTCTGTCTGTCTGTCTGTCTGTCTGTCTGTCTGTCCGTTAGCACGATAACTGCCGTAAAAATGACTTAATCAAAATGAAATTTTAGTATGTTGTTCAGACGGTCTGTAGGACCTATGGGAATATAAATGAATAATATCACACAATTAGTTTTGGATTGAACCCGGGTTGAAAAAATGAAATACATTGAGCCCTATGGGACCTAATTTTTCTAACATTTTTTAAGCGAATTTAAAATTCACAAATTGCTTCGAAAATTTTAGGTAATAGTCAAATTGTTCCATAAAATATATAAAAAAATATTCAGCTAAATATATTCAGTAGTTTTTTAAATAAAAATTAAAATAATAATTACACATCTTATATGAAACGATCACGTGACCATGATATGAAACGATCACATGACCCACTTCAAAATGATATATGGCATCCATCTTGTTTCAAATTCGTGATTTTTTAAAGTTCTTTTTAATTCATATTGAGTGTTGTATCCATCCTAAAACTACTTCATTTCTGCTTAAATTCTGTGCATCTACATAGTAAAACAACACAATGACAATATATTTGAGTTTAAATTCTCATTCAAATTTGATTATTTCTATAACTAAGCCTATTTTTCACCTATGTAAAATGTAAACAGCAAAATATGTAGAATGAGTTGTATTAGAATTACTGTATTTCTTTAACACAAAATAATTCAGTCCATGGAGTCTGCATGGCTGATATGAATGAAATATTAATTGATTTTATAAACAGAAGGACGATTTTTTTCGATGAAGTTTTAAGCATAAAGTTTATGAATTGTAGCTCCATGGTCTTAATTTTTAAATAAAATAAATTATTATAGTATTGTGATGAATGAAATGGAGAAAGTTATGAATGAAATCCTGCTTTTATAGAGAGATCCAGGCGTGTTATTTTTTCTATGACGTCATTTGAATTAATTTCAGTTGTTTTCGATGAAGTTTTTAAATAAAATAAATTATTATAGTATTGTGATGAATGAAATGGAGAAAGTTATGAATGAAATCCTGCTTTTATAGAGAGATCCAGGCGTGTTATTTTTTCTATGACGTCATTTGAATTAATTTCAGTTGTTTTCGATGAAGTTTTCAAATATAATAAATTATCGTAGTATTATGATAGATTTAAAAATATTATCGTGGAATGTATTGCATTTTAGAGATATTTAAACCACGCAATTTATATTTCAATGCCGTCATTTGAATGAAGTTCATTTTTTTCGATGAAGGTTTAAGTTTTCAAATATAATAAATCAATGTAGTATTGTGATAAGTTTTAAAATATTACCGAGGAATGTATTGCATTTTCGACTTTTTAAAATAAAATTGCATTGAAGTTGGAAAGTGTTTCATAATCAATGCTTTAAGCATGATTGATCTTTCTTGTTGATTATTTTAGAATTAAGGGTTACCTAATTATGAGTACAATTAATCAGTATTTTTAATTGTTGTAGGAAAGAGTACATAATATATGGAAATAATATAAATTGAAAGGTAAAACTAATTATAGAAAAGTGGAAATGTTCTTAATAGTTTCAGTTCTAATTTCCTTTCACTAATAATTCATTTTTACAAAATTGAGAGTTTGAATAAATATGTTCGGAATTCCACCACAGAAATACATAAAGGAACTTTACTTATCTTAACCCAGAGCCATATGCATCATTTTCTCAAACAATATTAGCTTTTCCTCAATATGAAGTTTTACCTCCTTATCTGCACCTCCATGCTTCCGCCATTTTTAATCTCAACTTATATGGAATAGATCATTTAAGGAACGGAACATTAGAATCCAAAGTAAAAAATCTGATGTGTGCAAAACATGACTTTCCTTATATAATGCAATGAATTTACTACTTTTACAGTTTTAAAAAATGTTATTAGTATAGTAGATACTTATATTCTTTCCAAGATATTGGATTTTCTTCAATTAGTCGTCATTTTCATTGATTGAGCGTCATTTTTATCCATTTGGTGATATTTTTGTTAATTTGGCAACAATTTAAAATGTCGACAAGTTGGCGACATTCCGCCAAATTCGTCGCCAAAATCTCGCCAAGCGTTATGGATGGAAAAATAAGTTATTCTTACAGAAGATAAATGACTATTGCCGTTCAAATACAAAAATATTACCCAAAGTATCTATTTTATGAATGGAACGAGCTAGATCCACGAGAATGATGTCACCAAATTCAAATGTATCGCATGGTATTACATATGAAAAATGAACATGTCTTTCAATAGGAAATTTAGTTCTAAAGTTAACGTTCTAAAATTTATGTCAATCGTTTTCTAATGAAAAATTACATAAGAAATGTCTATTTGCGTTACTTTATTAGCGGTTTTGATTTTTTGACGATTTTTTCAAAATTTCACTCGAAAATTTTGGGGGGGGATTCTGAATATTCGATTGCGTATAAAAACAACAGGTTTCCAGTGTTTAGGGATTGTGATTTTTGTACCAATTTCGTACGAATCGGTGCATTCTGTCGTCAGTTATCGTCTCCACAGACTAACTGACACACACACACACACACACACACACACACACACATACTTTCACACACAAACACATAATTGCGTGCACAAACACATACTTGGATGCTTAAAACATGCTCTCCCGTCGAAGACTCGAATTCGAATTTTCGACCCCGTCACAATACTTTCACATTTTTCCAAAATCGGCATAACAAAAATGCAAGAAATCTTAAATATCTTGAGAACGATTATTCCTAATGTATAGTGGAGCGTGTTACATTATTTTCCTTGTCAAAAATTGTGTGCAAAACAAGAATTTAATTGATGCATTTGAGCATACACAACTTAGTCATTGTTTTTTAAGTTTTGGCGATTTTAACGGGCCACTTCGTAAAAAAAAGCAGGTTGTCTTTTTCCGTATCGTACCAAAATTTAATCAGCACCAGAGTATTTCACATGTAACTTATCTACCAAATTCAAATTTTGTGAAATTTGGTCAATTAGTATTTTAGCTAGGGTGGATACATGAAAATTTTGCGGGCTATTTTCTAAAAAAAGGCAGGTAGTCCTTTTCCGAATCGGACCAAAACCTAATCAGCATCCGAGCATCTTACAAGTAACTTATCTACCAAATTTTGTGAAATTTGGTCAAATAGTATTTTAGCTGGAGTTGATACATGAAATTTTCACAGGCCTTTTCGCAAAAATAGGCGGGTTATGTTTTTACGAATCCTACCAAAATCTAATCAGCACCAGGATCTCACTCAAGTGACTTACATATCAAATTTTATGAAATTCGGTCCATTAGTTTTTTAGTTAGAGTGGATACATACATTGCACAGTCAGGCACACAGACAGCCACACAGACACACAGACAGGCACGCAGGCACACACACAGGCGTCACGCTAAAAATAGTTTTTCGTACTCCAGAAGTCTCGAAACGTGTAGATTCGTCGAAAACTCGAGTTGTGATTTTCGACATGATTCCAATACTTTCCCTATACGTTACCATGTATTGCAGGGAAAGTAAAATTCTGACGTGGGCAGCACATGGCTTTCCCTGTAGACTTATATCCACGTTCTCTTTATTTTAATTAAATTTAATTCACTTTTAATTCACTTTTCGTTTTCATTTGGTAACTGGATTTATTTTCAAAGGTGGAGTAGAGAAAATCCGAAAAGATAAAATATCTCAAGAACGGCTAGTCCTAGTGTAATGGGGCTGGTCTTATTCTTTTCTTCATTAAAAATTACGCATAAAACAAGCATTTAATGGATATATTTGAGAATATGTAGTTTTTCATTTTAGATTTTGACGATTTTTGCAGGCCATTTTGGAAAAAAAGCAGGTTATTTTTTTCCGAATCGTACTAAAATCTAATCAGCACCGCAGTAACACACAAGCGACTTATCTACCGAATTTTGTGAAATTCGGTCCATTAGTTTTTTAGCTCGAGTGGATACAGTGTTTTACGGGCCTTTTCGTGAAACAAAGCGGGTTCTTTTATTCCAAATCATTCCCAAAACTAATCAGTACCAGACTCGCCAGCAAGTAACTACCTACCAAATTTTATGAAATTCGGTCAATTATTTTTTAGTTAGAGTGGATACAAAATCTGCGCAGATAGACAGACAGACTGACGCACAGACGTCACGTGAAAAATATTTTTTTCGTATTCTAGAGATCTCGAAACGTGTAGATCCGACGAAAACTCGAGTTGCGAATTTCGGCATGAATCCAATACTTTCCCTATACATTACCATGTATTGCAGGGAAAGTAAAATTTAAGACAGCACTCAGTAGCAGGAGAAATAAACCAGTTGCAACATCAGACGCTTCGGTCACTTCCTTTGTCAGCAGTGTAAAATACTAGTTGACAATATTAACCATTTTTTCGAACAGGAGAACTATTTTTTCGAACAACACCATCCCTCCAATGTCTCTTTCTTCCCCTCATCCCCCAATTCAGCCACTGCCCACAGTCAAACATTTGATCAAAAGGGGAGAAAATAAGTTGTTTCGTGACAGAATGTCAGAACACATCACCAGAACCAAACTGGCGCAAACCAGAGCGTATCCGGTAAAATTTGAAGGAAACATTGACCTTGTGTAGTTGCGTGCTCTTTTCCAGATGACGAGCTGGAAATAAATTCTAGAAGACAAGACCCGTCAGTTTTGTCAGTAGGCTTTGTTTTTGCTCCTTTTGTGTTAGTTTTGGTGCAGTGGACCGTTAGAGACCGAGGGGTCATCTGACAGATATAAAAGAGCATTTTTCGGACAGAGAGAAGTTTTTGTTTGGTTCAAGAGAGACATAGGTGCTTGACATGGGCAAATATCAGCAAATGCTGAGATGGATTTTAAAGTAAAGAAGACCAATAAACTGACACAGGTAAACCTATTTTATATTCTTGCTTTATATATAATATAATTTTTAGAGATGAGGAAGTTTATGAGATGAATCGATATGGCATGTCGATATCACTATAGTTACATATCAATATAGGTCCAATGGCAACATGTATGGGCCAACGAGCAGGTAATTAAACAGGAAAGATTAATCATAAACATTGATTATGAAACACTTTCCAACTGAGATGCAATGTTATTTAAACATTTCTAAAATGCAATACATTCAGCGCTGATATATTGCAATTTTATTTAAACATTTCTAAAATGCAATACATTCAGCGCTGATATATTTTAAATTATCACAGTGCAGCAATAATTTATTATATTTGAAAACCTGAAACTCCATCAATGGATGGATGCCATATTTTATTTTGAAGTGAGTCACGTGATCCCTTCATATAATATGGGTGTAGTTGTTATTTTAATTTTGATTTAAAAAAAAACTACCGAACATATTTTGCTGATTTTTTTTATATATATTTTATGGGATAATTTGAATATTTATCCCATTTGAAACAATTTGTGAATTTTAACTTCGCTTAAAAAATGTTTGAAAAATTAGGTCCCGTAAGGTTCAGTGTATTTCATTTTTTTAATCCGGGTTCAACCCAAAAGTTATTGGGTTATATTATTTATGTCCCACGGACCGTCTAACAACATACTAAAATTTCATTTTGATATAGTTATTTTTACGGCAGTTATTGTGCGAACAGACAGACAGACAGACAGAATCATAAATAATTTTCAACTATGTTGGAAAGTGTAAAAAATGGGATTAAAAACCCGTTTTTGTAATTACTTGCGGGCAAAAGTTTTGCTGTCTTCACTAGTAAATTTAAGTCATAAATCCAGCTATTTTATAAAAATAAAATCTTTCAATTGCGTCACTTTGTCGGACAGAACTGAAAGACTAATTAAACATTTTTCATATTGCATCTTACTATAATAAAAGACAATACGTCTACGTAGTCACAGCGCTAAAAGTGTATTATAATATCGATTGTTATAAATAAATTAAAAATGATTTTAATGTCCAGAAATGTCCATGATGTCATATGCAACGAAAAGATCCAGATTTCTCCATTGTTGTAAATTAGCTAAAAATGGATCTATTACCTGGCTTTGCATTCAGTATCTGAGGCCACTCAGTGTAGAACTCCAGCATACCGATCTTTATAAATGCAACAAAAAGTCATATGAAAATTATCTTTAAAAAAGAAATAGTTTTAAATGTTTACTGGTAATTTGAGATTTCCAATCGCGCAATGATTTTCTGGAATTTCTATTTTTAAACAAATAGAGAAAAGTCAATTAAAATTATATTGACTGCACAAATTTAAATATATGTATTTTCATTTTTTAATGTTATCATTTTAATTCATATTTTACTTTACTTTGAAATAAACTCAGGAAAATCTATATTGAAAAAATTAATTTTTGTCAACAATATTGAAATAGTGTTATTACATTTTTATTTTCGTTACAGATCTGTTATATGTATTTAATTATATTTTATTGAATTTAAATTTTATTTTGTGTTAATAGGACCAGAAAATATAGAAAAAAGTAAGAAATATGTTTCTTATTTTTACCTGATTTTAATATAAGTATCTAGCCGACTTAAGATGTAAGTTAATAAAATTTTTCTTGAATCTAAGCATACATTTGTGATAGCAAGTTATAAATAAATAATTTTTAGAGTTTTTATTACTCTCCAACAGGTAAAGATAGAAACAAAGGCAAAATCTGATGTGGGCAGCATATGACTTTCCTTATATAATCCAATGAATTTACTACTTTTACAATAAAAAAATAGATTATCTTATGGTAAATCTTATAGTATCTTATAGTAGAGTTTATCTTATAGTAAATCTTATAGTATTTATCTTATAGTAGATACTTATAGTCTTTCTAAGATAATGAATTTTCGTCAATTTGTCGCTAATTTCATTGATTTTAGAATCATTTTTATCCATTTTGCGAGATTTTCGTTAATTTGGGAACATTTAAAAAAGTCTTCAAGTTGGCGACATCCCGCCAAATTTGTCGATAAAATCTCGCCAAGCGTTATGGATGGAGAAATAAGTTATTCTTATAGCAGATAAATGACTATTGGATTTCAAATACAAAAGTATTACTCAAAGTATTTTTTCTCATAAATGGAAAGAGCTAGATCCACGAGAATGAGGTCACCCAATTTATCGCATTATATTACATATGCAATGTTAATATGTTTTTCAACAGTTAATATTTGTTTATAATGTATGTGATTTTTTCATAAATTTATTTGAAAAAGGTGCAATATCTCAAAAACGGTACATGTTGGCATTCTAAAGTTTATGTCAATCGTTTTCTAAGGAAAAATTACATACGAAATGTATATTTGCGTAACTTTATTAAAGGTTTTGATTTTTGATGATTTTTTCAAAATTTCACTCGAAAATTTAGGGGGGTACTGAACATTCGGTTGAGTTTAAGAACACTAGGCTTTCAGTATTCACGGATTGTAATTTGTGTATCAATTTTTATTCGAATAGCTCCATTCGTTCGTGTGATATCGTCTCCAAAGACTCACTGATACACACACACACATACACACACACACATACACACACATTCACACACACAGACGTCACCTCAAAAATGTTTGATTCGTGATCTCCACAGACTGACTGACACACACACACACACACACACACACACACACACAGGCAGACATCACCTCAAAAATGTTCGATTCGTGATCAGGGATGTTTGAAACGTGTTTTCCCGTCGAAAACGCGAATTCGAATTTTCGCCCCGTCACAGTACTCTCCTTATGCATTATACTATGTACATAAGGAAAGTAACAAGTTTAAACAAATATTGGATTTATCTAATTCAATATTTTAATATACGCTACTAATTTTTTCATAGCTTTTATTTCCGGAAATATCCCGAAAATTTAAATATAATACATTAAATTCCTATCATTGTTGGTATTACTGTTTTTTTTATTACTTTCCCTACAATACATGGTAATGTATAGGGAAAGTATTAGAATCATGTCTAAAATCGCAAGTCAATTTTTCGACGAATATAGATGTTTTGGGACCTCTAGAACACGAAAAGACTATTTTAGGGTGGCGTCTGTGTCTGTGTGTGTATGTGCGCCTCTGTATCTGTGTTTGAAACGTATGTATCCACTCTAACCCCAAAACTATTTGACCTAATTTCATAAAACTTGCGAATTTTATTGATCACTTGCGAGCGACCTTAGTGCTGATTATATGTTGTTGCGATTCCTGATAAAAGAACCTGCCTGTTTTTACAAAATATCCTAGAAAAATCGTATGTATCCACTCTAGCTCTGAAACTAATGTACTAAATTTAACAAAATTTGGCAGAAAAGTGACGCTTAAGTTACTCTAGCGCTGATTTGATTTTGGTGAATAAAATCTGAAATACAGAATATGTTCGCTCAAGTTCATCAATTAAATGCCCGTTTTATAAATTCTTAATAATAAAAAAATAAAACCAATCTCATTATTCTAGGAGTAGCCGTTCTCGAGATATTTTAGTTTTTTGCATTTTTACTATGCTCGCCTTTGAAAATACGTTCAATTACCAAATGAAAACTAAAAGTACGAATTCAGTGGCATTTCAAATAGTTATGCATTCTATTTTGTGCCATTAATGTCAATTTAATGAATTATTAAAGAAATAGAGAAAAAATGAATTTGTATCTGCAAGGAAAATCAGGTGCTGCACACATCATATTTTAAATTTTTTCAGACGCTGCTTGAAAATCTGTTAACATTTATTTTTAAATTATTTGTATTATAAACGAAGAAGGCTATAATATAGTTAGAGTGGGAGTCAGAAAATTTTCCATATGGGGAACTCGTCTATGGAAGACATTTGTAATGTTAGAATTGTGCTTTTATTTCAAATAACTATAATCCGTGTATTCATCATGTATGTTTCTTATTAGCTCGTGTCAGTATAGAATAACTGATACTTCCAATAGTAGCAAGAGAACTTTGTTTTATTTGCAATGCATATAACTAGTCTATGTATTTCGTTATCTACACTTTGAGAGCGATCTTAACTCTAAAAACGCTTTCATATGGGAATTTGTTTAGTGTGAATATGTTCGCTGCAGCCTGAACTCCATTTTTTAGAACTCCATTGGCAGTCTCCATAAAAATAAGCCAAATCGTGGCACATAGCAAGTTGTTTAGGTGTTATTAAATATATCCGTTTTCATACTAACGAGCGTATAACAGACGTAACAGTGGTCCATGGATACTGTTATTAACAATTTAAACGTGATCTAAACCTTGGAAATAATCACTCGGTTTCTCTGTGACTATTAATTGCTTTAGTTTAATTCCCAGTTATTATTTTATGTACAGCACTATATTTTTTAATTTTACAAACACCGCAAAAAACCAACTTAAAATAACTTTTAAGTTGGGTACAGCAATACGTTTTATTAAATATCTTAAAATGTCTAAAATTGTGCGCCTTTTATAAAATCATTTGCAAACTTTATTTCATACTTTCATTAACTGTGAGCCTCCGGGAAATTGCTAAAAAATTATTCAAATTTTAAAACGATGTTGTGATTATTAATAACCAAAATCCACCATAATTAATTTCAAAGCATATATATATAGAAAATCGGAAATCAATTTCCTTTTTCTACCTCATATCCTATCCTTATTTCTTATATAATTCGTAACAGTAGCCTTTACGTTCAACATAAAACTTTCAAATGTGTTCTTTCCCTATATTACTGGATATTATTAAAATTATATATTAGTAATAACTTTTTCAATTTTAATGGAATTTAATGCAATAAAATTACTCTTCAAGGTTTGTTCTAAAATGTTTTAATAATATTTTTTGTGTTTTAGTATTTTTGAAAAGAGCATTGTTCATTTCTTAAGTTCATTGTTCATTTCTTAAAATCTCGCCATGCGTTATGGACGGAGAAATAACTTAATCTTATAGCAGATAAATAACTATTGGAGCTTAAATACAAAAATATTACTCAACGTATTTTTTTTTCATGAATGGATTGAACTAGATCCAGCAGAATGATGTCACACAATTTATCGCATGATATTACATATGAAAAGTGAGCATGTTTCTCAATCGGAAATATTTTTATTTTATTTTAGAATTTTTTGATATTCCTTTTGAAAAATGTGCAATATCTCAAGAGCGGTTAATGCTAACGTTCAAGAATTTATGTTAATTATTTTCTAATGAAAAATTACATAAGAAATGTCTACTTGCGTAACTTTAATAGAGATTTGATTCCTTGATGATTTTTTCAAAATTTCAAATTCCATTCGAAATTTAGGTGGATTCTGAACATTCGATTGCGTATATAAACAATAGGCTTCCAGTATTCACGGATTGTAATTTTTGTACCAAATTTCGTTTGTCAGTTATCGTCTCCACAGACTCACTGACACACACACACACATACACAGACAGACAGACATCACCTCAAAAATGTTCGATTCGTGATCAGGGATGCTTGAAACGTGCTCTCCCGTCGAAAACTCGAATTTGAATTTTTATTCCCCGTCACAATACTTTCCTTATACATATTATTGTATATAAGGAAAGTAAAAATGAGTTTTACTCATATTTCATAAACTCTACTTATAAAATTCTATTCACTATTTGTGAATTTCACTGAGCATGAATGCACAAAATAATATGACAAAATATATGTAAAACAAGTAAAGCGGGACCCATCACTAAAATTTCTTATACATTCCTAAACATCAACATCTGTCAATAAATAGAAATTATTTTTGCAGAGAATAAAGAAGATTTGAGTATCGTAATCTTACACAAATGGAATAATAATGCAGTATATGGCTTTTTCGAAGATACGTTGATAGTATTCAAAATTTTCTTGAAGAATAGCCTAAACAAAATAACAACGTACATGACACAAAATTTTCAATTCTTTAAAATATAATTTTCAAAAACCAACCAATTGCTCGATGATTTTTCTAATTTTAGTTTAAATTTGTGATCCCGTGAATGAGGGACATTTTCCAAATGTCCATTTATATACATCGAAATTTCATATTTTTGACTTCAGGTGTGTTATTTGCCTAGTACTGACTAATGGGATCAAGCATATCATCGAAACAGCTGCATGTTGCATTATTTTACTATTTGTGATAATTACGTTGCTCAAGTCTTTCTTATCAATATCCATGTTGTTAAAGTGCATATTAAAAATCGTACTTAACAGAAGTTTGCAGCAGTGTTATACAAAATATGTTTTAGAAAACTGTACCATAGCTCTAGTTAACATTAAAACTTTTCTTAGAGAAAAATTAAGACAAAATAGCAACACGACCCACAATTTTCAATTATCCAATAGAATTTTCAGAAACCAAACAATTGCTCAATGACCTACATATAATTTTAGCCTATACTTGCCGTCCTACCAATGTGTATCTTGGACAAGAATATCCTTGAGCAATTCCCAAATGCTCATTCATATGAATCCCCATGCGAATTTACAAACCGTAGCAGTTGTATGGAATCACACGTTTGGAACAAGAGTATTTATAGAATGAGCTCTTCACTGAAAATATTTTTGTAGCACGCTCATTGATTTTACAATTCGAAAGTGAGTTTTCGACCACTGCTTTATTATTTGGTGTCTATACACATTGGTGCTTAGTGCAATCACTTTGTAGTACCAAGACGGGTACTCGCGGTAATCCGTTTTTAGGAACGGGTTCGCGAGGATTTTCTTTTTTTTTTATCGAATTGAAGGTCGGGTTTCTTATACTTTGACTTTTAAAGCTGCGGTACCAGTTGTGCCCGCAAAAATTATTTTAAGGCTATACCATATCGCATTTTTTTACAGTAACTGGATGATTGCTTAACCGGGTGTTATAAACTGTAAACAGCACAGAAATGTGCATAGAGTTAGATATTTTAAATCTACTGAATATAATTTTGAAATACAATTCCACTGGCAATCGAAGGGTAGGTGTTTGAGTCACGCTCTGCGGATTCGGATCGGCTGCTGGTCAACAATCCTTTTTGTGGCAGGTTGACACTTTTCTTCGTTACGGGTTAACAGTTATCTTTGTTGCGAGATAACAATGTTCCTGTTGCGGGATAAAAATTTTCTTTGTTGTGGGTCAACAACTTTCTTTGATGCAGGATAATAATTTTATTTGTTGCGAGTTAGCAATTTTCTTTGTTGAGGGAAAACAATTTTCAATGTTGCGGGTTAACAGTGTTTTCTTTGTTGCGAGTTGACAATTTGTTTTGTTGTGGAATTACAATTTTCTTTGTTGGGGGTTAACAATTTTCTTTATTGCGAGTTAACAATTTTTTTTGTCGTGGGATAGCAATTATCAATATTGCGGATTAACAAATTTCTTTGTTGCAGATCAACAATTTTCTTTGTTGGGAGTCATCAATTTTCTTTGTTGCGGGTTAACAATTTCCTTTGTCGTGAGTTGACAATTTTCTTTGTTGTGGGATAATAATTTCCTTTGTTGTGGGATAACAATTTTCTTTGTTACGAGTTAACAATTTTCTTTGTTGCTAGTTAAAAGTTTCTTTTGTTGCGGGATAACAATTTTCTTTGTTGGGGGTTAACTATTTTTTGCTGCGAGTTAACAATTTTCTTACTTGCGGGATAACAATTTTTTCGTTGCTAATTGGCAATTTTTGTTGTTGGATAACAATTTTCTCTGTTCGGGATTAAGAATTTTCCTTATTGTGAGTTAACAATTTTCTTTGTTGCGGGTCAACAATTTTCTTTGTTGCGAGTCAACAATTTCCTTTGTTGCCGGTCAACAATTATCTTTGTTGAAGGTTAACAATTTTCTTTGTTGGCGTTAACAATTTTCTCTGTTGCGGGTTAACAATTTTCTTTGTTACGAGTTGACATTTTTCTTTGGTGTGGGATAACAATTATCTTTGTTGCGAGTCAACAGTTTTCTTTGTTGAGATCTAACAATTTTCTTTGTTGCGAGTTAACAATTTTCTTTATTGAGGGCTGAAAATTTTCTTTTTTGGGGTTACCTATTTTTTGTTGCGAGTTAACAATTTTCTCAGTTGCGGGTTAACAATTTTCTTTGTTGCGAGCTGGCAATTTTCTTAGTTGTGGGATAACAATTTGCTTTGTTGGGGATTAAGAATTTTCTTTATTGTCAGTTAACAAATTTCATTGTCGCGGATCAATATTTTTCTCTGTTGCGGCTCAACAATACTCTTTGTTGGAGGTTAACAATTTTCTTTGTTGGAGTTAACAATTTTCTTTCATTCGAGTTAGCAATTTTCTTTGTTGCGGGATAGCATTTTTCAATATTGCAGGTTAACAAATTTCTTTGTTGCGGATCAAGAATTTTCTTTTTTGCGGGTTAACAATCTCCTTTGTCGTGAGTTGAAAATTTTCTTTGTTGTGGGATAACAATTTCCTTTGTTGTGGGATAACAATTTTCTTTGTTGTGGGTTAACAATTTTCTTTGTAGAGAGTTAACAATTTTTTTGTTGCCAGTTAACAGTTTCTTTTGTTGCGGGATAACAATTTTCTTTGTTGGGGGTTAATTATTTTTTGTTGCGAGTTAACAATTTTTTCACTTGCGGGATAACTATTTTCTTCGTTGCGAGTTGGCAATTTTTGTTGTTGGATAACTATTTTCTCTGCTCGGGATTAACAGTTTTCTTTATTGTGAGTTAACTATTTTCTTTGTTGCGGATCAACAATTTTCTTTGTTGCGAATCAACAATTTCCTTTGTTGCGAGTTAAAAAATTTCTTTGTTGCCGGTCAACAATTTTCTTTGTTGAAGGTTAACAATTTTCTTTGTTGGCGTTAACAATTTTCTTTGTTGCGGGTTAGCAATTTTCTTTGTTGCGAGTTGACAATTTTCTTTGTTGTGGGATAACAATTATCTTTGTTGCGAGTCAACAATTTTCTTTGTTGAGATCTAACAAATTTCCTTGTTGGGAGTTAACAATTTTCTTTATTGCGGGACAAAAATTTTCTTTGATGGGTTTAACTATCTTTTGTTGCGAGTTAACAATTTCCTCAGTTGCGGGTTAACAATTTTCTTTGTTGCGAGTTGGCAATTTTCTTAGTTGTGGGATAACAATTTGCTTTGTTGGAGATTAAGAATTTTCTTTATTGCCAGTTAACAAATTTCATTGTCGCGGATCAATAATTTTCTTTGTTGCGGGTCAACAATTCTCTTTGTTGGAGTTTAACAATTTTCTTTGTTGGGGTTAACAATTTTCTTTCATTCGAGTTAGCAATTTTCTTTGTTGCGGGATAACAATTTTCTTTGTTGGGGTTAACGATTTTTTTTATTGCGAGTCATCAATTTTCTTTGTTACGGATTAACAATTATCTTTGTTGCGGCTCAACAATTTCCTTTTTTGAGGAGTAACAATTTTTTTGGTTCGGGTTAACATATTTCTTTGTTGCGAGTCAACAATTTTCTTTGCGGGATAGCAATTTTCTTTGTTGCGATTTAACAATTTCCTTTGTTGCGGTATAACAGTTTTCAGTGTTGTGAGTTAACAATTTTCTTTGCTGCGAGTTGACACTTTTCTTTGTTGCGAGTCAACAATTTTCTTTGTTGCGAGTCAACAATTTTCTTTGTTGTGGGATTACAATTTTCAGTATTGCGGTTATCAATTTTCTTTGTGGCGGGTCAACAATTTTCTTTGTTGAGGGCTAACAATTTTCTTTGTTGGGGTTAACATATTTCTTTGTTCCGAGTCAACAATTTTCTTTGTTGGGGGTTAACATATTTCTTTTTGAGAGTCAAGAAATTTCTTTGTTTCGGGATAACAATTTTTTTGTTGCGAGTTAGCAATTTTCTTTGTTGCTGGATAACTATTTTCAGTGTTGCGGGTTAGCAATTATCTTTGTTGCGGGTCAACTATATTCTTTGTTGCGAGTCAACACTTTTCTTTGAAGGCTAACACTTTTCTTTGTTAGGGGTTAACAAATTTCTTTATTGCGAGTTAACAATTTTCTTTGTTGCGGGATAACAATTATCTTTGTTGGGGGTTAACAATTTTCTTTGTTGCGAGTTAACAATTTTCTCAGTTGCGGGTTAGCAATTTTCTTTGTTGCGAGTTGGCAATTGTCTTTGTGGTGGGATAACAATCTTCTTTGTTGGGATTAACATTTTTCTTTATTGCGAGTTAACTATTTCTTTTTTTGCGGGTCAAAATCTATGTTTGTTGCGAGTCAACAATTTTCTTGGTTACGGGTCAACAATTTTCTTTGTTGAGGATTAACAATTTTGTTTTTTGCGGGTTAACAATTTTCTGTGTTGCGAGTTAAATATTTTCTTTGCTGCGCGTTAATAATTTTCTTTGTTGCGAGGTAACTATTTTCTTTGCTGCGGGTTAACAATTTTCTTTGTTGAGGATTAAAAATGTTCTTTTTTGGGAGTTAAGAATTTTCTGTGTTGCGAGTCAACAATTTTCTTTGTTGTGAGTCTACAATTTTTTTTGTTTCGGATTAACAATTTTCTTTGTTGCGAGTTAAAAAATTTTCTTAGTTACGGGGCAGCAATTTTTTTTGTTTCAGGTTGACAATTTTTCCTTGATGCATTTTAGCAATTTTCTTTGCTGTAGATCAACAATTTTCTTTATTGTAGGTTAAGAATTGTCTTTGTTGCGGGTTTGGGTTGGGTTGGGTTGCGGGAGTGTCAGTAATTTTCTTTGTAGCGATGGAGGGCGAGTCGTATCAAACCCGACTCGTACATGCCTCTACTTTGGAAGCTCCAATTTTTAAATCACACAAACAATAAGGCTACTACAGACAAACAAGAAGGCTGGGCGCGGTAGCCCATTGGTTAGCGCGCTGGAGTTGCACTCGGTAGGCCCGGGTTCGATTCCAGCCACTGCCAAAACTGCCGCCGTGTTCATGCGGAGTACGATCACGTTAAACATGTGGGTCCGAAAGTCCTTCCGAGAGGTTGGTGGTAGGGGAAGGAGGGTACGGTGCCTGTGGATGCCTCCCCCACTGGGTTCCGGTCTAAATTGGGTGGCACTTCCCGACCGTCCAAACAGTTACCTTACACCTTTCTGGTAGGTCGGACGGTCTGGGTTTCAACAACAACAAGAAGGCTACTAATTAAATTAACCGAAAGGAAAATTACTCTTCTGGAATTAAATGTATTGTATATGTACTTGAATTACATATGTATCATATATGTATTTAAGAGAAAACATTTACGTTTAAATATAAATATTCAAAAAGCAAATGCCGAGGAAAGGGAATTAGAAGTGGTGTGTAGTATTTTACTGGAAAATGATTTAAATGGATAGTATTCAAAGGGGGAATGCTACTTAAAGTAACCTAATGTAATGCACCCTAATCCTATTAAATACGTAATATTGATAGGACCATGCATAATATAAGGTAAATTATTTCACGGTATAGGTGAGTCAGCATACAGTGTAACGTATACATCCTACTACACGCAATTTCGATGACTACTGCGTTATTTTTTACTTATAATAAAATGAGACAAGCCAAATTCGGCTTTTCTTTTCAGTTTTAGAAAAAGAAAAGACAATCATAAAGGAGACATCATGCAATGGAAAATGGTGTGTACATTTCTGACGGAACAATTGAACATTTTTATTTTCTTTTGCATAATTATTTCGTGTAATCATACAAATTTTCAGAAAAACTGGAAGTGAAAATCTTTAATGAATCCATAACCCCCCCCCCCCTTTTACAATTTAATTCTAAATTCATGTCGATCATCATCTTATCTAGGTATCCGATCCCCAAGTATTGCATTATATATTTCTTTTCTCTAGTCTGTAAATGAATTTTACCTCCAATGAAGTTTCAATGCTCATAATGCAGAAAATTTATTTGTTTGATAGTTATTACTTTGTACGTATGTCATGTCATAACTACAACTCAGTCTGAATTTGGATTACTAGATTGGAAAATATAAATGAAAGTTAACGGTACTTAATTTGAAAATAATTCTTAATATTTAATCAGCAGCAGTAAAACTCAGAATATGTCATAATTCAAAATATACATTGAGTAAATATCGCGTCTTTCCTACCATTTGACCGCAATTAACGTGTTCCTTTTGCTCCTTTATTCATTGGGTATATGATAATACTCCCCTGCGTTTATGCCATGCTCAGAAATGTACCTGTTAAATTCACATATTTTCGGCAATTCTGAAATGCGTCCCAAAGCGCTAATGGGGCAATGTTTGAAAGAAGACACTATTCAGCAGCTTGTCTTTGAAAGAATATTTTATTTCAAAACGGTCTAAGGTTTCAAAAGACACTGGACAGTACGTTCATGATTGTTGCACAAAGAAATATATCCATGATTTTTACTACCCTTAATACGTGGTATAATGTATAAGGAACGAAATGCTTCAAATAATGTACAGGTGACGGGTCAAAAATTCGAATAAGAATTTTCGACGGTAGACACGCTTCAAGTATCACGAATTCGAATTAAACATTTTTATGTGATGTCTGTGTATATGTGTGTTTTTTTTTTTTGTGTGTGTGTGTGTGTGTGAGTGTGTGTGTCATTAAAATGTCAGACATCGAAATTGTTGAATACTATAGGATTATTGATTTTAAACGCAGTCGATTATTCAAACGACGCCTAAATGAATAAAATTTTGAAAAAATTAAAAAATAAATTAAATATTTAATAATTTTATGCAAATTATCATTTATTTTGTAAGTTTTCATTAGAGTGACACAAAATTTAGAAGGCTAGTCTGAACCGGACATTGCAAGTTTTTTTTTACATGTTCATTAAAACTATTATATAAATTAAAAGAAATATTGACTATCGTGAAATATGTTCACTTTTTATGCAATATTATGAGACAAAATTATTCACATCATTCCTGTGTATCTACTTCGTTCCATTCACGAGAGAAGATCTGTGTGTAATAGTTTTGTATTTTCACGAACAAACAATTGTCCAATAGTCATTTATATATAGGAAAATACTTTCTTTTCCGCTGTGTGTGGCGATAAATTAACGATCAATTTACGAACTTGACGACTCATTTATCTAAATATTGCCAACTTGCCGGTATATATGTCGCCCCAATTTGACGAAAATATCGTCAAAATTGCAAAAACGACTTTAAATTAACGGAAATGATGCCAAATTGATGTACTATATATAAAAATATTTTGATATATGAACATTATTGCAGAACGTATTGACAATTGTTAATTATTTAGAGTTGCGCAAAATATACAACGATTAGCTTGATAATTAGCTTACAAGATCACTCAATAAATGTCAGATGTAATAAAACAGCATTTAAATGTTCGGTTAATTCACAAAATAGTTAAAACTCTTCTAAAAACACTGCCGGATCTCACTATTCAATTTAACTCGTATCATGTAAACTTCGTCCAACTGAGTGAGAACTAACTTATATACACCTTGTATGGAAATAAACAGAATATGTAATGAGTTGTAACTCCAATAATATTCCATATACCGAGGAATATTTTTTTTTTGAAAACTCACGAAAAGTCACCAAGTTAGCAGTAAATCACTTATCACTAAATCTGCACCAACGTCTCAAAATGTGTACCAACCCTACTTTGAAGTAATAGGAATAAGCTGCCTGTAAAGGTTATTTTTCATTGGATATAGGCAATATGACGTAAAATCATTTTATATATTCGTAACAATACATTATTGACACATGAATAGCATAATTAGTTTGAAATATAAAATTGCTAATTAGAATTTGGATTTTGAATTTTAGGAAACCATCAATTCGAACTAAAACTATCGGTTTCATGTAATATATCATTTTCTAATTATTAAAATCGTTTAATATGTGGTCAACAATATTTAGCGGACGTAAACTATTTTCCTAATTGCCATGTTGGGTTTGCACGAGATATAATTTAATTTGATATTTCAAAATACTTTAACAAGCTGTCATGCAGAAAAGGGCCAAATAAGTTCTAACTTACAATTTAATGTGTAAAACATACCGGGGATCTTGAACATCTTTTGCAGGGCTTTGATGAAGATCTGCGAAAGAAGATTTTCATCACTTCTTTCACAGTGAAAGAAGTAATGAATACCTGCGAAAGAACATCTTCGTCACATCTTTCACAGTGAAAGACGTAAAGGATTGTGAACAGTGAAAGAAGTAATTGCATTTGTTGGCAAAATTATATGTTATGCAACGAATTGAGACTGCAAAACATTAATTTGTAAGAATTCTCACATAGTTTTTATAATTTCCAATTTTAATTATTCTTGATCAGACTGGTCATAGATCAGGCCAGCACAGTTACTGAGAATCCATGAAAGACATATTTATCTTATCCATTTTGTCGTACTTGCTCTAAACCTACAGCAAATATGTTGTTTTATGAAATTGCGAATTCAATTTAGACTAAGATTATGGTATCCTCCATTCATTTTTAAATTTCCTTCGATCTTCCCACTTTCTGATACAAATACAAGGATTTTGATGTGGGAAGTGCATAATTTACACTATATAATGCAATACATTTACGTCTTGCACAGTGAAAAAATGACATGCAATATCCTCGGTTAACGTGTTCAACGCCTTTAATGCTCTGGCATTTATTTAATGATCTTATAAGATAGTTATTGAGCTATTCGTTATATATTATTCCTGTTTACGCTTATTGGTGCTTTAAATAAAAGCGTTAGTTATCCAGAAAATTGGACTCATTCTTGTGCCCTGAAAGTACACCCACCATATTACGTCCCAACAGTACTTAATATTTCATGCCAAGATTATTTATTTACAATCTCATGTGAAATTCACTTTCGTGCAATGCACCAACAAATACAGCAATATAGGCAGAAGCCTTGTCTAAGTCTCGAGCTCTTGGTATTAACAGGAATGACGTCTTCAGTTCAGTAAGAGAAGACTGTGGATTATGAGAATCTGTTTGGGGAGGCATCTCAAATTTACAACGTTGATGAAGTGGCCTTAGATTGAACAATCCCAAGGATAATGTAATTAGAGAGAAAAGCAAGGTTATCCATGTCATCATTCCCATGGAAAAGGATGAAAATGATTTCTGTTGTTACATGCGCTGCTGCAAATTGCCAATTTATTCCGCTGGCAGTGATATTCAAGTAAAGATATGAGAAATCTACTTAACAGAATTGCCTTCTTAGCCACTTATATGTATGTCTGATACTGAATACATTAACATTGTCCTGTTCCTGTGATGATTCAAAGAGCACTTAATGCTTCATAAGAAATCTCGAAAAGTGTTGTTTCTGATCGATGTGCTTAATTCCCATAGCTGGACCATAAACGTTCTGTACATTGCCATCTAAAGAAATTGTCACCATTGCTGTACCTAAGACGGTGGGCATTGGGGTTTTCAAACTCAAGCTTCACAATCAGCAATCCAGTGTACCACTGTTCATGAACAAATACAACATCCTGCAATAACAACCAGTATGTCTCCAGCCAGTGTACCTTTCGACAGTTGATCTCCCATACAAAATCTTAAAACGCACACTTTACACAAGAGAGGGAAATTCTGACATATGACCACAGTAATAACATCGAAATTGCATTAAGACAGAAGAAAGAAGTGTGAAATACACATCGTATTCTTATAAAAACGGATAAGGGTTCATACAGCCCGGCCGTGTCCCGGCTGTGCAGAAAAACCCTTTGAGTCCTTGCTGGCAAGGGGCACGGTCAGGGTCGTGGAAGGGTTCCTACAGCCGCAAATAACAATGACACAGAGGCAGGACCCTGAAGCACCAGTTTAGAGGATGACCATTCTAACTACTGCGGCAAATGCAACTTCTGCTTTTATTACTCTGCAAGCAGCAAGATGAAGTGGATTGCATGTCAAAAGTGCAACACATGATTCCATAAAATTTGTGATGGAGACTTACTTTGTACGCCAAATATGCGATGATGGTAACTAAAGCAAAATATTATGCCTATTCTATACTCATGTGGTGCCCATCTTACCTAGATGTTGGGTATGATGGGCATTTTTCAGTGTTATTTCACTTTTTGTTTCTGTATCAGAATAATTCGATGTAGTATCTTAAAAAGCCTTATCAGTAAATGCATTTTATAATTTAAAATGCGTTGCAACATTTTATTAGATATATCAATTTTTAGATAAGACAACCAAAAATGTGCCCCGATCACCATATATATAACAAAGATTTGCAACTAACTTAAATTATACTTCACCCTGTTGATGTAATCGCTATTGATTCATATTTTTCATAAATTAAACTTACACTGCCATTAAAATTTTGGCTATATAATAGGCTATTTTGGCCGGTTGTTTTGATTTTTTTGTTCTAAAAAAGTCCAAAGGTCCTACAATTTAAAGAAAAGGATAATCGACATATTTTGCCGAAGGTATGGAATATTCAACTTGAAGAAATTCGTTTTAAAAAAATAATAAATATATGGAAAATAACGATTTATAATAAAGTGAAATAAATCTTCGAGTTTTAGAGAAATTCACGAGTTCGAGTTGTGAAAGTATTCTCAAAAGTCCTTGATGTCATAAAATTCAGAAAATTTGAAATACAATTTCAGCCATGAAACGTTCAGAAATTTCACTAAGAATGCGAATTTTATATTTCTCCCTCTACCTCCTCTTTTCTTATCTCTGTTTCAAGACAGTATTGCTACTGACACTTGCACAATGCACATGGCCCAACTCGAATTTTATTTAAATATAAATTTTTTGTAAATCCACTTTTTCCAAACATTTGGTTTTCTTTTTTTAATTAGCTGGAAAATGTATTTTTTTTTATTTATTAAGAAACATCTGATGTAGGCAGTACTTGACATCAGAGCAAAATTGATTTTCTATTTCATAACCCATTAAATGAATTTAATGGTTGAAAATGACTTGGATACTTAATTAGAATCATATTCAATTTGCAGTTTTAATACTTTTTTGTATAATTAGACAGATAAACGTAAACCAGCTACTCAAAATTTTTAAAACTTAAATATCTTTAAAACGGTTTTACCTAGAGTAATGACATTAATTTTATTCGTTTTTTGTTTAAAAAGCATGTAATTTCTTTCATAAATCATTCATTTTATTAATACATTTAAGCATATTTAAATTTTTTGTTTCAGTTGGTGATCATTTTAATGGTCCAATTTGCAAAAAGGCGTAATCTACAAATTCTAATCATACCAAAATCTAATAAGCGCCAGGATAACCTACAAGTGACATCACAAACAAATTTTAAAATATTTCAACTAATAGCTTTTTAACTGCAATGAAAAATATAGTCATATTCTCAACATTTCAAAAAACTTGAATATCTCGAGAATGATTCATCCTAGAGGAATAGAATTGGAGTTATTATTTTCGTCGTCAAAATTACACATAAAACAATAATTTAATTTATAGATTTAAGCATGTTTAGTATTTTGGCTAGTTCTCTTTTATCTAATAGTTCAAAAATCTAATCAGCACCAGAATTACTTATTACAGACTTACGCACCAAAGTTTATAAAATTTAGTAAAAAAATCTATAAGCTAGAGTGGATATATGCATGACACAGAAATACAGACAGACCCTACTTGAAATAATCGTACCAAATTTCATTCTATTTTATCAGTTTGTTCCAGAGATATTATGCTACCTACAAACAGGCGCATGCACTTGCATCATTTAAAAAATGGTTGTTTCGCATTCGGAGATGTTCATAAAAGTGTAAATTAAAAAAAATTTGGTCAGCTGGATTTTTGAACTCATCGCCATAATTTGTTTTTACATATACAACGTAAACAGAATGTATACAATGTATACATTATGTTTACATCGTATATGTAATATATATTTTACAATAGAAATACGATATAAAAAAATAGATGTTTACATATACAATATAGTAAGAGAAGTAATAAAACGTGCACCTGCATAGTATATCAACATTTAAAAACATAATATTTGAGAATTTGCTAGGTCTTGAGAATAACATAATACATAAATACAATTATTTAAAAATTTTAAATTATTTATCAAAATACTACAAAATAAATAATAATTTACTTTAAAAATATACAATGTAAGTAAAATGTGTATATACAATGTACACATTATGTTTACATTGTATATGTAATATATATTTTACAATGTGAATACAATGTAAATAAATGTTTGCATATACAATCTTGTAAGAAAAGTATTAATAAGTGTACCTGGTATAAGTTTTGCTGCATGGTATATCAACATTTAAAAGTATCATCTTTCGAGAATTTGCAAAGTTTTGAGAATAACGTAATATATAAATGAAATTATTTAAAAATATTAGGTTATTTACAAAAATATTATAAAATTAATTGTTTTATAAAACACAATTTTACTAACTCGTGTAATTGGGCTGATAACCAAAAACATGGCCACGTTATCTACGGATCATGTGATAGGAAATGTCAGGTATTGACTTTTAAGTTAATACTTGGAATATCGCTGGTGCAGCAATACTGTGCAATGTGTAGACTGTTCTGTTTACTTTCATACTATGTAATTATACAGAAAGTATTGTTTTCACGAAAATTTTCGAATTCGAGACTTTTATGCCAATATATCTTTTAAGGCCTCTTGAACATGTTTTGATTATTTTTGAAGTCTTGTCTGTTTGTCTGACTCATGTCTGTGGTCGATTTCTTGTGTACACGATAGTAGCCATACATATTAATGGATTTTCACGAAACATTATATCCGGCTTTCTTATCAAAAAATTTAGAACTAGATGGAATTTTTTTCAACTTCGAAAGTTATTCGAAATTTTGTATTTGAAATTGCGTCATTAGCCCCCTTGAGGGCAAGTTACCCCCCACCCCCCGTGAGGTACATTGACAAATATGATATCAATCCAAAAAAAATTCAAACCCTTTAAAGTAAAGAGTAAAGCGCTGTAGTTGTTATCATTTGAACCCATAATACCGAATGTTCAAATTTTTTCTTATCAAATTTGAAATAATATATTAATTCTGGTATGAGATAGTCGAGATGAGGCACACTCGAGTTAATTTAAACCAGTTTCTGATTTATGTACTCGAGTTATAATTGAAATTGGTCTAATGCGTATCATATCAACCGTGAAGGCAATGAAAATAAGTTGAAACTTCATATTAGAAAAATTCTAAAATCGTTTAAAGCAATAATTCAGATACATCTGATGTAAGATAAGGCTCACGGCAATATATGCATTTCTATGGTGAAAGGTTTTTATCGAATTAAATATATAATTTAGCTGTTAATTTTGCAGAAAAGGATTATCAGTGCAATGCAAATTAGGACTCAACTATAAGGAATATTCCCTTGTATTCAAATATATTTTACCTTTCAATTTACTCCTGTCTGCATATTTTCCGCATCGTGTTTTTCAACAAGGAAAATATTTATAGTTTTTATTCATAATTAAGAAACTTAAGTTTAAAAATACTCCAAAATACATATTCTAAACGAGATGAATCCATGTATCGCCAAATGAGAACAGATGGAACTTTACTAATACTAGCAACACTTACATATAATTCTCAAAGTAATATTGTATTTTCAAGCAGTTTTTCATAGGAGTTTTATCTAATTCCCTCTAACTTCATGTTACCAACACACACAGGCATTTTGTTTCTTAATGATTTTTAAAATATCGTGCGGTATTATAGACGCCATTTTACCCGGACTTCACGCGTTCTCAATGGCCAGAGGTCATTGAATGTGATAAATAGCAAAAGGATATCAAATTGTGTAGTTATTGATTTTGAGAGGCAAAGTGGCATACGTGTTTCGAAAATATATTTGTGTCATCATCCCTTATTCGAATTTATGAACTTTTAGATGTTTTCTTTCTTATGAAAGCTGGGGCGATTCCAAAGAGATTAAAATCTATATATACTAAGTGCCAAGTGTCCGTCTGTCTGTCCGTTTGTCTGTCACAATTTTTTGACACTTCTCGAATAGATAGAGACTTGAAATTTGGTACACGGCTCGATCGTTCGATAAAACCTCCTGGAAAAATCGAATTTTTCGAAAACGTTCTCTAGAGGGGGTGCTCCACACCAAAATGTTCGAAAAGTGAATTGATAGACAAGCATGCTTTGCCATAAGATAGAGACTTCAAATTTGGTGTATGGATAAATCGTTCGAAAGGAAGAAAGTGTGCAACTTCAGTTTTCCAAATTTTCCACTTAAGGGGGTGGGGGCGCATACCAAAATGTTCGATTTATTGAATAAATGAGAAACGGCTCCTTTAAAATTTGATAGAGGCTTGAAATTTTGTATATGGAATAATCATTTGATGAAAACACCCAAGACGATTATAGTTTTTCAAAAACGTTCATTTAAGGGGGTGCTCCAGAGGAAAACGTTCAAAAGGTGAATTGATAAGAAAACATACTTCGGGATAAGATAGAGATTTGAAATTTGGTGTACGGGTAGAAAATTTGAAAGGAAGAAAGTGTATAATTTCAGTTTTCCAATATTTTCCACTTAAGGGGGTGTCGCACGCCAAAATGTTTGATATTCAGAATGAAGTAGAAACACTCCTTTTAGAACGTGATAGAGGCTTGATATTTGGTATACGAGCGAATCATTTAACAGAAAACCCAAGAAGAAGAGTTTTTCATAAATGTATATTTAAGGGGGGGAGGAGGTACTCCACAGACAAACATTTGAAAGGGGAAAAAACATGCTTCACGATGAGATAGAGACTTCAAATTTGGTATTCGTGTAGATAGTTAGAAAAGAAGAAAGTGTGTAATTTCAGATTCCCAATATTTGCAACTTTAGGGGGTGCCAAATACCAATATGTTCGATTTTCGGAATAAATGAGACACGCTTCCTTTAAATGTGATAGAGGCTTGATACTTGGTATATGGGCCAATCATCTGATAAGAAACCCAAGGCGAACAGAGATTTTATAAAATGTTCATTTATGGATGTGCTCCACAGAAAACGTTCGAAAGGGGAGATGATAAAATGGTATGCTTCGGTATGAGATAGATACTTTAATTTGGTGTACTGGTAGAGAGTTCGAAAGGAAGACGTGCGCAATTTAAAATTTACAATATATTTTCTTCTTTAGGGGGTTCCGCACATTAAATATTCAATTTTCCGAATAAATGTGAGATGCGAATTATTTAAAAAATTACAATATTCAGTGGTTGCTTATTGCAAGACTGATGATTTTCAACGAGTATTCGGCTAGTTATGTTTCTAATTCGAGTGGAAATATTTGATCATTCTAAAAAGTGGTTGTTAATTCTTTTAAATTTATTCCTTTGCATCATAACCTCTTTTTTGAATTCTCTAACTATTAGATTGTTTTTTTTTACTTGAAAGCAGGGACGGAATAAATGAGACCAAAACCATGATTCTAGCTAGAATGGAAGTGTTCGATAACTAAGCAAAGTGGTTTTCAGTTTTTTATTAATATTATTCCTTTTCACCATCACTCTAAAACTCGAATTTTAGAAATTTTAGATTTTTCTCTAAGGCTCTAAGTCATGATGAATCGAATAACACTAAAACCAAAATTCCAGTTGTAATGAAAGTGCTCGTTACAGTTGATAACCTCGCTCAATCAGTAAATCGATCATTCCACTTAGTGGATATTGTATAGACTGTATAACACATATCACTTCAATTTCTTACAATTAAATATTTTTATGACAATAGAAAGAATGTGATTGCAGCGGCCCTAGCGGAGAATTTAAAAGGTTAGGATGACAAATGGGGCAAAAAAAGCAAGATATGCGAATATAATCAATTACAATGTTGTACATCATTTTCTAGTTTGAAGAAAAAGACACCAGGAACGAGCAAAACGCCTCTACGGAAGATAATAAATATATATCAAAACTTCGTATAGTCAGGGCTTGTAACACAGTGACACTTGCAATCCCTATTAAAATGAACGGTAAAGTTCATTCTCATTATAATATGCATTGTTGCTAACGGAGTGCATTGTTACGACATATCCTTTAGAATTGTGGGCGTGTTGTCGGTATACAAGAATAAGTCCAAATTTCAGAATAACTAACACTTTTATTTAAATGCATTAATAGGCATAAACAGGTACAATATACAGTGAATAGCTTTCTAAGTATCTTACAATATGGCTAAATATATGTCAGGTACAAGAAAGCAGAAATTAAATGATCAGCTAATTTTACAAAATAGCGGATAATATTCTCAAAACTCTGACGTATCACATAATTCACTTTAGCTTATATCACGTACTCTCTAACTGAGAGACGATTCCTTTTATATATACTCTCCGTAGAAACTTCCAGAAGGGGTTTGTATCTCGAAGAATATTCTTTATTTTGAGATTGTTCTACTACATTTTAAAGTTTCCAAAGGTCTCCAAGTTGGCGATAAATCGCCAAGCCTTGTAACCCCGCCCCGAAATTAAAAATATGACAACCCGGCATATACTTAAAAGCACCGGCTGCCTGTTGTTTTGTCATTCAATAAAAAAAGCCCTTGAGTAGAAACAAGGGTCCGCTATGTATTATTTGAGTAAGGGTAAAGCACAGTAGACAGTTTTACATATTTATATTTTACATATTTGTATTTCATTTAAGCTTTAATATACTGGTGTCCAAAATGTTCTTTACATGCCTAAAAATAAACGGCATAAGCGCTGTGTACGAAGTATTTTTCTGTGCGAACTTCTACAGTTAAAGATTTGATTTCGGTGTTTGTCAACTCTAAACAGGTTTTTATAACTTTGAAGTATCATTTGGAAGGAATTTTTGAGGTGGCAAGTTGTCGGCCGTTTAGATGCTGGGCAGACATTAATGCAAGTGAAAAACGGTTTCATAACTAGCGTTGTATCGTATGCACCCATTATTCGATTGTTTAAGTTTGTATTTATGTGTTATGATGCTGTGTATCACCCCCAAAAATGCATTCAATTATATTGAATCGTTATTAAGAAAATAGTGTTTTTGTGCATGTAAAGTTAATTTTGAACACCAGTATCCATTAGATTCCTGTACATGTAAATGTTCTTTATTTTAACATTCCTGAATTTGCAATTACCAGTATCCGTCTTATGTTAAATAAATGCCTTCTGTTAACTTTTTTGGCTGATTCCTGTTAATTAAACAATTTTCAACAACTTTGTAATTGTCTTAAATCATCCGGTAGGGGCGGTTCAATCACTTTTAGTCGATCGGGCGTGATTATTTTACTATAGATAGACCTAATGTGTGCACTCATGAAAATTTCCTTACAAAATTTATTACTGTGCTTAAGCACTATCCTAGGAACCATGTTGTGTAACAGATGAAAAGAGCTGAAACTGCTCTTTTTTGTTCTATTTCTAAGTAAATGAAATTGTAAAAATAAACAGTTTCTTCAAGTATCAGTTTCAACTATCGTTATATATCTGGATTCCATAATCTACACATTATTGTCAATTTGCGTTATTATAGCTCTCAAGCATTATATGAGGCAAATATTTTTACTTTCCTTATATACATAATGTATAAGGAAAGTATTGTGATGGGGTCGAAAATTCGAATTCGAGTTTTCGACGGGTGAGCATGTTTCAAGCATCCATGATTACGAATCGAACATTTTTGAGGTGATATCTGTGTGCGGGTGTGTGTGTGTGTATGTGTGTGAAAGTATGTGTATGTGTGTGTGAAAGTATGTGTATGTGAAAGTATGTGTATGTGTGTGTGTGTATGTGTGTGCGTGTCAGTGAGTCTCTGGAGATGATAACTGACGAAGGAAAGGACCGATTCAAACAAAATTTGGTACAAAAATTACAATCCGCGAATACTGGAAGCCTATTGTTTTTATATGCAATCGAATGTTCAGAACCACCCTAAATTTTCGAGTGAAATTTTGAAAAAATCATAAAAAAATCAAAACCTCTAATAAAATTACGCAAATAGACATTTCTTATGTACTTTTCCATTAGAAAACGATTAACATAAATTTTGGAACGCTAGCATGAACCGTTTTCTGGATATTGCACATTTTTCAAACGAAATTATGAAAAAATTGTATAAAATAAAAAAAAAAATATTTCCTATTGAGAAACATGTTCACTTTTCATATGAAATATCATGCGATAAATTGGGTGACATCATTCTCGTGGATTTGGCTCGTTCCATTCATGAAAAAATATACTTTAAGTAGTACTTTTGTATTTAAACGCCAATAGTGATTTATCTGCTGTAATGATAAGTTATTTCTCCGTCCATAACGCTTGGCGAGATTTTGGCGACGAATTTGGCGGAATGTCGCCAACTTGGCGACTTTTTAAATATTACCAAATCAAACAAATAGATAAAAATGACGCTAAATCAATGAAAATAACGACTATTTAACGAAAATTCAATATCTTGGAAAAAAATAGAAGTATCTACTATAAGAATAACCTATTTTGTTTTTACTGTAAAAGTAGTAAATACATTGCATTATATTAGGAAAGTCATGTGCTGCCCACATCAGATTTTTTAAACTGCGTTCTTCGATTCCTGATGATAGTGGTGGGTTATAAGGTTCAGAAAGAATACTTTAATCACCTTTAGTCTTTCTTTACTTTCTATACTTATATGAAAAATGAAGTGTATACACCATTTTCCAGAATACGATAACTCCTCCGCAAATTTCTTTCTATATTTTTGTTTAAGTCTTGCTCTTAAAATATCATTCATTTCAACAAATTTGTGTTTACGGTTCAATTTTTATAATTGTTGTTAATTTTCAAATTATTTCAAAATGAGTGTATGCTATAATATTTCACAACTCTTCTTCTTTATATGCGTGATAGATATTTGTATAATATTGCATTGAATTCAATGCGCCTGTTTTATATTAAGTTTATTCACAATTTTGTTTTTCAGATCTGCACACTGATTCTCTTTATAACACAAGGAGTAATATGTGATGAAGCACGGAATCTGCAAAACCACAGAAATGGTGTTTTAAATGTAAAAGATGTAGCCGGTCATTGGATCGGCATGCCTAAATCCCCTTATACATCTTACACTGCAACCGCTAATCCAACAACTGTATCGACAACCAGACCCACTTCAGCTCCATTGAGCGTGAACAAGATCACGAAGCAAAAAAAGCCCAAATTAAAGAAATATTCGAACAAACGACGGTATGATGATCATGATTATGATGATGACTCCACGGATTACAGAGAAACCTATAGAAATAAAGATAAATATGCATATGAAGAAGACTTCGATTATGATTACAAGGGATTCGATTCGATGTATCCCAAACATTATTCCCAAGCACCATACGTCATCCGACCATCCAAATCTGCACCAAAAGCAATGTATGTCAACCCTTTATTAAGCAGTGGCTCACAGACAGTGAAAGCGATCTATGCCGGAACACCAAAAGTGGCAACTTATGTTGTACCTAACACAAAGAAATACGTAGTAGAAAGAGTTAAATCCAATACTGTTTATGTGCCCCCTGTAAGCCCTGATCTATATGCAGCAGCGTCTAGTTCAGGTATGAGAAGACTCGATCCAATGGACTATGATGACACTGGAGGTGGCGGTTCTTTTCTGAATCTCGGACCACAAGAAGGCTTCCCTCCGAAACCAGTTATGAATAAAATCACCCAACCTGGACAAAGACAGCCTTGCCATGGTCCAGATTGCCACCAACACCACAAAGGACTAGTTAGGTTTTATTGGAGGAGAGTTGTGTATCCTCCGAATGAAGGTGGTAGGGGACGAGGACGAGGACGAGGACGCTTCAGACGACCGGGAGGAAGACCAAGGAATAGGAGACGACGTCTGAGGGGTGGCGCAAGGGCACCTTCAGATCAAAAAGACATTTACTATACAGAAGATGACGAGGTTGAGGAGACAGGCGATAATGTGAATACATTTGATAACGAAAACAACGATAATGATGAAGAGGAAGATGAAGATAATGAAGAAAATGACAGTAATCGACAAAATGTTTGGAAACCAGGAAAAGCATATGGGCATGATCTTAATGAAGGTAATAATTACGATGATGAAGAACAAAAAGTTTACAGGGACAAGCGATATGCTTATAGAAAGCATATGAGAAATCGATATCTACAAAATTTAAAAAATACTATATAAATCAATAAGGAAAGTGCATTATATCATTCTTTTTTCATTTTTTTCACCAAGTTGAAAACTTGTTAGTGATCACTATAATATTTATTCCATTGTAGACTTTTGATTCATATCAGATACATTTTGTTATTAGAAAAGACATACATACGTATATTTTTTTTCTATAAGTTCATATTATCAATGTATATCTTCTGAGTTATCTAGTAGAGAATCATAATGTATTTAAAATTGAAGAGAAAACATGTAGTGTATTCTGTCAAATAAAGACATTTTAACATTTTTTAGTACTTTGTTTAATATAAAGAAACATTTTATTTCATTATTTTAGCAAAATACCCTAAATTAAACTTTATTAATTTAATAATCATTTGTAACGTCCAAGATTGTCTACGTCAAGCACACACTGATCTTAATTATATTGTAAGAAATATATTAGATTTCTGGCCCCGATCAATATTTTACACGTTTTGGTTCAATCATAAACTTTTAAAATGTCCGGTTAAACAGAATAAAATATTCATATTTTATAGCGATTTCTAAAAGCTGAACCAGATAAGAACAGAATGGTGAACAGTGTCATGATAAACAGGAGACCAGACCACCTTCTTAATGGGGTAAAACCAGACCACAGACCAGACCAGACGGCGGGATTGTTCCAAGTACAAAATTTCCCATCAAAGATCGAGCATTAAGATTCGGCATGTTGGCACCAGATTTGGCAGTTTTTTCCAATTTTGAGAGAATACATGCAATTTAAAACATTTAGAAGATTATTTTATTTTAATTTTAATTAAAAGCATTTAGCAATTATTATTGTACCACAGGCGTACCACAAAAGAAGATGATGTCCAGTGTTATATATTTAACATTTTACAACATAGTTGAAAAGTGTTTATGACTTTATTCATCCATTCTGTCTGTTTGTCCGTTCACACGATATCTGCCGTAAAAATGACTTTATCAAAATGAAATTTTAGTATGTTGTTGAGACGCTCAGTGGAACATATGGGAATGTAAATGAGTAATATCACCTAATTAGTTTTGGCTTAAACCCGGGTTGAAAAAATGAAATACATTGAACCCTATTGGATCCAATTTTTCAAACATTTTTTAAGAAAAGTTAAAATTCACAAATTGCTTGGACAATTTTAGGAAATATTCAAAGTGTCCCATAAAATATGCAAAAAAAATTGAGAAAAATATTGTCGGTAGTTTTTAAAATAAAAATTAAAATAATAATTACACCCATATTATATGTAGAGATCACGTGACTCACTTCAAAATAAAATATGGCATCCAAATTTTTCTTAGTGTCAAAATCGTGTATGGTATATATCTTTTTTTTTCCCAAGGGTAAAAATTGTGATTTTTAAATTTCTTTTAAATTAATATTTAGTCTTGCATCAGTTCCAAAAAAACTTTATTTTTGCATCTATATTCTGAGCCAACACAATTACAATATTTTTGAGTTAAAATGATCATCAAACTTTGATTACTGATTGGGTTGAAAAAATGAAATACATTGAACCCTATTGGATCTAATTTTTCAAACATTTTTTAAGAGAAGTTAAAATTCACAAATTACTTGGACAATTTTAGGAAATATTCAAAGTATCCCATAAAATATGCAAAAAAAAAATTGAGAAAATTATTGTCGGTAGTTTTTAAAATAAAAATTAAAATAATAATTACACCCATATTATATGTAGAGATCACGTGACTCACTTCAAAATAAAATATGGCATACAAATTTTTTCTTAGTGTCAAAATCGTGTATGGTATCTATCTTTTTTTCCCAAGGATAAAAATTGTGATTTTCAAATTTCTTTTAAATTAATATTTAGTCTTGCATCAGTTCCAAAAATACTTTATTTTTGCATCTATATTCTGAGCCAACGCAATTACAATATTTTTTAGTTTAAATGATCATCATGATTATTTCTACAACGAGAATTATTTTAACATATGCAGGAGGTAAGCAATTCAAGCTGTAATATCAGTTGTATAAAAATTGCTGAATTTTTTAACGCAAAATTATTTCGCTCTGGAGCTTGGAATATAAGTGATACTCATTGATTTTACATAGAGAAACCGACGATTTTATAGCATTGCTTTTTTCTCTGAAGTTTTAAGCATGGAGTTAGAAAGTACTTTTACCTCCATGGTTTTAAGTTTTTAAGTAAATTATATTTTTGTAGTACTATGATAATTTAAAAAATATCGCATTTTATAGTTGTTTAAATAAAACTGTCTTTCATAATCAATGCTTGATTGATTTTTTTTTCTCTAATAAAGGATTAACGTAGTCGAGGCACGCTTCTTTTTCCTGCCACTATGAGTGAATTATATTATTGAATAATCTTGTTCGCCTTGCCGTGTACCTCTTTTTAATTAAACAAAAGTATTACTCAAAGTGTCTTTTTTCACGAATGGAACGAGCTAGATTCACGAGAATAATGTCACCAAATTTGTCGCATGGTATTACATATGAAAAGGGAACATGTTTCTGAATAGTAAATATTTTTTTTTTATTTTATATGACTTTTTGATAATTTTTTTGAAAAATGTGCAATATCTCAAGAACGGTTCATGTTAGCGTTCTAAAATTTATGTCAATCGTTTTCTAATGAGAAATTACATAAGAAATGTCTATTTGCGTAACTTTATTAGAAGTTTTGATTTTTTGACAATTTTTTCAAAATTTGACTCGAAAATTTAGGGGGGTTTTGAACATTCGATTGCGTATGAAAACAATCGGCTTCCAGTGTTTACGGATTGTGAATTTTGTAACAAATGTCGTTCGAATCGGTCCAGTCGTTCGTCAGTTATCCTCTGCACAGTCTCAATGACACACACACACACACACACACACACACACACACACACATGCACACACACACACATACTTTCACACACACACACACACACTCACACATACACACATACTTTCACACACACACACATAGACATCAATTCAAAAATGTTTGATTCGTGATCAGGGATGCTTGAAACGTGCTCTCCCGTTCGAAAACTCGAATTCGAAAATTTCGACCCCGTCACAATACTTTCCTTATACATTATGTATATAAGGAAAGTAAAAGAATATATTTAAATTTTAAAGACGTCATTGTCGCAAAATGTACACATCAGTAAAGGAGTTGTAACTCGCGCAAGAATTATTCGACTATGTTCCTAAACAAACTTGAATAGTAATATATATATATATATATATGTGCGTGTGTGTGTGTGTGTGGGTATGTGCCATACATCCAAATTGCAGTAAAATTGGTAGTGTTTTGGCTCAGCAAGCGAAATAATTATTCGTCTACGTTTATCAATGAACTTGGACCACGTTCGACAACTACATTGATCTGTAAAATATTAATAAGTACCACATATCCAAATTGCTGAAAATTTGGATAAGTTTAAAGGAGTTACCGTTTAATAATGGATGTATATAGCGGTTTGCCTGTGCAGCACCTGAAATTTTCGTCAGGACAAGTTCAGAAACGGATTCTATCTCTAAGATATGTAACTGAACTGAATCCCATATTCAAATTGTAAAGAAGTCGGTTTTGAAAAGAGTTGCAGTCGGAAAGAATATTTCAGTTAAAAGAGCATTTTTATCCCATCACGTTCGGCAACGAACTCGGGTTATAAAACATTAATATGTACCACATATTTGAATTCCAAAAACAACGGTTCACTTTCAGAACATTTATTGTGGACCAAAGCATGCAGACAGACAGACAACAGCAAATGGCGCCTCGCAATCAAAAGTAACATTTGTCACTTTGCTCCTTCCTTTCAAGTAAAATGTCAGAAACCCACTTCGTTCCCTCGCTCCACTAACTTTTTTTTTTGTAAAATAAAGAAATATTTATTTTATTAAAAATATCAAATAAATAATTTAAATTTGAACTATAAAAATGCTTCTATAATGTATATAGTAGTTAGAGAGTAATGTTCCTTATCATTATAATTTTTAATAACTTCTGTAGGATTAAGCATTGCATCCTAACTACTATGATGTTCACGAAAACTGAATTATATTGTTAGAAACTAGCCAGTAATTTAATAAATAGATAACACGATTAATAAATGTCATGCCTAAAATTTTGATCAGGGCAGGGAGTAGGCAAATTGGACGATATGAGGATCATAGAGCACCATCATTGCTTTTAGCAGGAAAAATATCCTGGCATTCCTAAGCCCTTCTGGACAGTAACTAAACTTTAAACGAAAATGGAATGCTTTTAGGAAAATTAACGGGATTAAATTTATAAAAGCTCTTTCATATATTATAATCTAATTGATCTAGTACCGGAGACTCTTCCATTAAGTTATTAAACACTAAGTCAAGCTCTTTGATGTTAAGAGCACCAAGATCACCATTGTTAAATTAACTACCTAACGGAAAATAATTAAATTCTGGGTGCACTCCGAGAAGTCCATAGATCATTAATTTTGTTTCAATTTGTTCCTATTGATCAAATTTTAAATTTTGTTTCTGTTGTTTATTTAAATTATTTAAGACCATAGTCAAGATTGGTATCACGTCTGCATTCAATAGATAAAATCAAGGACTTCTTTTTAACGCGTATTTTAATCGCGCATTTAATGTTTGCTCTTCTATCCCCGCTTTGACTGATGAAATTAATTTTATTTTTAAACTTGGCCATGGGGCTGTTTATTCTTTTGAATTTATTCATAAGATCTTCACCCAGGTTCGCCTTAAATTTACTCAATTTGATAATAAACTTGTTGCTATTAAACATCGTTTAGTCCATAAATTTAATGTTCCTTACCATTCTAAGATTTTCCGTCCTTTTACTAATTTCTGTCATGAATTTGGTTTCAAACCCACTCACTCTAATATTACTATTTTATTTAATCGTATTCGAGCCAATAAACTTGGGAATTTTGATGACTTTAAAAGCTTTTCTGGGGTGTATGTCGTTCCCCTGTTATCCACTGCTGGTGACTATAATTTTTACATGGGTAGTACAAAACGTACTGTTGGCATCCGTGTAGCAGAACACGCTCGCTATGTCAAATCTAGTAAACTTTCTACGGCTCTTGCTCAATATGTGGTTAATGATAAATTTCTTCTCGTTTTTGAAAAAAATTTCCTTTTGGTTCGTTGTAACAATCCACATAGTATTCTTCTTTATGAATCCCTGTTTATTTATATTTACCGTGAATCAATTCGTAATTTTGATCCAGTTCAAATTTTAAGTTATGCTTGGCGACTCATTCTAGACTCTATGCAATTTAAACCTCTTAAAAGTTATTTGTGACGTCATTCTCAGGAATATCATGCTTGACGTTTTTCTAAAATTTGTATTAGTTCTTTTCTTGTAATATTTTTGAATTCGTAAGCATTTAAACTTATTTTGTAATTTCCGTGTATATTTCTTGTATTATTTTTAGTAAGGTCATTTACCATTTTATATTTTATGCAAATTTGCTTTAAACTGGTCTCTCTATATATAAACATTCCATGTTTTTGCTATTCATGTAGCCACTGATGAAGGACGTATATACGTCCGAATGCGCTCTGGCAGTTTTTAATATATGTTCTTTACGTCTTTTAGTATGTGTTAAATAAAAGACCTTTCGTTTTTTAAAACGCTTTGTCCTTGATTTTATCTATATTTAAGACCAGTTTGAAAATTATGATAAATTTATACTGGAATTTGGAACATTTTTTATTAAATCATTTATTAAAATGGGTACATTTGTTTTCATAAATAGTCCTGTCGGTCTTAATTTCAGGAACTGACGCTCAATTATTAACAAGATATTGGACCCTATGAGACAAATCTTGGTACAACATTTCGCGAAATTTAGCTAATGTTTTATTTCACCAAACAACGCTTTTAAAGTTTTTACTCCTTTTCGCCTTCCCCAGAGAACAGAAGTCGCAAACTTTAGAAACCTTAAACATATTTTGATTAAAATAGTTATAATTATTTTATAAATCTTTATGTAATATTATGCGTAGAGAAATCTAAATAATTAAATTGCTTTTCAATCAATATTGGCGAGAAATTTATTAAAACCGTTATAAGTTTTCAAAAGGATACGATCATCAACAATATCCGGAACATTAAGCTCCATGTTAACATATTTATGATCTGAATAATTCTAAGGTTATGGCTTCCCTTCTATTTGCAAATTAAAAAATATTTGAGAATAATCGTTTAAAGATCTAGATATCCTGTCCCAGTATAGGTACAAATGTAGGATCAGAACTGACAATATTGCAAATAGTTATGTTGTTTTGCAATAAAAATTAAAATATCCCTAATATCTTCAAATCGATAGCCCTAAAATGTTAAACGAAATTTTAGAAATACCATTATTAAGTGATCAGAATTTGTAAAATTTCTGCATTTAAATTCATCCAATTGACTACACATTTCTGCGTGGGGCAGGAAATAGGAACTGGAAATTATCAAGTCAAAATCATTGATGTCGAAATTCAATAAGAAATGAGGATATTAATGTTAAAATGAAAATTTTAATTCCAGGTTACAAATAATGCTGGTTATTTTTTGAGAAATTGAAGAAAATTGAATGACGCCACTAGGAGGTCCAAAATGACGAATATTTTAACCATGACGAATAAAGCTCTTGCAAACATACAAAGGCGAGTTGGCAGGCTAATTACAATGCATGATTGAACTCAGTCAAAGAGTAATTGATGTTTAATGGAAAATCTTTAACAGCCATAATTAGAAATTCAGACATAAACCCTAAAACAAATGAAAATAGCAACAATATAAAAAACAATTGATACACTTTGATCATTCATTAAGTATAGTTTGAATAATAATTGAAAACAAATTATTAAAATAGTATAATTTCTTTCACAATATAATTAAAACAAGATTTACTGGTCATTCTAATATTCCCCTAATAATTAGAATCTCTACGAAATATAGTACAATTCTTTCTATCGAAAGATATATGATTAGTGTTATACTGAGCACTTACAGTATTGAAATAGAAACGGTACAATACTGAAGGTGGAATATGTCTTTGGTAATTCAAATATAAATACATTTGTAGGCATAATTTCATATATTTTATTTGTCCAAGAAAAATTTTTATAGCAGTTTTTGAGTAATTAAGCAACTCTGGATAAAAATTTATCGTTCAGCTTTAATTTTCTTCACAATATATCATAAAATAAATAAGTAAATGTGAATATTAAACTTTATGCCAATTTTGATTCATTTCATAATGTTATAATATTAAAATAATATTTTGAAGATTACTTTCATTTAAATTGGTTGGGTTAAATAGAAATATTTTGTCTTTTTTTGATAAAATTATAATTATATATTTTGTGCATAAAATGAATATATATATGTATATATATATAAATATATATATATATATGTATATATATCTATGTACATATATATATATATATATATATATACATTTATATATATATATATATATATATACATATATATATATATATATATATATATATATACATATATATATATACACACACATATATATATATATATATATTTATATATATATTTACTACAAAAACATCTTCATAAATTCATCAACACGGTTATCAAAAATAACTACCCGCCAAACCTTATTTTTACTTTCCTTATACACATAATGTATAAGGAAAGTATTATGACGGGGTCGAAAATTCGAATTCGAGTTTTCAACAGGAGAGCACGTTTCAAGCATCCCTGATCACGAATCAAACATTTTTGAAGTGATGTCTGTGTGTGTGTGTGTGTGTGTGAAAGTATGTGTGTGTGAGTGTTGTTGTTGAAACCCAGACCGTCCGACCTACCAGAAAGGTGTAAGGTAACTGTATGGACGGCCGGGAAGTGCCAACCAATTTAGACCGGAACTCAGTGGGGGAGGCATCCACAGGGACCGTACCCTCCTTCCCCTACCACAAACCCCTACCACAAAGGACTTTCGGACCCACATGTTTAACGTGATCGTACTCCGCATGAACATGGCGGCAGTTTTGGCAGTGGCTGGAATCGAACCCGGGCCTACCGAGTGCAACTCCAGCGCGCTAATCAATGGGCTACCCCGCCCTGTGTGTGTTTGTGTCAGTGAGTCTGTGGAGACGATAACTGACGAACGAATGGACCGATTCGAACCAAATTTGGTACAAAAATCACAATCCATAAACACTGGAAGCCTATTGTTTTTATACGCAATCGAATGTTCAGAACCCCCTAAATTTTTGAATGAAATTTTGAAAAAATCGTCAAAAAATCAAAACCGCTAATAAAGTTACGCAAATAGACATTTCGTATGTAATTTTTCATTAGAAAACGATTGGCATAAATTTTAGAACGCTAACATGAACCGTTCCCGAGATATTGTAAATTTTTCAAAAAAATTGTCAAAATGTCATATAAAATGAAAAAAAAATTTCCTATTGAGAAACATGTTCACTTTTCATATGTAATACCATACGATAAATTGGGTGACATCATTCTCGTGCATCTAGCTCATTCCATTCAAGGAAAAAGATACTTTGAGTAATACATTTGTAGTTGAACGCCAATAATCATTTGTCTGCTGTAAGAATAACACATTTCTTCGTCCATATCGCTTGGCGAGATTTTGGCGACGAATTTGGCGGAATGTCGCCAACTTGGCGACTTTCTTAAATGTTGCCAAATTAACGAAACTCCCGCCGAATGGATGAAAATGACGCTAAATCAATGAAAATGACGACTAATTGTCGAAAACTCTATATCTTGGAAGGAATATTAGTATCTACTATAAGAAAAACCTATTTATTTACTGAAAAATAGTAAATTCATTACATTATGTAAGGAAAGTCATGTGTTGCCCACATTAGATTTTTTATTTTATTAAAACACATTTTCAATTTATATTCAAAAACTTGCAACAATTACAGCAACATATTGACAGATCATACTCTAGCATTTCTAAATAATTCATCATCCCCATGTCTTCTTCTAACAGTTAAACAATTCGTATAATTCACTTTAACCTGCTTTGCGAAAACTGCTTAGTCAGTAACTAAAAATTCACTGTAACCTGTTCTGAGATGATTGGTAATACACATGCTTTTTCAAAAGTACCACAGTACAAGGGGTAGATATATTTTCATTATATTCTTTTGATATTACTTTATATTACTTTGTATCCACATTTCAATAATTAGCCACAAGCTGGTGTAAAAGAATATTTTATATTCATGATTGATTTTTTTGTGTATTTGATCCACTTTGTATTTTCTTCTACGTCGGGCCATGTACATTATTTCAGTAATACATTTTACAGTTGTGTACACAGAAACGTAGAATCAGCATTAATGAAACATGTATGGTCCTTGATAACGCACATAGTTTCAGAAATGCTTTTCATATTCATTTTACTCCTTTAATATTCACTATATTCCATTTATTCAATTTCCAAAATAACTTGGGAGTTATAAAAGGCCTAGCTCATCGTGCTACACTTGGATTCTGATTTGCAATTTTTCAACTTTACCTTCAGTTTACAAGCAATTTACTTTTTTATTTCTCGGGTATATATATATTACAAGTAATCAAAAAAATCTTCAATTATATATATATATATATATATATATATATATATATTACCATAACACTTTGGGAGTTTGCGCATGCGTAGACAGCGCACCTTGGTGCACACTGATACCAGATTTCTGATTTAAACGACAGCAAGCACTTGGTACGGATTCCATTCCATCCCATTCTCTTGCAATCGTGGTCGCGTCTTGATAGTTTGCTTTGCACTTTTTTCTGTGTCTTTGATTTAACACATCTCCGGAAGAAGGGCCACTGCATGGCATTGGTTCCGGGAGTGTTGCCCAGGCTTAAAAGCACGCTTCTAACCGGAAAATAGGGGTCACTATCCCCTTCTGCCATTTTTTGCTAAGCATTTGGCATTTCCCTTTTTCATTTGAATCTATATATATATATATATATGTACACGAGGGTCACACTAACATTTTTGAGAAAGGGGAAGACGATATGGGCTAGAAAACAAAAATTATGGATCGGATATTTAAATTTGAACTCTTTTATGTCCGCAGACGATCATTTGTAGCAACAATTACAATTTAGCTATCGTAGAATAAATTTTGAAAGAAAAGAAAATGGAGTTGGCGTGAGAGCAATTGTCGAGCTATGATTTTCTATGATTTTAAAGTGAGGATAAATCAAGAAGAATGTATTCAATATCTACTACAATTAGCTTATGGGTATGATGTCCCATCTCGTACCACTGTATTCAGATGATTTAGAGTTTAGAAGAGGAAGAAATGGAGTGTCTTCCAGGAATTCTTCAGGAAGTGAATGTTGGGGGACTCATGCTTCACCATGACAATACATCTTTTCATTCAGCAGGAATAACAGTCGAATTTCTTGGACAAAAAACATCAAAATGATAGATCATCCACTCTATTCTCCTGATCGTGCTATGTGTGACTTTTAGCTATTTTTAATCTAAAAAAAAATTAGGTGGGCGTCGTTTTCATTCCGAAGATGAGATTGATGAGGCTATAAGAGCATATTTCTCATCGATTCCAAGAAATGGATGGCTTGAAGCATTTAATCTTTCGAAAATTCGCCTACAAAAGTGCATTGATGTTGGAGCGGAGTACTTTGAACACTCCTAAGACTAAGTAAATTTAACTTGTACCACTTAGCCGTATCTTAAAAATTTCAGTGTGACCCTCGTATATGTATATCGCAAGATTCTGTAATAAACGAATAAATGTTAGAAAAAATGTGAAGATGGCAGCACTTTCAAGAAGTCTGTTTTCTTATAACACATCTTCAACCAGGCGTGATAGAACTCTCTTATGAGGAAGCATATTATTTCAAAAACCAAAGACGATTTCAGGCCACAACCAGTGAACCATTCAGAAGGAACGAACGACTTGAAACATGACAAGAGAAATGGGCATTCTCAAAGAAACTTGTCTTCTGAAATAAACCTTTAATTCGGACAAATCAGTAACGTGTCTGACACCCTTGAGTCACATCTAAATCAGTTGGAGTGTGAGTCTCCAATCAACGTTCTCATGCATAGATATTCATTATTGTTTAGTTAAATTCCAATTATTAACAGATTAGAAAAAATCTGATGTGGACAACACATGATTTTTAATACTTTACAACATAGTTGAAAAGTGCCCTTGAGTTTGTTCATTCTGTCTGTTTGCCTGTCTGTCCTTTCGCACGATAACTGCCGTAAAAAGGACTTTATCAAAATAAAATTTCAGTATGTTGTTGAGAGAGTCTGTGGGACATATAGAAATGTAAATTAATAATATCATCCAATTAATTTTATTTTGAACGATGGTTGAAAAAATGAAATGTATTAAAACCTATGGGACCTAAATTTCAAACATTTTTTAAGCGACGGTAAAATTTTCAAATTACTTCGAAATTTTTAGGAAATATTCAAATTACCCCATAAAAAATATAAAAACATTTCAGCAAAATATGTTTGATAGTTTTTTAAATAGAAATTAAAGTAATAATTGCACCCATATAATGTGAAGAGATTGCATGACCCACTTCAAAATAAAATATGGCATCCATATTTTTTCCCAGTGTCGAAATCGTGATTTTTAAAGTTCTTTTAAATTTATATTTACTGTTGCATTCGTCCTAAAACCGCTTTTCTTTTGCGTATTTTCTCTGCATCTATATTCTGTGCCAACGTAATTATAATATTTTTGATTTTAAATGATTATCAAACTTTGATTATTTCTACAACGAAGCCTAATTTAATTGGATGCAGAATGTAAACAAGTAATTATGAGTTGTATAAGAACTGGTGAATTTTTTCATGCAAAATTATTTAACCCTGGAGTGTGGAATAAAAGTGTATGAATGAAATACACGTATTCATTGCTGTTACATAGAGAGACAGCTGATTTTTATTTCGATGACGTCATTTGAATAAAGTTCATTTTTTACCCTGAAATTTTAAATTTTTAAATATAATAAATCAGTGTAGTACTGTGATAATTTAAAATATGTCAGCGATGAATATATCGCATTTTAAAAATTGTTTAAATAAAATTGTTTTTGTGTTGGGACGTGTTTCATAGTCAATGCTTTATACATTATTGATCCTTTTTGTTATTGCATAATGCAGGGATTTTACTTCTTTGAACGTGAAATAATAATGTATACAAGATCCACCAAACATTGATTTAACGTTGAGAAGTATACTAATGTTTAGCGCTTTTCTGCATGAGAACATGTAAAAATATTGAGAAGCAAATATATGTCGCGTTAACTTATATGTTAACTTATATGTCGCCCAGCTCTAAATGATAATTATCAATATTAATAGCATCCGTAGGAAGTCCATATATTAAAACCTTTTTTATAATTCATCAATTTGGCGTCATTTTTGTTAATCTGTAGGAAGTCCATATATTAAAACATTTTAATAATCCATCAATTTGGCGTCATTTTTATTAATCTGTAGGAAGTCCATATATTAAAATATTTTAATAATTCATCAATTTGGCGTCATTTTTGTTAATTTTGCTTCATTCCGAGAATTTCAACCTCAAAAACGTTCGTTTCAAGTACAAGGTTGCTTGAAAAGTGCTCTCCCGTCGAAAACTTGAATTCGAATTTTCGGCCCCGTCACAATACTATCCTGTATATACACTATATAGGTAGGGAAATTTAAAAATGAATTGCTATCTAAGCGAATCTTCATCAAAACTTTGTCATTTCCAAGTACAATGCTCATAATGAAATTATAATACCATACTAAAAATTGCAGCGAAATATTTTAAATTTGCAAAGTTAGCACACCGACAAATGAAATTCACTTCGTTAGATAAATAGCTGCTTTTCCGTCTCCACAAATATCTGCCATGCTATCTTTCATATAAATAACAGCCCCGAATTGAACTGGTTTTGAAGTAGAAATCTGAGTTCACGTATTAAAATGGTCATAAATTTTAAACGAATTCAAATTTGAAAAAAAAAATTCGCTTATGCACATCGTGCGGGAACCTGAAGTCACTTTTTTTAACAAATTTTGCCGCTGTAGGACGCTTATATTTTCTGCAACAGACGGCATACATAGACATATACAAATATATTATTTAATTATGCACTAAAATGAATTACTCGGGGTGACTAGGTTCTAAACGAGTCACTTAAACAATACATGTTACTTAAATAACGCAGCTATAGAAAACACCACTCAATTTCTAAATCAGCACAAAGTCGCAAAAAAGAAGTTTGTTTACTTCCGAAAAGTATTGATCTTTCAGCGAGTTTTCATCTAATTTAAGTCGCATTCTAGCGCAATACTTATCTATATAAATAAAATAGAAAATCTGTCTGTCTGTCTGTCTGTCTGTCTGTTTGTCCCACCATCACGGGAGAACGGCTGAACTGAATTTGATGAAATTTTGTGGATAACCTAGAAATAGCCCCACTTAAAATTTAGTCTATGTTTGCAATTTCTACGACTAGTGGTTCTCGAGATATTAGTAAAAAACGAAACTTTTGTTTGTCTCATCATCACGAGAGAACAGCTGAACCGAATTTAATCAAATTTTGTGGGTGACCTTGAAATAGCCCCCCATAAATTTTGCCCAAGTTTCGAGTTTCTAACACCAGGGGTTGTTGAGATATTAATGTAAAACCGAACTTTTTCCTAGGAGTTCTACTCTCCAACTCCTTATTCAAACGGAAAGGATGAAAATCGTTTGTTTAAAACGTCAAAGGCAATTAAAACTTTATTTTTGAGTTTGGTGCAGGATTTTTGCATTAAATAGTCATCTGAAAGCATGAATTGTTTGAAACATGAATTTAAATGAAAAAATCTACCTCCATGTTTTATATTTGACAAGCTTTTACTCAACGATTAAAAGTATAAAGAAATTCAAATGGTTATTTAATTTCGCATTTTATGAGGAAGATTCTATCTTCTATCATGTTGCTCGGCAACGGAATGAAATTAAATGTGTTTGTTAATGATTATTATTCTTTTTTCTATTTGAATAATAAATAAATGGATATTAAAATATATCTTATTATTAAACGGTTTGATTTTTCTTTTAATTATATTAATTGCGAACTGCATACATCACTTTCATTTATTTTAGCAAAGAGGTTTCAAGTTTATATATTGCGTTTAGCTAATAAACTCTTATATTCTGTTTACCCAATAAATCCAATTGTTGAAACAGAAAAAGAATAGAATAGGTATATCTTCTAATAATATTTTAGTGTTTTCATTCAGTATATACAAACTGGATCACGATATTTTATTCAGATCTGCGAATTTAGAGCTACGAATTTGGCTGGATATCGCTAACTTGGCAAATTTCTAAATATCTTCTAATAATATTTTAGTGTTTTCATTCAGTATATACAAACTGGATCACGATATTTTATTCAGATCTGCGAATTTAGAGCTACGAATTTGGCTGGATATCGCTAACTTGGCAAATTTCTAAAAAGTTGCCAAATTGATTGAAATGTCCCCAAATTGATAAAAATGATGTAAATCAATGAAATTTATTTTGTTTTGTTAGAAGAAAGTACTGAAATGGTGTTTCGTTACCATTTGTCTGTCAGTCCAACCGTCCTACTTTGTAACAAATTTAGCGAATTTTTAAAATGTCACCAAATTGATAAAAATGTTTATAAATCCATAAAAATATTTTGAAATTGATAAATTGCCCTAAATAAATGAAATTGTGTTTTTTTAGGGGATAATATATTGATGATGTTTTGTCAATTTGTCGCCAAGTGGGACTGTCAGTTCTACAGTCCCACTTGGCGATAAATTTGGAGATATTTTAAAATGTCGTCAAACCTTCCATAGAGAGAGCATTATTCAGTCGATATTTTGACCACCAATTTATTTGAAGCAAATCATAACATGTCGCTTAACAGAGGATTTAAATTCAATGTGTTTATGAGGAAGAAGATTTTTATTAAATCTTTTTCGATTTTAATGATGAAGATATGTATATAAAATAAATTTCATTCCCATCGTACTTTTGACTGGATAATAAAAATTACGATCTTCATGTTTAAACATTATTATTATTGATGTTTTCGGGGATTATTGATTCAGAGATTATTGATATATTCAATTTCTTATGCCATTGTTTTAATTCTGGCAAAATTGTTGAAACTCATATATTGCACGTTGTTCGAATAATCTTCTACAAATGCACGGGTATATCTTCCAATCTAAGAGAATATAAGTAGTACAGGTATATTGGCATATATTGGAATCAAGCCTTCCGGTATGAAGATTACGGGGATTATTGATATTTTTAATTTATTAAGTAATCTGTTATATATTGGCAAAAAAATTTCAGACTAAATATTATAATACGGATAATCTTTTACTAACACTAAGACATATCTTCTAATCTATGATATTATAAGTAGTACGGGTTTATCTTCCTATATAATTTTAGCACTTTCATTTCGGCGCATATTGGAATTAATTACTGCCTACTGGTTTAAAGATTACGGATTTATTGATATTTTCAATTTATATATGTAATCTACTAATACAGGTTATATCTTCTAATATTCGCGTATATAAGTAGTACGGGTCCCATACAATACGCTTTTATTTTACATATATTGATTCAATTCTATATTTTTTGTAAATTTGCTTACAAAAGAGGCCAGGATATTTTATTCTTCAGATCAACCCGTGAAGATAATTTTGAATAATTTTCAGCCATTTCTTAACTTCTTCTTAGGAGCATTATGTTAAATATTTTAACAGAATATTTTGATTAAAAATGCCATTTAGTATACTATAGGAATTTGCACATGATTGTGAATTTTAAGTTTATTTATATTATATACTCCGTACGAAGAACAGGTATGCTGCTAGTAATCTATATAAATAAAATTGAAAATCTGTCTGTCTGTTTGTTTGTCTCATCATCACTGAAGAATTGCTGAACCGAATTTAATGAAAATTTGTGGGTGGCATTGAAATAGCCCCACTTAAAATTCAGTCCATGCTTTGAATTTCTAAGACCAGGGGTTTTCGAGATATTATTGAAAAACGAAACTTTTCATAGGAGTTCTACTCTCTAACCCACTGGTCCGTCTAAACGAAAAAGGTTGAAAATCGCTGGTTTAAAACGTGAAAGTAAATTAAAACTCTATCTCAGAGTGTTTGGTGGAAGATATTTGCGCTATTTAGTCACATTGAAAACATGAATTGTTTAAAAAACATGAATGTTTGAAACATGAATTGAAATGGAAAATATATCACCTCGGTTTATTTTTCATAAGTTTTTACTCAGCAACGAAAAGTATTAAGAAATCAAAATAGTTATTTAATTATCACCATTTTATGAGGAAGATTCTATCTTATATCATGTTGCTCAGCAACGCAATTAAATCAAATGTATTTATTAATTGTTAGTATTATTTTTTCGATTTTAATAATAAATAAATGGATATAAATAAATGTATCTTATAAATGAACGGTTTGATTTTTCTTTTAATTATATTAATTGCGGAGTGCATACATACATCACTTTCATTTATTTTGGCAAAGAGTTTTCAAACTTATATATAGTGTTTAGACGATCAACTCATGTATTATGTTTAGCCAATAAACTCATTTAGCGGATTATTGAAATAGAATAAGGGTAGAACGAGTATATCTTCTAATACAATTTTAGTGTTTTCATTTAGTATTTACAAACGGGGTCGGGATAGTTTTTGCTTCAGATCTACAAATTCAGATCAACGAATTTGACGGAATATCGCTAACGTGGCAACTTTTCTTAAACACTGCCAAATTGACGGAAATGTTGCCAAATTGATAAAAACGACGCTAAATCAATGAAATCATTTTTTTTTGTTAGAAGAGAGTATTGAAATGATGTTTCGGTAGCATTTGTCTTTCATCCCAACCGTCCTATAGATAGTAACACATTTAGCCAATTTTCAAAATGTATCCAAATTGATAAAAATGTTTGTAAATCCATAAAAATATCTTGAAATTGATAAAATTGCCCTAAATAAATGAAATGAATTGTGTTTTGTTCGGGGAGAGTCTTGTGATAATGTTTCGTCAATTTGTCGCCAAGTGGGACTATCAGTTCTACGGCTCCACTTTGCGATAAATTTGATAATTATGTAAAATGTCGCTAAATTGACGAAAATGTCACATAATTGATTAAATTACTCTACATTTTTCAAAATAACACCAAATCGATGAAAATTCAATATTTTGCATAATTAAGTACGATTTTCTAGATAATCTCTGTCGTTTTGTGGGAATTAAAAAATTTGTTTTTTACAAACTGAACCAGGGTGCTTTATTCTTCACATCTGCCTGTGAAGATAATTTTGTATATCGAACCCAGAGATTCTTATTCATTTTTTAGAAGAATTCCATTAAATATTGTCATAGAATATTTTGAATAACAAAGTCATTTTGAATACTATAGAAATTTACACATAATTGTGAATGTTAAGTTTCTTTATATTATATTTTTCGTACGAAGAACAGGTAAACCGTTAGTGAATGAATAAATTTGATTTGACGAAATGGCGGAGACTGGCCAATTGTTGACTTTAAAATAATCGAACTTTAAAAATAAATAGAATTTTTTTAAAAAACTCGGTGAGGTGCATTGCCCGAGGACTTGAAATACCTCTGTAGCAAATTTTACTTCAGTCCAAAGCTCCATTTTAAGTACCGTTACAGACGATATACATAGATAAGCACACAAACATATTTTATTATGTAAGTATATACTGCTCATTACCTACAGATAGATGAACATGTAAATACAGACATATAATTAAAAATGGGTGCACATTAGTTAAACTTATACACTCTGATTGATTCTGACTTTTCATATATGATGCTATATTACTGTTGGTATCCACTGCTTTTTTTTTCTATTTTTCTGATGTAAATGCTTACACGGGGATGTTCCTATTGGTAAAGAATGTAAACAAGAACTTTTTATATTAAATATTTAATTGATTAAATATTATTAAATAATAAACATAAATATTTAAAAGATCAGATTGGTTTAAAATTGTTTTATATTTCGAAATGAAAGAAAAACATAAAAACACGCTACCAGGACACATTCTAGTTCATTTAAATTTCAGTTCGCAATTATTATTCAACCCATTAACAAAACTGTAATAGATCATAATTAATACTGGAGTGATCAATATATCAATTAATCAATGACTGATTTAATACTAGTCATCCTAATAAAAGCCAGATTCGATGTTAAAATACAAGCAATACGAAAGAAAGCGAAAGTAATTGCTGTATACCACCCAAACAAAATTCATATAAAATCAATCAGAATGGCATAAGTATGTTCTATTCCTATAACAAAAGCAGATAAGTAAATATGCTGCCATATCCTAAACTAATTGCGCTATTAAGCAAATGAAATTCAACCAGTGTGGCCTAAGTCTATTCTATTTATAAAACTGAAGCAGATAAGTAAATACGCTGCCATATCTTAAAGTAAATACGCTATTAAGCAAAATATAGTCATTATTATCATATAATGCATATAGTTAGAAAACTTTAGATATTTACTGGCAATTAATGTTTAATGAAACAACATTACAACACTGTTGCATGCATGAATAAGCACACATTGCCAAACACTAACATCCATCATCATTAAATTTATATTTAGGTAAGCTAAGCTAAAAATGAATTTGTTATTTGAAATTCTCTATATTTCAAATTCCCATTATCTTCTATGAGCGTCATCTCCTTGCGCAAGAAAACTGTTACATATTCCCATTTCCTTGCTCAAATTTTATCAATAGCTAATTATAATAACATTATAACGTGCCTTGGATATTAAGAGCTTAATGTTAAAAGTCAATGCCTCAGGTCCTGCTTTGTAATTTCAACTTTATTTGAATTATTATGCACAGGAAATATTTGCGGTAGGGGGGGGAGGTGCGAAAATCAAAAGTTACCATAGTTTGAGAAAAGTTAATTTTATGCTTCCCTGATTAAAAGAAAACTGAACTAATTCTTAAAGTATCGAATAATTTTAGATACATAGAGAAAACCTGATGTGGGCAGCACATGAAAGACTCAAATTCATCTTCTCTTTATTTCTTTTATTATTTATTAAATTGTGATTAATAGCATTAATAACACTAATAATTGTTTGAAATTTCACTAAATTTGCAGTTTCGTTTGGGTCTTCGTTTTCGTTTGAAGACTGGACGTATATTATTAAGGGCGGCATAGCAAAAATACGAAACAAAATTAAAATGTACTTTACTGAAAAAAAATATATGCACCCTTAAAAAATTGAGCTACAGTCGCGAAACTCCGCTTGCAAATGCCGATTCAAGACTTATTAAAATGATTAAACTGTCAGCGTCAATGATGTTAGTGGGCTCATGCAAAACGGATGAGGATGACGTATCGTGCAGCACTTAAAGCGACCAGTGTCTTCATGGGAAATTGGAGTGGGATTTTCTGCTTTTATACAGCAAATTGTGTACAAAAATGCCTTTGAGTCGTACTCAACGACGCTGCGAACACTTGCCGGATTTAGAGAGAAGTCGCATTATAGGCCTAAGGAAAACTGTTTGATCCAACAGACGTATCAGTCTCCATCTTGGTCGGATCGATGTGTCAGTTGCTCGGCGTTGGCAACAGTGAATCAGAAAATGCACATGTGACTGCCGCAGAAGCTCAAGATGCAATACACAAACAACTGCTCGAAAGGATCGTGCAATCAAGAAAGAAGCCACGTCCGCATCAATGACGTCGCTGTTAGATATTCGAAAGCATTTCATATTTTCCAAAAATTTAACACCAATAGAACGCGTCTGGGACATACTGGAACTGTAATTGCAGTCTTCTCAGAATACCATTAAATTACTGACCAGTTGCAGCATGTGTTGAAGACCCAGGCCGTCCGACTCGTCCGAGGACTTGAGCAGCTATTTGGGCGGCTGGCGTTGCAGCATGTGTGACAGAATCTTCCGTAGAGGGACATACACAACTTAATTGACTCTAGCAACTTCTTTCAAGTCCCCAAATCTGATTTATGGTGCAAGCTCCTTTATCAGCACTTGTGGTTTCCTGATCAGTCCTGAATAAAGAAAAGATTGCCTCCCACTTGATGACGTTGCAATTTCAGGTTGGTCTACCGCGAGAGATGGACCCCCCCCCCCCCCATAAGATTGCGTGTGAGTTCCTAGTTTCATTTATTGGCCATAAACTGTCCAATGTAAAGTCAGTTTAGGTGCTATTGTCTCTGGCCTTTTCTTTAATAGACGATTCCTCTTATCATTCTCTTGTACAAATGTATGATCTCTTTGATCTATCTTTTATATCTCACAGTAGTGAATAACAAATTTGTAGTTCAAAACAACGTTGTATTATTACCGAAATTTAAAGTGCCACAAGGGGTAATAGTCTCTAGTCATGCTAATTTATGCTTACATTACTATGAACGAAATACCTTATTTACTGGTTATTATTTTTATACATTGTGAGACCAGAAATTGATCTCACACTTTGGTGAGACAGCTTTATGCCATTTATTTATTATGTTCAAAACGGCAAACTATACTGCCAGTCCTGATGGCGCCGAGTTTTACGACACGTGAACTCAAAGGTCACAAAATCATAAAATTAGGGGCGTCATGACAGAAGGGGCCGAGCTGGCCCTTACGAGGATGCGGAATGGTTCCATTGGTTAAATAAGTAACCAATGGAAAAAGGGGCTTGTTGCGTCACTCTCAATGCTACAAATTAAAGCAAGGGGGAAAATGACACCCCCCAGAAAGAGGAAACCACAACCTGGACCGAAGAAGAACGACGAGGGCAAATACAAACGATGACTGAAGAACGAGTTCGACATTATGATGCAGAGACATGACTAAAGAAGATACGTAGAGACCACTTAAAAATATGCTTGTGCGACATTATGCTTGTGCGATATTATGTGCGACATTAAAAGTGAGACGTGCAATAGTATGACTTGATCAATACGTATGATATGTACTTGTGCGACATTATGAGTCAGCAGTACAAAACAGATTTGAAGGTATGTGTTCCTCAAATATTCACAGGTTATCAAAATACGTTAGGCATATGATTACTGGTCTCACATGCTATCTCACATGCTATGTTCCTAAATAATTAGTAAGCAGAGTAATTAATGTAAATTAAGTAATTAAGTATTTATGTTGTTAATAAATGTTTTATTGTTAAAGTTAAAATGGTATGATCCATTTAATATTAAAATAATTAATAATTCCTTTACAGGACTCACTCAAAAGGTAAATAATTGGAGGGTTTTATATAGCGACACAATAATGCAATGTACAATTTAATAATAAATCCACTTTGTACGAATTTACGGCCATATTTATATATTTTATGTTGATATTTAATCAAAAAGTTCAACTTCAAGTATTATTTTTAAATGTGTACCACATACATATTAAGATGACATTGTATGCCTACAGGCAGAAGAATCACCTCCAGATATTAACATTGCATTTTATCCTAATAACCTAGAACTAATGTAAAACTTACATGGTCCTGACTTAGCAAATTTCCTACAGATATTATAATTAAAATTGAACATAGCGGTCAGCTAAATATTTATTTATTTGATAAACGTAGTTAATATTACTTTCATATTACACGCATTCAGCACTTTAAAACTGTAGTACATACTAGTGTGTATAGAAATATTACTAACTCAGGTTATTAGAATTAATAAAATTTATAACAAAAAAAAACATGCCACAAAGCATGTTATAAATCATAAGAGCCTCCCTGAAAATAATCCATACCCCGCCTGTGGACAAACCTCTACGAAAACGTACCACTTCGGTAAAACCTGTACGCATGCTCACTCAAGAGCCGCTGGGACTAAGCCGAGAATATGTGATACTGTAATCACATATTTTGATAAGTAACCCTGGGGAAAAAAGGAAAGATGTAATGTAAGTGAAATGTATACAATGTTTGTGATTTATGTAGATAGCTAGCTAGGCCTTTGCACAGACGGAATTGGGATTTTTTGGCGCCGTTGGGTTGTGTTATCACTGACATGGATTGTAAATATTCGGAGAATTAATTGCAGCATAAATGTCAAAGTTGAGCTACAAATCTCTGAAAATTTATAGCCCTGTCAGGTGTGGCTCGCGTCGGGGTCCGGTCTTTTGGACCACCCTGGTTTTGGAAGCCCTCTGGTTCTTATGTTAGTGCGGAGCGCATAAAAAATGAGCGTCGCTTCAAAAACCAATGGTGTGAAGCATTTTCGGACCGCCTTTTTTATTGCGTTTTGGGAAACAGCGAATGGGAAGTGGGGGACTTCCTGCCTGTATTTTTTATTCCTGACCTTGTTTTAAAATTCTGGAAGATTTAGAAATGTGAAAAAAAGTTCAGACGCAACCTGATGTTTGATGGAGAAAGGTATCCTGGGTTCCTTTGAGCACCTGTGCGAGGAACGCATCCGTGCAACGAAGTAGGCGGCCTTGACGGCACTTGTCGTGCGGCAGTTTCTACAAGTTTCACTGAATCGGCGCATGTTACCTAACCAGGGGTAACAGACTCTAGAGTAGCATATATATTTCTAAAGAATCAGTTTTCTGTTTATTTGCAGCTGTGACAGGGCTTAGTCACAGCTATTTTAGAACGGTTTCGACTATTTTCAGCCAAATCTTCACTACGAAAGTACGTGGACTGAGTCTTGTAGGGGTACCTATCCCGGGCTCCTAAGCAGCAGACCACATACGAATTGGAGATTCTTGTCATTGTTTTTGTGGTTGCAGTGCAACACAGCTCTGCCTCCAAAACGGCGCGGTGTAGGACCTTTTGCTCCTTTAGCTGCATTTAAGCCGTGGTAACTGTAATACTGTGTGTACGGAATATTTGCGGAGCATCAATCCAGGGCTCCTAAGCAGCAGCCAATCGCTACAAATAAAGTATCTGATCTCCACTCTTTAGGCAAAGGCCTGTACGTAGATCTCACAAGATCCACTGGGATCAAGCCGAAGTTAAGAGGAGGAGAAGGAAAGTGGACAGTGTGCCCATCTCCAAAATAATACTTGGCAAAAAATTTCGTCACCTGATGATACGCAACCGTGTTCTCAGACTGGTAGTGCTTTCCATGAACTATTCAAATAAATGAACCAAACTTCAATTAATCGTGCCACCCATTCCAACGTGCAGAGGTCAGCTACAGCACTCAGTGGAGTTCGTATGTAATGAAGGTATGAAAATTATATATTGATTTAAAATGTGTATATGAATGTTTAAGCTTAATTTGTGTGAGCTAATAGTGTAAGGGCAAAGTTATGCTAAATAGGAGATTTGCAAAATTGAATATATATATATATATTGTTTTCTTAACAAAAGGTAATTAATTACAAGTTTGGATGATAAATAAAATAAATATGCAAATTAAGGCAAAATAAACTGTGCACCCCGAGGTCAAGCTTAAGTAAATTGGGAACTCATTTGTAATTGTGTATTTTGTAATTAATGTTTAAATTGAGATTTCATGTGTTCTGTAAATAAATTGTTAGATGGCCACAAAAATGGGAGTGATTATTGATTGAGTAAAACGCAATGTACTTTTGGTCCAATCGGACCCCACTATACATAACTCGGTTGAGCCTGGTGGAACTATTTGGTGAGTATCTTTAATGTATTTATGTGTTTAACTTTTATTGTATTTATGTGTAAAATCCACCTCACCACATAGACCACTGGGACCCGTACTTGGTGCCGTGTCGTTCGGAAACGAACCACGGGTTTTTGCTAGAGATTAACTGTAGTGTAGGAGGCTTAGCCAAAATTGTGGGCCAAATACTGAAGATACTGAAGTTGAGTGTTTAAATATATACTCTTAGTGTGTAAAAGATAGATGGGGTGTACTTAAATAAATTATCAACGCAAGTAATAAAAAAAAAAGAAGTTAAGTAAAATAAATGCTGTATAAAATTATATACAGAGATAGGATGTACAAAATATGTGAATAACTGTGGTAAAGAGTGTTTTCGTCTTTGGAAATATTGTGTATAAAAAGTATATTGTGTGTGTGCCAATTTAAATTATGTTGTGAAAAGCGTAAGGCTCTCTATAACTGTAATATTTTAAAATTACAAATTAAGAGTAACAGAAGATAAGGATTAACTTAAAGTGATCCATTATGCATTGAAATTGGACTAGCAAGTTTAGTAATAATTTAAGTGAAACAAAATAATATATAAAAAAAAAATTAAAATTGTCTGCTAAAGTAAATGGAAAAAATTAAAATATTAAAGAGCAGAAATAAATAGTAAGTGTAGGCAAATAAATGCAGTACAAGGTGTAGAGCCAGTGAATGTTAAAATAAATTTGGAAGGGTTTTACAATATGTGTAACATTCTACAATAATGTTAAAAATTGAATTCAGATAATATTCTGCAAAAAAAAAAAAAAAAAAAAAAAAAAAAAAATATTTTTGAGTAGTCTACAATAGTTATAGAATTATTTTAGAAGGTATTCTGTAATATTGTTTTTACGATTCTACAATAAAGTTAAAATTAATTGAAAAGTATTCTACAATATTTGTAGCAGTCTACAATGATTTTAAAATTAACTTAGATAGTATTGTAAAAATATTTTAATATCCTGCTATGATTTTAAAATTGAATTTGGAAAGCATTCTGAAATAATTTTGGTAGTCTACAGTAAATGTAAAATTTAATTGGAAGGTAGTCTACAAATAGATAATTTTGTGTTAATGTAAAGAAAATAAATATAATTATAATAATAGAAAATTTATGTTGATAGAGCAACCATTAAAATTAAGTGAAAAATAAAATAGACAGAACATGTGTGTTACAAATAGCATATTGCCGCAATATGTGCAAAACATAGGGCAGCAAAAGTATATGATAAGTAGTGTTATTAGTATGTATTGTATATTATGTATTGTATATTGTGTAAACTGTAGTGTTGAGGAAAACTCTGTAGTATGTAAGAATTAGTGTGAGGATAGGTATAATAGTTCTCCAAATGCACGGTACTTAACAAAATCGCAAATAAAATAAAACTTCAAAAAATTGTCTGGAGGAAGGCAAGTCCAGCGGATAGAAATATTTAAATTATTAATTTTATGCAACAAAAAAAAAAAAGAAAAAACGGAACAATATGAAAGTTTAGCAACGGTTTATCAGTAGCGTATAAATAAGTATCAACGCAGTACAATGTAAAAGTCTTAGCGCCAGCCCATTTTATGAAAATTATCAGCGGTTCATCGACAGCAGTACAGCGAAATTAAAAAGCGCTGGATTCCCGTCCCATTTATGCAAAAAATATTAAATAAATGAACGGACAATGATAAAAGATAAATAATTCAAATGAAAATATAAGTAAAGTAAATAATTTAGTTGACGTAAAAATAAGAGATATCTGAAGTTTAAATAATATGTAATACAATGATGATTTCAGGAAATTAAAATGTTTGAGAACAAAATAAAACCGGAGACTCGGAAAATTTTGAATTAAAAAGAAAATAGTAAATAATTTTTTTCCCCAAACAAACAAAAAAAAATTTTCCACGTTATACAAATGGCCATTTTCAAGTACTCTGTAAGCAGGATAAGAGCAGGGAGATTCGAACCTGCGAACTCGTAGGACAGGTGTAGATAAATAAGATGAGTACAGTCAAAAAGTGGGGGGGGGGGCAAGTCAGACAACAAATAAAGAAAATTTTCAAATACATAAAAATAATAATAAATAAAAATCTTTAAATACAGGTTAGAATTAACAAATATAACAATAAATAAGTAAATCACAGAATAAAGGATAACAAATAACTAAATAAAAGAAAATACGACCTGTTTCAAAGTTCGGGGTGGCAGAGTCCTCAGGTGAAGAGCGTCCATCTGGACATCATATATGGCAGAAGGTATCGCTGAAAAATTTATATGAATCTGATAAAATATAGCCAAAACAGATATATACAGATATAAATATAGACATATGAGTAGTGAATGGTAGTCGTCCAGTTGCAACTTCAAAAAAAAAGGGGGGGGGACTAACTCGCAAGTAAATTTAAATAACAAAAAAAAATAATCAGTAATCAAAAATAGCAAAATAAGTAAATAAGTAAATAAAGTAAAAGACATATATATGTATAGCACAATAACAACAAAGAAATACTCCACCATATACAAACCGGGCGGCCTTGATGACAGGCATTGAATTAGGGTGTTCAGATCGTTGATATTGCTGCAAAATATTTTTAATTATGACAACAAACTTGATTACAGGCATCGAATTAGGGTGTCCAGATCGTTGATATCGCTGCAAATTTTTTTTAATTATGACAACAAATGTTTTAAATTTTGAGAGGATTACAAGTCAAAGTAAGAGATATAATCAAAATAAATAAATAAATAAAATAAAATTAGAGAGAGATGTAAACGAGGGTTTAAAAATAATAACGGCAGCTCCGCTTACAAAAAAAAAAAAAAAAGCTGACAGCGGGCGGAAGATGGTCGATCAGACTTCAAGAAGGTCGGACTCTTTCGGTGAAGGAAAACTCGTTTGGGAAGAGTATTCAAGCCAAAGATTCAAGGTCATTCTCTTCAACGCGGGGGAAGCTTAGCATATGTGTATGTTCACAGATAGGCATGGAGGAAATGCATTACTACAAGTTAAGAACTCATAGTAAAAATAAATGAAAAATTATGTACAAGATTAGAGAATCACAGAGGAATAACAATATACAGATTTTAATATAAATATAAGTGAATGACAATAAAAGATAAATTAAGAATAAAAGTATAAATAAATAAATAAAAGATATAGCTGCGTTAGACGCATGATTCATGGTAGTGAACCAATACAGGTATTTAAAACGCGGGTCGTTTAAATTAAATACTAAACATTAAATTTAAAAGATGTCCTAGGTAAATCTATAGATGTTATTAAAAAAAAATTGGGTTAACTCGTGAATACATGCAAATGCGCAGAAAATAAAATAAATAAAATTTTTAAACACATGGAAAATATACGTAAGTGAAGTTTTGAAATATGAATAAGTAAAATAACAGACGGAGAGAGAGATCAAGGCTGATTTTAACACAGTGTCTGTGACGATTTGGATTTCCCGCCAATGTAGCACGCAGGTCAGATGACAAAGAGAATGAACTGACTTGTAAAATTAGACAACCAAAATTCATTCCACATCAAATGACTCGCGGAAGTGTGAACAATAGCACATGCCAAAGAAAAAAAGCATGCTAAATTACTTACCTGCTTTTGGGCTTGTGAAATGTTGAGAGAACGGGCGCGCGCAAAATGACCAGCACATTTTTTCTATCGAATGCAGTGGGCGAAGAAGGAAACTGGACGACTGGATTTCCGGTTCTCCTCGCAGTTCGGGGAAATAGTTCCGCCGTTGCCTTGGCTTCAAACATATGTTTTGAGATAAACAGTGGGGGAAAACGCCTGGACTGACAGTTGTTTCGTTTTGGTCGTATTGCGTTGTAAATTACAATGTGGAGAGTATAGAATTGTGAAATTATACAAATGTTAAATCAAATAGTACTGATTGTAAGCAAATGTATATGATTCGAACTGTAAGAAAAAAAAATTGTGAACTGTTAAGAAAAAGCGATGGAAAATCTGTAAACAAATAATGATGATGTAAAGTGTACTGTATAATATTTTGTAAACCTAGCTTGACTTCTTCTCTGTTCAGGGGGGTGAGAATATGTGATACTGTAATCACATATTTTGATACGTAACCCTGGGAAAAAAGGAAAGATGTAATGTAAGTGAAATGTATACAATGTTTGTGATTTATGTAGATAGCTAGCTAGGCCTTTGCACAGACGGAATTGGGATTTTTTGGCGCCGTTGGGTTGTGTGATCACTGACATGGATTGTAAATATTCGGAGAATTAATTGCAGCATAAATGTCAAAGTTGAGCTACAAATCTCTGAAAATTTATAGCCCTGTCAGGTGTGGCTCGCGTCGGGGTCCGGTCTTTTGGACCTCCCTGGTTTTGGAAGCCCTCTGGTTCTTATGTTAGTGCGGAGCGCATAAAAAATGAGCGTCGCTTCAAAAACCAATGGTGTGAAGCATTTTCGGACCGCCTTTTTTATTGCGTTTTGGGAAACAGCGAATGGGAAGTGGGGGACTTCCTCCTTGTATTTTTGTCGTTCCCCTTGTTTTAAAATTCTGGAAGATTTAGAAATGTGAAAAAAAGTTCAGACGCAACCTGATGTTTGATGGAGAAAGGTATCCTGGGTTCCTTTGAGCACCTGTGCGAGGAACGCATCCGTGCAACGAAGTAGGCGGCCTTGACGGCACTTGTCGTGCGGCAGTTTCTACAAGTTTCACTGAATCGGCGCATGTTACCTAACCAGGGGTAACAGACTCTAGAGTAGCATATATATTTCTAAAGAATCAGTTTTCTGTTTATTTGCAGCTGTGACAGGGCTTAGTCACAGCTATTTTAGAACGGTTTCGACTATTTTCAGCCAAATCTTCACTACGAAAGTACGTGGACTGAGTCTTGTAGGGGTTCCTATCCCGGGCTTCTAAGCAGCAGACCACATACGAAGTGGAGATTCTTGTCATTGTTTTTGTGGTTGCAGTGCAATACAGCTCTGCCTCCAAAACGGCGCGGTGTAGGACCTTTTGCTCCTTTAGCTGCATTTAAGCCGTGGTAACTGTAATACTGTGTGTACGGAATATTTGCGGAGCATCAATCCAGGGCTCCTAAGCAGCAGCCAATCGCTACAAATAAAGTATCTGATCTCCACTCTTTAGGCAAAGGCCTGTACGTAGATCTCACAAGATCCACTGGGATCAAGCCGAAGTTAAGAGGAGGAGAAGGAAAGTGGACAGTGTGCCCATCTCCAAAATAATACTTGGCAAAAAATTTCGTCACCTGATGATACGCAACCGTGTTCTCAGACTGGTAGTGCTTTCCATGAACTATTCAAATAAATGAACCAAACTTCAATTAATCGTGCCACCCATTCCAACGTGCAGAGGTCAGCTACAGCACTCAGTGGAGTTCGTATGTAATGAAGGTATGAAAATTATATATTGATTTAAAATGTGTATATGAATGTTTAAGCTTAATTTGTGTGAGCTAATAGTGTAAGGGCAAAGTTATGCTAAATAGGAGATTTGCAAAATTGAATATATATATATATATTGTTTTCTTAACAAAAGGTAATTAATTACAAGTTTGGATGATAAATAAAATAAATATGCAAATTAAGGCAAAATAAACTGTGCACCCCGAGGTCAAGCTTAAGTAAATTGGGAACTCATTTGTAATTGTGTATTTTGTAATTAATGTTTAAATTGAGATTTCATGTGTTCTGTAAATAAATTGTTAGATGGCCACAAAAATGGGAGTGATTATTGATTGAGTAAAACGCAGTGTACTTTTGGTCCAATCGGACCCCACTATACATAACTCGGTTGAGCCTGGTGGAACTATTTGGTGAGTATCTTTAATGTATTTATGTGTTTAACTTTTATTGTATTTATGTGTAAAATCCACCTCACCACATAGACCACTGGGACCCGTACTTGGTGCCGTGTCGTTCGGAAACGAACCACGGGTTTTTGCTAGAGATTAACTGTAGTGTAGGAGGCTTAGCCAAAATTGTGGGCCAAATACTGAAGATACTGAAGTTGAGTGTTTAAATATATACTCTTAGTGTGTAAAAGATAGATGGGGTGTACTTAAATAAATTATCAACGCAAGTAATAAAAAAAAAAGAAGTTAAGTAAAATAAATGCTGTATAAAATTATATACAGAGATAGGATGTACAAAATATGTGAATAACTGTGGTAAAGAGTGTTTTCGTCTTTGGAAATATTGTGTATAAAAAGTATATTGTGTGTGTGCCAATTTAAATTATGTTGTGAAAAGCGTAAGGCTCTCTATAACTGTAATATTTTAAAATTACAAATTAAGAGTAACAGAAGATAAGGATTAACTTAAAGTGATCCATTATGCATTGAAATTGGACTAGCAAGTTTAGTAATAATTTAAGTGAAACAAAATAATATAAAAAAAAAAATTAAAATTGTCTGCTAAAGTAAATGGAAAAAATTAAAATATTAAAGAGCAGAAATAAATAGTAAGTGTAGGCAAATAAATGCAGTACAAGGTGTAGAGCCAGTGAATGTTAAAATAAATTTGGAAGGGTTTTACAATATGTGTAACATTCTACAATAATGTTAAAAATTGAATTCAGATAATATTCTGCAAAAAAAAAAAAAAAAAAAAAAAAAAAATTTTTTTGAGTAGTCTACAATAGTTATAGAATTATTTTAGAAGGTATTCTGTAATATTGTTTTTACGATTCTACAATAAAGTTAAAATTAATTGAAAAGTATTCTACAATATTTGTAGCAGTCTACAATGATTTTAAAATTAACTTAGATAGTATTGTAAAAATATTTTAATATCCTGCTATGATTTTAAAATTGAATTTGGAAAGCATTCTGAAATAATTTTGGTAGTCTACAGTAAATGTAAAATTTAATTGGAAGGTAGTCTACAAATAGATAATTTTGTGTTAATGTAAAGAAAATAAATATAATTATAATAATAGAAAATTTATGTTGATAGAGCAACCATTAAAATTAAGTGAAAAATAAAATAGACAGAACATGTGTGTTACAAATAGCAAATTGCCGCAATATGTGCAAAACATAGGGCAGCAAAAGTATATGATAAGTAGTGTTATTAGTATGTATTGTATATTATGTATTGTATATTGTGTAAACTGTAGTGTTGAGGAAAACTCTGTAGTATGTAAGAATTAGTGTGAGGATAGGTATAATAGTTCTCCAAATGCACGGTACTCAACAAAATCGCAAATAAAATAAAACTTCAAAAAATTGTCTGGAGGAAGGCAAGTCCAGCCGATAGAAATATTTAAATTATTAATTTTATGCAACAAAAAAAAAAAGAAAAAACGGAACAATATGAAAGTTTAGCAACGGTTTATCAGTAGCGTATAAATAAGTATCAACGCAGTACAATGTAAAAGTCTTAGCGCCAGCCCATTTTATGAAAATTATCAGCGGTTCATCGACAGCAGTACAGCGAAATTAAAAAGCGCTGGATTCCCGTCCCATTTATGCAAAAAATATTAAATAAATGAACGGACAATGATAAAAGATAAATAATTCAAATGAAAATATAAGTAAAGTAAATAATTTAGTTGACGTAAAAATAAGAGATATCTGAAGTTTAAATAATATGTAATACAATGATGATTTCAGGAAATTAAAATGTTTGAGAACAAAATAAAACCGGAGACTCGGAAAATTTTTAATTAAAAAGAAAATAGTAAATAATTTTTTTCCCCAAACAAACAAAAAAAAATTTTCCACGTTATACAAATGGACATTTTCAAGTACTCTATAAGCAGGATAAGAGCAGGGAGATTCGAACCTGCGAACTCGTAGGACAGGTGTAGATAAATAAGATGAGTACAGTCAAAAAGGGGGGGGGGGCAAGTCAGACAACAAATAAAGAAAATTTTCAAATACATAAAAATAATAATAAATAAAAATCTTTAAATACAGGTTAGAATTAACAAATAAAACAATAAATAAGTAAATCACAGAATAAAGGATAACAAATAACTAAATAAAAGAAAATACGACCTGTTTCAAAGTTCGGGGTGGCAGAGTCCTCAGGTGAAGAGCGTCCATCTGGACATCATATATGGCAGAAGGTATCGCTGAAAAATTTATATGAATCTGATAAAATATAGCCAAAACAGATATATACAGATATAAATATAGATATATGAGTAGTGAATGGTAGTCGTCCAGTTGCAACTTCAAAAAAAAAAGGGGGGGACTAATTCGCAAGTAAATTTAAATAGCAAAAAAAAAATAATCAGTAATCAAAAATAGCAAAATAAGTAAATAAGTAAATAAAGTAAAAGACATATATATGTATAGCACAATAACAACAAAGAAATACTCCACCATATACAAACCGGGCGGCCTTGATGACAGGCATTGAATTAGGGTGTTCAGATCGTTGATATTGCTGCAAAATATTTTTAATTATGACAACAAACTTGATTACAGGCATCGAATTAGGGTGTCCAGATCGTTGATATCGCTGCAAAATTTTTTTAATTATGACAACAAATGTTTTAAATTTTGAGAGGATTACAAGTCAAAGTAAGAGATATAATCAAAATAAATAAATAAATAAAATAAAATTAGAGAGAGATGTAAACGAGGGTTTAAAAATAATAACGGCAGCTCCGCTTACAAAAAAAAAAAAAAAGCTGACAGCGGGCGTAAGATGGTCGATCAGACTTCAAGAAGGTCGGACTCTTTCGGTGAAGGAAAACTCGTTTGGGAAGAGTATTCAAGCCAAAGATTCAAGGTCATTCTCTTCAACGCGGGGGAAGCTTAGCATATGTGTATGTTCACAGATAGGCATGGAGGAAATGCATTACTACAAGTTAAGAACTCATAGTAAAAATAAATGAAAAATTATGTACAAGATTAGAGAATCACAGAGGAATAACAATATACAGATTTTAATATATATATATAAGTGAATGACAATAAAAGATAAATTAAGAATAAAAGTATAAATAAATAAATAAAAGATATAGCTGCGTTAGACGCATGATTCATGGTAGTGAACCAATACAGGTATTTAAAACGCGGGTCGTTTAAATTAAATACTAAACATTAAATTTAAAAGATGTCCTAGGTAAATCTATAGATGTTATTAAAAAAAAATTGGGTTAACTCGTGAATACATGCAAATGCGCAGAAAATAAAATAAATAAAATTTTTAAACACATGGAAAATATACGTAAGTGAAGTTTTGAAATATGAATAAGTAAAATAACAGACGGAGAGAGAGATCAAGGCTGATTTTAACACAGTGTCTGTGACGATTTGGATTTCCCGCCAATGTAGCACGCAGGTCAGATGACAAAGAGAATGAACTGACTTGTAAAATTAGACAACCAAAATTCATTCCACATCAAATGACTCGCGGAAGTGTGAACAATAGCACATGCCAAAGAAAAAAAACATGCTAAATTACTTACCTGCTTTTGGGCTTGTGAAATGTTGAGAGAACGGGCGCGCGCAAAATGACCAGCACATTTTTTCTATCGAATGCAGTGGGCGAAGAAGGAAACTGGACGACTGGATTTCCGGTTCTCCTCGCAGTTCGGGGAAATAGTTCCGCCGTTGCCTTGGCTTCAAACATATGTTTTGAGATAAACAGTGGGGGAAAACGCCTGGACTGACAGTTGTTTCGTTTTGGTCGTATTGCGTTGTAAATTACAATGTGGAGAGTATAGAATTGTGAAATTATACAAATGTTAAATCAAATAGTACTGATTGTAAGCAAATGTATATGATTCGAACTGTAAGAAAAAAAAATTGTGAACTGTTAAGAAAAAGCGATGGAAAATCTGTAAACAAATAATGATGATGTAAAGTGTACTGTATAATATTTTGTAAACCTAGCTTGACTTCTTCTCTGTTCAGGGGGGTGAGAATATGTGATACTGTAATCACATATTTTGATACGTAACCCTGGGAAAAAAGGAAAGATGTAATGTAAGTGAAATGTATACAATGTTTGTGATTTATGTAGATAGCTAGCTAGGCCTTTGCACAGACGGAATTGGGATTTTTTGGCGCCGTTGGGTTGTGTGATCACTGACATGGATTGTAAATATTCGGAGAATTAATTGCAGCATAAATGTCAAAGTTGAGCTACAAATCTCTGAAAATTTATAGCCCTGTCAGGTGTGGCTCGCGTCGGGGTCCGGTCTTTTGGACCTCCCTGGTTTTGGAAGCCCTCTGGTTCTTATGTTAGTGCGGAGCGCATAAAAAATGAGCGTCGCTTCAAAAACCAATGGTGTGAAGCATTTTCGGACCGCCTTTTTTATTGCGTTTTGGGAAACAGCGAATGGGAAGTGGGGGACTTCCTCCTTGTATTTTTGTCGTTCCCCTTGTTTTAAAATTCTGGAAGATTTAGAAATGTGAAAAAAAGTTCAGACGCAACCTGATGTTTGATGGAGAAAGGTATCCTGGGTTCCTTTGAGCACCTGTGCGAGGAACGCATCCGTGCAACGAAGTAGGCGGCCTTGACGGCACTTGTCGTGCGGCAGTTTCTACATGTTTCACTGAATCGGCGCATGTTACCTAACCAGGGGTAACAGACTCTAGAGTAGCATATATATTTCTAAAGAATCAGTTTTCTGTTTATTTGCAGCTGTGACAGGGCTTAGTCACAGCTATTTTAGAACGGTTTCGACTATTTTCAGCCAAATCTTCACTACGAAAGTACGTGGACTGAGTCTTGTAGGGGTTCCTATCCCGGGCTTCTAAGCAGCAGACCACATACGAAGTGGAGATTCTTGTCATTGTTTTTGTGGTTGCAGTGCAATACAGCTCTGCCTCCAAAACGGCGCGGTGTAGGACCTTTTGCTCCTTTAGCTGCATTTAAGCCGTGGTAACTGTAATACTGTGTGTACGGAATATTTGCGGAGCATCAATCCAGGGCTCCTAAGCAGCAGCCAATCGCTACAAATAAAGTATCTGATCTCCACTCTTTAGGCAAAGGCCTGTACGTAGATCTCACAAGATCCACTGGGATCAAGCCGAAGTTAAGAGGAGGAGAAGGAAAGTGGACAGTGTGCCCATCTCCAAAATAATACTTGGCAAAAAATTTCGTCACCTGATGATACGCAACCGTGTTCTCAGACTGGTAGTGCTTTCCATGAACTATTCAAATAAATGAACCAAACTTCAATTAATCGTGCCACCCATTCCAACGTGCAGAGGTCAGCTACAGCACTCAGTGGAGTTCGTATGTAATGAAGGTATGAAAATTATATATTGATTTAAAATGTGTATATGAATGTTTAAGCTTAATTTGTGTGAGCTAATAGTGTAAGGGCAAAGTTATGCTAAATAGGAGATTTGCAAAATTGAATATATATATATATATATTGTTTTCTTAACAAAAGGTAATTAATTACAAGTTTGGATGATAAATAAAATAAATATGCAAATTAAGGCAAAATAAACTGTGCACCCCGAGGTCAAGCTTAAGTAAATTGGGAACTCATTTGTAATTGTGTATTTTGTAATTAATGTTTAAATTGAGATTTCATGTGTTCTGTAAATAAATTGTTAGATGGCCACAAAAATGGGAGTGATTATTGATTGAGTAAAACGCAATGTACTTTTGGTCCAATCGGACCCCACTATACATAACTCGGTTGAGCCTGGTGGAACTATTTGGTGAGTATCTTTAATGTATTTATGTGTTTAACTTTTATTGTATTTATGTGTAAAATCCACCTCACCACATAGACCACTGGGACCCGTACTTGGTGCCGTGTCGTTCGGAAACGAACCACGGGTTTTTGCTAGAGATTAACTGTAGTGTAGGAGGCTTAGCCAAAATTGTGGGCCAAATACTGAAGATACTGAAGTTGAGTGTTTAAATATATACTCTTAGTGTGTAAAAGATAGATGGGGTGTACTTAAATAAATTATCAACGCAAGTAATAAAAAAAAAAGAAGTTAAGTAAAATAAATGCTGTATAAAATTATATACAGAGATAGGATGTACAAAATATGTGAATAACTGTGGTAAAGAGTGTTTTCGTCTTTGGAAATATTGTGTATAAAAAGTATATTGTGTGTGTGCCAATTTAAATTATGTTGTGAAAAGCGTAAGGCTCTCTATAACTGTAATATTTTAAAATTACAAATTAAGAGTAACAGAAGATAAGGATTAACTTAAAGTGATCCATTATGCATTGAAATTGGACTAGCAAGTTTAGTAATAATTTAAGTGAAACAAAATAATATAAAAAAAAAAAATTAAAATTGTCTGCTAAAGTAAATGGAAAAAATTAAAATATTAAAGAGCAGAAATAAATAGTAAGTGTAGGCAAATAAATGCAGTACAAGGTGTAGAGCCAGTGAATGTTAAAATAAATTTGGAAGGGTTTTACAATATGTGTAACATTCTACAATAATGTTAAAAATTGAATTCAGATAATATTCTGCAAAAAAAAAAAAAAAAAAAAAAAAAAAAAAATTTTTTTGAGTAGTCTACAATAGTTATAGAATTATTTTAGAAGGTATTCTGTAATATTGTTTTTACGATTCTACAATAAAGTTAAAATTAATTGAAAAGTATTCTACAATATTTGTAGCAGTCTACAATGATTTTAAAATTAACTTAGATAGTATTGTAAAAATATTTTAATATCCTGCTATGATTTTAAAATTGAATTTGGAAAGCATTCTGAAATAATTTTGGTAGTCTACAGTAAATGTAAAATTTAATTGGAAGGTAGTCTACAAATAGATAATTTTGTGTTAATGTAAAGAAAATAAATATAATTATAATAATAGAAATTTTATGTTGATAGAGCAACCATTAAAATTAAGTGAAAAATAAAATAGACAGAACATGTGTGTTACAAATAGCATATTGCCGCAATATGTGCAAAACATAGGGCAGCAAAAGTATATGATAAGTAGTGTTATTAGTATGTATTGTATATTATGTATTGTATATTGTGTAAACTGTAGTGTTGAGGAAAACTCTGTAGTATGTAAGAATTAGTGTGAGGATAGGTATAATAGTTCTCCAAATGCACGGTACTCAACAAAATCGCAAATAAAATAAAACTTCAAAAAATTGTCTGGAGGAAGGCAAGTCCAGCGGATAGAAATATTTAAATTATTAATTTTATGCAACAAAAAAAAAAAAGAAAAAACGGAACAATATGAAAGTTTAGCAACGGTTTATCAGTAGCGTATAAATAAGTATCAACGCAGTACAATGTAAAAGTCTTAGCGCCAGCCCATTTTATGAAAATTATCAGCGGTTCATCGACAGCAGTACAGCGAAATTAAAAAGCGCTGGATTCCCGTCCCATTTATGCAAAAAATATTAAATAAATGAACGGACAATGATAAAAGATAAATAATTCGAATGAAAATATAAGTAAAGTAAATAATTTAGTTGACGTAAAAATAAGAGATATCTGAAGTTTAAATAATATGTAATACAATGATGATTTCAGGAAATTAAAATGTTTGAGAACAAAATAAAACCGGAGACTCGGAAAATTTTTAATTAAAAAGAAAATAGTAAATAATTTTTTTCCCCAAACAAACAAAAAAAAATTTTCCACGTTATACAAATGGACATTTTCAAGTACTCTATAAGCAGGATAAGAGCAGGGAGATTCGAACCTGCGAACTCGTAGGACAGGTGTAGATAAATAAGATGAGTACAGTCAAAAAGGGGGGGGGGGAAATCAGACAACAAATAAAGAAAATTTTCAAATACATAAAAATAATAATAAATAAAAATCTTTAAATACAGGTTAGAATTAACAAATAAAACAATAAATAAGTAAATCACAGAATAAAGGATAACAAATAACTAAATAAAAGAAAATACGACCTGTTTCAAAGTTCGGGGTGGCAGAGTCCTCAGGTGAAGAGCGTCCATCTGGACATCATATATGGCAGAAGGTATCGCTGAAAAATTTATATGAATCTGATAAAATATAGCCAAAACAGATATATACAGATATAAATATAGACATATGAGTAGTGAATGGTAGTCGTCCAGTTGCAACTTCAAAAAAAAAAGGGGGGGACTAACTCGCAAGTAAATTTAAATAGCAAAAAAAAATAATCAGTAATCAAAAATAGCAAAATAAGTAAATAAGTAAATAAAGTAAAAGACATATATATGTATAGCACAATAACAACAAAGAAATACTCCACCATATACAAACCGGGCGGCCTTGATGACAGGCATTGAATTAGGGTGTTCAGATCGTTGATATTGCTGCAAAATATTTTTAATTATGACAACAAACTTGATTACAGGCATCGAATTAGGGTGTCCAGATCGTTGATATCGCTGCAAAATTTTTTTAATTATGACAACAAATGTTTTAAATTTTGAGAGGATTACAAGTCAAAGTAAGAGATATAATCAAAATAAATAAATAAATAAAATAAAATTAGAGAGAGATGTAAACGAGGGTTTAAAAATAATAACGGCATCTCCGCTTACAAAAAAAAAAAAAAAGCTGACAGCGGGCGGAAGATGGTCGATCAGACTTCAAGAAGTTCGGACTCTTTCGGTGAAGGAAAACTCGTTTGGGAAGAGTATTCAAGCCAAAGATTCAAGGTCATTCTCTTCAACGCGGGAGAAGCTTAGCATATGTGTATGTTCACAGATAGGCATGGAGGAAATGCATTACTACAAGTTAAGAACTCATAGTAAAAATAAATGAAAAATTATGTACAAGATTAGAGAATCACAGAGGAATAACAATATACAGATTTTAATATAAATATAAGTGAATGACAATAAAAGATAAATTAAGAATAAAAGTATAAATAAATAAATAAAAGATATAGCTGCGTTAGACGCATGATTCATGGTAGTGAACCAATACAGGTATTTAAAACGCGGGTCGTTTAAATTAAATACTAAACATTAAATTTAAAAGATGTCCTAGGTAAATCTATAGATGTTATTAAAAAAAAATTGGGTTAACTCGTGAATACATGCAAATGCGCAGAAAATAAAATAAATAAAATTTTTAAACACATGGAAAATATACGTAAGTGAAGTTTTGAAATATGAATAAGTAAAATAACAGACGGAGAGAGAGATCAAGGCTGATTTTAACACAGTGTCTGTGACGATTTGGATTTCCCGCCAATGTAGCACGCAGGTCAGATGACAAAGAGAATGAACTGACTTGTAAAATTAGACAACCAAAATTCATTCCACATCAAATGACTCGCGGAAGTGTGAACAATAGCACATGCCAAAGAAAAAAAACATGCTAAATTACTTACCTGCTTTTGGGCTTGTGAAATGTTGAGAGAACGGGCGCGCGCAAAATGACCAGCACATTTTTTCTATCGAATGCAGTGGGCGAAGAAGGAAACTGGACGACTGGATTTCCGGTTCTCCCCGCAGTTCGGGGAAATAGTTCCGCCGTTGCCTTGGCTTCAAACATATGTTTTGAGATAAACAGTGGGGGAAAACGCCTGGACTGACAGTTGTTTCGTTTTGGTCGTATTGCGTTGTAAATTACAATGTGGAGAGTATAGAATTGTGAAATTATACAAATGTTAAATCAAATAGTACTGATTGTAAGCAAATGTATATGATTCGAACTGTAAGAAAAAAAAATTGTGAACTGTTAAGAAAAAGCGATGGAAAATCTGTAAACAAATAATGATGATGTAAAGTGTACTGTATAATATTTTGTAAACCTAGCTTGACTTCTTCTCTGTTCAGGGGGGTGAGAATATGTGATACTGTAATCACATATTTTGATACGTAACCCTGGGAAAAAAGGAAAGATGTAATGTAAGTGAAATGTATACAATGTTTGTGATTTATGTAGATAGCTAGCTAGGCCTTTGCACAGACGGAATTGGGATTTTTTGGCGCCGTTGGGTTGTGTGATCACTGACATGGATTGTAAATATTCGGAGAATTAATTGCAGCATAAATGTCAAAGTTGAGCTACAAATCTCTGAAAATTTATAGCCCTGTCAGGTGTGGCTCGCGTCGGGGTCCGGTCTTTTGGACCACCCTGGTTTTGGAAGCTCTCTGGTTCTTATGTTAGTGCGGAGCGCATAAAAAATGAGCGTCGCTTCAAAAACCAATGGTGTGAAGCATTTTCGGACCGCCTTTTTTATTGCGTTTTGGGAAACAGCGAATGGGAAGTGGGGGACTTCCTCCTTGTATTTTTGTCGTTCCCCTTGTTTTAAAATTCTGGAAGATTTAGAAATGTGAAAAAAAGTTCAGACGCAACCTGATGTTTGATGGAGAAAGGTATCCTGGGTTCCTTTGAGCACCTGTGCGAGGAACGCATCCGTGCAACGAAGTAGGCGGCCTTGACGGCACTTGTCGTGCGGCAGTTTCTACAAGTTTCACTGAATCGGCGCATGTTACCTAACCAGGGGTAACAGACTCTAGAGTAGCATATATATTTCTAAAGAATCAGTTTTCTGTTTATTTGCAGCTGTGACAGGGCTTAGTCACAGCTATTTTAGAACGGTTTCGACTATTTTCAGCCAAATCTTCACTACGAAAGTACGTGGACTGAGTCTTGTAGGGGTACCTATCCCGGGCTTCTAAGCAGCAGACCACATACGAAGTGGAGATTCTTGTCATTGTTTTTTATGGTTGCAGTGCAACACAGCTCTGCCTCCAAAACGGCGCGGTGTAGGACCTTTTGCTCCTTTAGCTGCATTTAAGCCGTGGTAACTGTAATACTGTGTGTACGGAATATTTTCGGAGCATCAATCCAGGGCTCCTAAGCAGCAGCCAATCGCTACAAATAAAGTATCTGATCTCCACTCTTTAGGCAAAGGCCTGTACGTAGATCTCACAAGATCCACTGGGATCAAGCCGAAGTTAAGAGGAGGAGAAGGAAAGTGGACAGTGTGCCCATCTCCAAAATAATACTTGGCAAAAAATTTCGTCACCTGATGATACGCAACCGTGTTCTCAGACTGGTAGTGCTTTCCATGAACTATTCAAATAAATGAACCAAACTTCAATTAATCGTGCCACCCATTCCAACGTGCAGAGGTCAGCTACAGCACTCAGTGGAGTTCGTATGTAATGAAGGTTTGAGAACTATATATTGATTTAAAATGTGTATATGAATGTTTAAGCTTAATTTGTGTGAGCTAATAGTGTAAGGGCAAAGTTATGCTAAATGGGAGATTTGCAAAATTGAATATATATATATATTGTTTTCTTAACAAAAGGTAATTAATTACAAGTTTGGATGATAAATAAAATAAATATGCAAATTAAGGCAAAATAAACTGTGCACCCCGAGGTCAAGCTTAGGTAAATTGGGAACTCATTTGTAATTGTGTATTTTGTAATTAATATTTAAATTGAGATTTCATGCGTTCTGTAAATAAATTGTTAGATGGCCACAAAAATGGGAGTGATTATTGATTGAGTAAAACGCAATGTACTTTTGGTCCAATCGGACCCCTCTATACATAACGCGGTTGAGCCTGGTGAAACTATTTGGTGAGTATCTGTAATGTATTTATGTATTTAACTTTTATTGTATTTATGTGTAAAATCCACCTCACCACATAGACCACTGGGACCCGTACACTTCCCTTTTTTCCCAGGGTTACGTATCAAAATATGTGATTACAGTATCACACCGCCAACTTAGTAAATAGTATTATTAAGCAATGTAAATAGTATATAAAACTTTCAATATACCTCATTTTTTTAATTCTTTCAATGTACCTCATTCTTTCAATTCTTTCAATGTACCTCATTCTTTCAATTCTTTCAATGTACCTCATTTATATAATGCAATGAATTTACTTCTTTAACGGTAAAAAAAGATTAAAAAATCCGCGGCACAGTGTTACAGTCATCGGCCCTACTGTGCTGGAAGCACCGGTTCTCGTTAGATCACCGAAGTCAAGCTGCATCGGGCGCGGTTAGTACTTGGGTGGGTGACCACCTGGGAACACCGCGTGCTGCTGGCATATTTCGGGCGCGGTTGCCCGATGGTTTGCACGCTGGATTTGCACGCTGCCACAGCAGTCGTCTTGTTCATACGGAGTACAATCACGTTAAACATGTGGGTCCGTAAGTCCTTCCGAGAGGTTGGTGGTAGGGGAAGGAGGGTACGGTTCCTGTGGATGCCTCCCCCACTGGGTTCCGGTCTAAATTGGGTGGCCCTTCCCGGCCGTCCAAATATTTACCTTACACCTTTCAGGTAGGTCGGACGGTCTGGGTCTCAACAGCAACAACGGCACAGTGTTTGTAATGTTAAATTGTGCATTTGACGCTTTTCCGTATGACGATATGTAAAACTATTCCGAACACCCAATTAACTTGGGTGCCGAAAGGCCAGACCACACAACCAACCCTAAGACTTATGGTAGCTACCGGCCACACAGATAGCTACCATAAGCCTTAGGGTTGGTCGTGTGGTCTGGATTTTCGGCACCCAATTAACTTATATTTTACGCAACTTTAATATAACAATTATCAATATTGATATCATCCTCAATGAGCAATATAGTCCATATACATAATTATTTTAATTATAAATTCATCAATTAGGCGTCATTTTCATTCAGCATCATTTTTGCAATTTGAGGATATTTTCGTCACTGTGGGGCTAAATATCGCCAAGTTGGCGATATTTGGAAGGGCATTTCTTATTTAATAAAAGGTATCTCCATCATTTGACGGAATTCAAAATTTGCTAAACATTGCATTCCTTTTAAAGTCATTTTTATCCATTTGGTGACATTTTTATCAATTTAATATCATTTTTATCGATTTGGCAACCGTTTGACCAATTTGGCGACGGTTTTATCAATTTGATAACATTTTTATCAATTTGGCTACAAAAAAGTCGCCGAGTGTGCTATATGTAGCCAAAATTCGTCGCCAGAATTCGGCCAAGCAATACAGAAGGATAAATAGGTTATTCTTATGTTCTTTCCAAAATAATAAATTGTCATCAATTACTTGTCATTTTCATTGATTTAGCGTCATTCTTATCAATTTGGCGACATTTCTTAATCAATTAGGCGACTCTTTATGAATTTGACGACATTTAGAAATTGGCCAAGTTGGCGATATTCCGACAAATTCGTCGCCAAAATTTCGTCAAGTAGAGGTTAAAGAGGAGAAATAGGTTATTCTTAAAGTAGATAAACGACTATAATGGTGTCCAAATACAAAACTATGACCCAAAGTATCTTCTCTTATAGTAGATTCTTATATTCTTTCCAAGATATTGATTTTTCATCAATTAGTCTTCATTCTCATTGTTTTAGCGTTACTTTTAAGAATTTGGAAATATTTTCGTCAATTTGGCAACATTTAAAAAACTCGGCAAGTTGGCGATATTCCGCCAATAGTTTATTCCTGTAGTAGATAAACGACTAATGGCGTCTAAATACAAAACTATTCTCTAGACGCGTCTTTTCTCGTGAATGGAACGAGATAGATCTAAGAGAATGATGATAATAAATTTATCGCATAACATTACATATGAAAAGTGAACAGACTTCCCAATAGTTAATACTTTTTTTTAATTGTATGTGATTTTTTGATAAATTTGTTTGAATAATGTGCAATACCTAGAGAACGGTTCATGCTAGCGTTCTATAGTTTATGTCAATCGTTTTCTAATAAAATATTACATAAGAAATGATTATTTAAGTATTATTTTGTGGCCTCAAAGCAAAATGTTTTTTTAAATGTAGTTCTAACAGATACAAAACCTGTTCTTCAGTGTGCAGTAGCCAAATCATTAATCATTCTAAATATTTACTCTTTTGCAAAATCTACAACTGTATTTGTAAATTTACCTGTATATTATGCAATTAGTCATATATTGGTCAGACCAGTAAAGAATAACATTTAAGAATAAATTATTCCCGCAATAAAGTTAAGCATCAATCAAGCCATCAGTCAGATCAACAATATGAATATGAACATTTTCTGCTTCAAGACTTCAATAACACCGAAACTGAAATTTTAAATATTGAAAAAAACTTGTTCAACAGTTTATTTTACGAGAATTTACTTACGAAGTATTATAACTCACTCATTCTTTACGGTCTACACTAAATATTTAATATGGTACAAAATGGCTCCACATAAATAATATTTTAAAACTGGAATCCTTTCTTTCGGAGAGAAGGTGGGGCTTTAAATTTAATGGGACTAGATAAGAGTAATCATTTTCGACATGTTGCCGGGATTTTACAAATCTTTGAAAATTTGTATAAAAAAAACTAAGGCATTTATCAAAATGTTGGTGCATGGGGGTTTTCGAAATTACATTTTATTTAACGAAAATTGCATTAGTAGATACCCTTTCCGTATGGATATCGGTATAACTCTTTTTAAGATATTTATTTCATCGGTCTGGAATCGGTTGTGAAAAAACCAACATTTCGTTTTTAAATTTCGACACATATGTAACAAAACTTCAACTTTAAGCTTCAATTTAATGAAATGGAGATAACAGGTTGCTATCTATGATTAAATTGAAGAATTCTATTGAATTTAATTCCATTTCATTCCATTGAATTTAATTCCATTCCTATTTCATTTATTTATCCTCTACCGTATTAAATGCAACTTCAGAACGCATAGTTAATGTGACATTATCTTTTTACATAACTTTGTTGTGGCTCTAGGATTGAGGGGGCTACCATTGACTTCTTTGCCCCCAAAATTACAACCAGACCCTGATATCAGTAGAGTGACCAACTTTCGGCCTTAAATTTAAGGGAACAGCGCAACGAACCGCCGCTCCAGATAATGTTCAAGAAATGGATAATAATAAGCAAAACAATTTATTCACAACGTATATTATATACAGGACACAATATGGAATACAAGTATACAAATTTGCATGTTTCTTAGTACTAACCTATAAGTATTTGTCCACTGATGCTGCAGAATTAAGCATGTTGTTATTTTCCTGTGCAAATTTTAAAAACTCTTTACAATTATAGTCATAATTAATTGTTATCATTAGCTCTGAGTTGCAAGCTGCTTTGATTTCTCTGATCAGTCCATTTGTTGCCCATCAGCGAAAAAACACTTTCAGTATGGGAATTTGAACCTGGGATGCTTAAAACAAAGCATACAATCTTATTAAGGTTTGGCACATTTATTCGTTTGTTCTTTATTTACACGCAAATTATTTACACGTAGTCGCGCCCACGTCTCCGACGATAAACAGAGCGAAAATAAATCCCAATTCTACCATTTATACTGGAATGTATTTTGCGGGAATAATATATAATTCAAATTTTGCTTTCTTGCTTTTTTAAAGAAATATACGGGAGAAATAGAAGGTCAATACGTGAAGTGGGAGGATCCAAAAAAAATCTCAAATACGGGAGGGTTGGTCACCCTAGATATCAGCAACGTATTGAGGTAAAAGTTGGTTTCTGAAATGAATCTGTCCATCTTCCTTTTATTGCCCCTTTTCCCAAATTTTTGGAATTTGGTCTTTAAAAATATATAGGAAAGAAAAACACACACATATATATATTTTTTTTGAAATCCCGGATCTTCAGTTCATTTTGAAAAACTTTCGATTCCAGTTTAAAAAGAAATCGAGATTCCATATCAAAAATTGAGGAAGAGGATACGTTTTTCAAGAGGGGGTCAATTTTATATATACTTTTTCAGAGGCTTTCCGAAAATATTTATAAGTCTATCGAATTTTAAGAAATTCCGAATATTTCTAATGCATCTTGAGTTTGAAAGATACTGTTGCGAACTTGTTAACCGCTTCGGAGTCTATTGCCACACCCCTCCTTATTTTTGTTTCTTTTAAAAACCAGACGGTTTCTATAGAGACTATAGAAGGAATCATGCCTCTGCAGGAGAGCAATTGACGTGATACGACCTATATTGAACGGTGATTTTTGTCAATGTTTTGAGAATAGTAAAGGCTGTTTTGTGAAATGACTTTCGTCAATGTTTTGAGAATAGTATCAGTTATTTTGTGAAATGGCTTTCGTCAATGTTTTGAGAATAGTAAAGGCTGTTTTGTGAAAAGACTTTCGTCAATATTTTGAGAATAGTAAAGGCTGTTTTGTGAAATGACTTTCGTCAATGATTTGAGAATAGTATAGGCTGTTTTGTGAAATGACTTTCGTCAATATTTTGAGAATAGTAAAGGCTGTTTTGTGAAATGACTTTCGTCAATGTTTTGAAGATAGTAAAGGCTGTTTTGTGAAATGACTTTCGTCAATATTTTGAGAATAGTAAAGGCTGTTTTGTGAAATGACTTTCGTCAATGTTTTGAGAATAGTATCAGTTATTTTGTGAAATGACTTTCGTCAATGTTTTGAGAATAGTATCAGTTATTTTGAGAAATGACTTTTGTCTATGTTTTGAGAATAGTAAAGGCTGTTTTGTGAAAAGACTTTCGTCAATGATTTGAGAATAGTATAGGCTGTTTTGTGAAATGACTTTCGTCAATATTTTGAGAATAGTAAAGGCTGTTTTGTGAAATGACTTTCGTCAATGTTTTGAAGATAGTAAAGGCTGCCAGTTTTGTGAAATGACTTTCGTCAATATTTTGAGAATAGTAAAGGCTGTTTTGTGAAATGACTTTCATCAATGTTTTGAGAATAGTAAAGGCTGTTTTGTGAAATGACTTACGTCAATGTTTTGAGAATACTATCAGTTATTTTGTGAAATAAGTGAATCATTTAAGTCCTGTTGTACTGTACATTGTTTCTGTTTACGTTGTGCTTTAGATATTTTATTTTATTTTTATTTTATTTTATTCAATTTACTTGGCAACTACAGATGAAATCCAGCTACAGTAGCCAGACAAAAATAAAAAGAACAGAATATGAGATACAAGAATACTATGTCGTATACATGTCAAGCGCATTCAAACAGGCTTTTTTAAAATAGACAGGAGTCACATTAAATATGTCAATATCAGTACAATAGGTATTATATAGATCAACAAATTTATAGATAGAATAGCATTTAATGTAGTTGTGTTTAACAGTAGTATTGTGAAACAATTTTTTTTCCTTGTATTATTAACAGGTATATGAAATTCCAGACAAGAAAGTAAGTTGGTGTGCCAATAGTGTTATTTAAAACTTTATAATAAAATAAAAGGCAGGACCATTTTCTTCTTTTTTTAATAGCATTAAACTATATTTCCGTCTGAGTTCACTCATATGCATATCATAAGGACAATAGCCAGATAATCTGTAATCCATAGTACATAAAAGTTTAATTTGCATAATTTCTATTCGTTGAGAATGCAGAACCTAAACAGGGTCCCAGATCACTGCACAATATTCCAATATTGGCCTAACAAGAGTATTAAAGATACAAATAATAGTATCAGACCTGGCAAAACACGAGATCGTCTTAGTGTGAAACCAAGTCTTTGGTGTGCTCTTTTATTAGTATTGTCGATATAACTCTGAAAGTTAAAAGTATCATCGAAAGTGACACTCAAATCAATAATATGAGTACAACGCGATAAAGGAAAATTATTTAAAATGCAGTTGTAATTGAGAATATTACGGATCCTAGCAATGCTCATAATATAACATTTGGAGACGTTTAAATGGAGTTTATTAAAAACAGTCCAGTTATACAGTTCATCAAGATCTCTCTGCATCAATTCACAATCATGTGTTAGTTATCCAGACGTGTTAGTTATATACACGTGTTAGTTAGACAGAAATTTGGACTCATTCTTGTATCCTGAGTATACACTCACGATTCCAGAGAATACGTCGTAACAATACATTAAAAAAATCCCACGAGGCGTTAGGCCAAGTATTGGCTTCGCAATCGAGTGGACATACATGCATGGGTTTTCAACTTTTGATAGTATAGATCTTTGTACCGTAAAGACCGTAAAAACTATCGACATCTTGTCAGGAAGACGTAGAGACTTACAATCAAACTTGAAGCGATCAATTTCAGCAGCATGACTTATCATCCTGAGAAGAGACCATAAGAAATGTTTATATCCACTCCTTGTTTACAGCGAGACGAAGCAGTTTAATAGAGCCTGTTTTATCACGCCTCACACACCACCGATCAATCAATGAGAAATCCTTCCCTGGCGAGAAGTTGTTTTATAAGCTATTGACCATATTTTTTTAATAGGTTACTAAAATTGTAAGCAAGTAAAGCTTGTAATCTGATATACAAAATGGAAATTTTCATTACCCGCTTTTGTTATAAAAATCGTCTGAACCACTCAATGGATTTTGATGAATTGTTTTTAGGTGATGAGGTAGAGTCCTGAGGTCATTCTAATAAAATATATGTACACCCTACGTAAAAATATTGAAGATTGGAAATTAAAAGCCTATTACTTTCCTTACATATATAGTATAATGTATAAGGAAAGTATTGTGATGGGATCGAAAATTGGAATTCGAGTTTTCGACTGGAGAGCACGCTTCAAGCATCCCTGAACACGAATCGAACGTTTTGAGGTAATGTGTGTGTGTCTCTCTGTATGTGTGTATGTGTGTTAGTGTCTGTGTGTGTGTGTGTGTGTCTGTGTGTGTGTGTGTGCATGTGTGTGTGTGTGTGTGTGTGTGTGTGTGTGTGTCAGTGAGTATGTGGAGACGATAACTGACGAACGATTGGACCGATTCGAACGAAATTTGGTATACAAATTACAATCCGTGAATACCGGCAGCTTATTGTTTCTAAACGCAATCGAATGTTCAGAATCCCCTTAAATTTTCCAGTGAAATTTTGAAAAAATCATCAAAAAATCAAAACCGCTAATAAAGTTAGGCAAATAGACATTTCTTATGTAATTTTTCATTAGAAAACGATTGACATAATTTTCAGAACGCTAACAAGAACCGTTCTTGAGATATTGCACATTTTCCAAATAAATGTATAAAGAAAATCACATAAAATTAAAAAAATATATATATTGACTATTATGAAATATGTTCACTTTTCATATGTAATATGTAATACGTTTCATATGTGACATTAATCTCGTGGATCTAGCTTGTTCCATTCATAAGAAAATATACTTTGGGTAATATTATTGTATTTGAATGCCAATAGCCATTTATCTGCTATAAGAATAACTTATTTCTCCGTCTATATCGCTAGGCGAGATTTTGGCCACGAATTTGACGAAATATCGCCAATTTAGCATCTTTTAAATGTTGCCAAATTAACGAAAATGTCGCCGAAAATGTCGACAATTCAATATCTTGGAAAGAATATAAGTATCGACTATAGGAATAACTTATTTGTCAGCCCGTAACTTTTGGCAAAATTTTGGGGACGAATTTGTCGGAATATCTTTAACTTGCTGGCCTTTTAAGTGTCGCCAAATTGACGAAAAGTTTACCCAATTGATATAAATTCGCCAAATTGATAAAACCAACGCTAAATCAATGAAATGCAGACTAATTGAGTTCAATAACTTTTAAAGAGCATAAGAGTAGATTATAAGAATAATCCATTTCTCCGTCCGTCAGTCTGTCCGCAACAATTGGCGAGAAATTTAGCGATATTTCGCCAACCCTGAGACTATTTTAAATGTTGCCAAAATGACAAAAATGTTGCCAAATAGATAAAAATAACGCCAAATGGGAAATGATGTTTCGCAAATTCTTCCGCCATATGACCTTCTAGTATATAAGAAATGTTTTTCTTTCCGTTTGTCTGTAACACTTGCTAATGCATTTGGCGAACTTGGTGAATAATTGAGTAACGGATCGCAAATCCGGCGATATTTCATCCCCAGATTGACGAAAATATCGTCAAAAATGTAAAAATGACGCTAAATTAATAAAAATGCGCCTAATTGATGAATTAATTATTAAAATTAAAGTATGAACTATGTCGCTTATTGAGGATACTATCAATATTGATAATTGTTTATTTAGAGTTGCGCGTAATATAAGTTAATTAGGTACTTTGAAATAGTTTCACATGTTGTCATCCGGAAAATCGCCAAATACACAATTCGATATTAAAATCACATTACTGTGGATCTTATACATTGTTTTTCAACTATAAAAGGAGTAAATCCATTGCATTGCATAAGGAAAGTCATGTGCTGCCCACATCAGATTTTTCTTACTTCCCCGACAATTCGTGGTAATGTATAGGAAAAATATTGGAATCGTGTAGAAAATCGAAACTCGCTCAAGTTTTCGACGAATGCACAGTTTCGAGATTTCTATAGCACGAAAATACTATTTTTAGTGTGACTGCTGTGTCTGTGGTTGTGTGTATGCCTGTGTGTGTGTGTGTGTGTGTGTGTGTGTGTGTGTGTGTGTGTGTGTGTGTGTGTGTGTGCGTTTGTGTGCAACTGGGTGTGTGTCTCTGTGTGAGTATGTATCTATCCAGTGTATGTGTTCTCTCTATTTCAATACCTAGTAGACGAAATTTTACAAAATTAGGTGAGTAATTCAATTGTGGGTTACCATACTGCTGACAAGATTTTGGTACGATTCAGAAAAACAGAACCTTCTATTTTTGCGAGATGGTCCTCAAAAATCGTTAACATCTAAAATAAAGTACTACATATTCCCAAATGTGTCAATTAAATGCTAGTTTTATAAGTAATTTTTGACGACGAATAAATAACACCAATCCCCATAAATCTAGAATGGATCGTCCTCGAGATGCGTCCAGTCGCCAAATGAAAAAAAAAAATTGAACTAAAGCTCTAAATTCAGTGTAGTTTTAAGTAATTATTCGTGTTGTGTTAATGTGTGCAATTAAACTTAATTTAATGAGTTATGAAAAAAACAAGGAGAAAATTAATTTTAATCTGTAGGGAAAGTCATGCACTGTCCACATCATTTTTTCCCCTGTTATTGCGAAACATCGCGATAGATTTGCCTACCGTTTTTCTGACTGATTTGCTAAAGCTTGATTTGTTAAGATTGATTTGCTAAGAAAACGGTTTATGATAAACATATTTCCGATTTTGAATCACTTAATTATGTATAAATTAAAATATCAATGCCTAAATGTTTCCTGAAATATAAAGCTATAATTATTATAGCTATAGTCTATATCGCTAATAAATTATCCAGAAATAAGACTGAATCCATAAATAATTCAGTATATGTTTTTCCATCTATACCTACCCGTAGAACAACTGGAGTCAAAATATCCTTTAACAGACCTTTACATTTTATTCTTTTATGTCTTTCGTTCAGTTACTATTATATCGTCTTTTATTTAATTTCAACTCGTGACGAGAGGTGTATCAAAGATGGTTTGTAAAAATTGTGAGTTCACATGTGTACAAAAGTTGCTCTATTGTTTAGTGGGCGTAGTTTTCTTTTGTTCAGCAAACTTTTTTCTTGTTATGCACGAGTGAAACCAAATCCATTCATTCTCCATTCCTAACTAAACGAAATTAACATTTGTTGAAATTTGTTAGCCATTTTGCTCAAAAACTATAATGAGTAGGATGGTATTTTGCATGCATATGTGAAATTACACGCAGATTTACGAATCCCAATTTCAAATATTAAAACGAACAACAACCCATTTCGAAACTGCGCATGCTCACTCCGTTTCAGACAAATAACAAGTAAACAACAACTTTTAAACAGCTAATCAAAGCGTTCGCACTCGCATGCATTTTATAAGGGTGCTCATGTATATTAAATACGTTTTTGACAGTTAAATGTATTACTTTGATTTCATTGTTTAAGTCTTCTAATTTGTTTAATTTAATATTCAAATTCTAAAAATTGATATTTGCTTTTGTATTGGGATTCTCAACTATTGAAATTAACGTTTTATACTTCTAATGTTGTTGTTGTTTTTGTTGTTGTCGTGTCCCTAACATTACATTTAAGGAAGAATGTGTGCACTTCTTCTGTTTAGTCTAATCAGCCGGGGCACCCGAAGGTAGAAGTCTGACTTCTGCCCCAAATAAGACATTACAACATCCATGCCCGCAGGCGGGACTCGAACCCGCAATCTGGCAGCCGAACCGTCACGAGGAAACGCCTGCCTCTTTGACCGCTCGGCCACCACATCAGCTATACTTCTAATTAAGTGTTAATTTGAAATATTTCGCATCTCGTATACTTTAAATAACCAGTCCATTCAAAGTTCGGCCCTTGCTCTATCTTTGCCAAATTAAAATAAATCTTGCATATACTTTTATTCGGATTCTTAAACGTAATTGGAAGTTGACTTTTGATTAAAATACTTCATTGTTCATATTATTTCAGTGCTATCCAGGATAACGTCGGGTATCCCTGTTAGTCTAAAATATGAAAGGGGACTCTTAAAGAAAGGCTTTTAATTAAATTATCTTTGGACTTACTTGGATGATCATAATAGAATGAATTAAATAAAATCGTTGAATAAAATTGTGAATTCGGAAAAAAAAACGAAATATAACTTTCTTGAAATATCGTTATGTATAAATTAAAATATATCTCAAATAAACATTTTATTTCTTTCATTAAATGTAGAACAAATATCTCTGTATTTATTTGTAGTATTTCTCTAGGGGTTTGAGACGGACGGGTTTATTTTCAGAGCAATAAGTTAAAGAAAATACGTATTTCTTCTCATACAACGACAAACAAATAGCTCTGGCAATCACATTTATACAATGTAAACATTTTGCAATGAAGAGGTTTATAAAATAAATAAAATTATTCGTAAAACAAATAACTTTCCGAATTTCTTATTTGTGCAATTCTGTTTAAGTGCATCATATTTTAAAGCTTATTAATCATATTACAAAATTCAGACAAAAAAAACAAAATTAAATAAAAAAATATTTCACAATTTATGCATTTTTTGCAGAAGCGATGTCATTCGGAAGCATTTAAACTACTTTTTAAGGCATTAAACAACATATTTAAAATATTTAAATTGCCATGCATAGTAAGTAAAAATAGTGGTAAGAGCCGATTTAGCGAACATGAAATGTGTAAAAAATTCTCATCAAAATATATTGGGTAGTTTTTTAAATAAAAATTGAAATAATAATTCCAGCCATATTATATGAACAGATCGTGATATATAAAAGTTGACCCACAGCAGAGTAAAATATGTCTTCCATTTCTTTCCGCTATGTATACCGTAAATGTTTCAAGATCGTTTAAATTTATATTTAGTGTGGCATCCGTAATAAAACCGCTTAATTTTCGCTCATTATCTGTATATCTAAATTTTGTGGCAAAACAAATACAATATTTTTTATTTTAAATGAGCTCTAAACTTTCTTTATTCCTACAAGTGTGCCTAATGTTACAGCTAATTGTGATGAAAACACCTTGATTGGGTTTACTTCTTTAATAAACTTTTTGTGGATTAAATTATTAATCTTAATTAAACTGGCCGTAAATCGTAACATTTGCGCATCGCTATCGTGGACGCAAAACCCACCATTTACTTCTTTGCACGAGTTCCTTAACATAATCATTAAATCAAAACACTGCACATTAAATTCCGCATTTTTAACTTTTAAAGTAAATTATTATCATTTATTCGCACGTCTATTATTGTTATAATTAAAATTATATCAATCTTAATACTTTTGGAGGAGAAAAGCACCGTGTGAGATCAAATCTTTTGAATCTTATTCCAAAGATCAAAAATTGACCTAACATTCTAGAAGACTGTCACATATCTCTGCATTTTGGGTAAGTGCTCCGCATGACTGTCGTCTTTATCGATTCTTTTTCTGGCATATAGAGACAGACGTCTTTTTTTTCTATAACATTTTCACTACTCAAAATGAATAATCACTCTCTCTGAATAACACTGCTTGAAAAAACTATTCACTCACTCAACTCTTGAATAATTATTGCATTGTATTCGTTGATTTATTCTCCTTGTGGCCACATCATTTGGCCTGGGGTTCAGATACGCCCTCCTTGCTCTCATTGGATGCCCCTGGGTGCGATGTCATATCTTTGCAGTATTGGCTCTTTCAGTTTCCAATGAAGCTTGGTTTAACTCTTGACCCTCAGATATTTTGCAAAACATGGTAATATATAGGGAAAGTACTGGAATCATATAGAAAATCGCCAGACGAGGTTTTGATAGATCTACACGTTTCGGGACCTCTAGAACAAGATACAACTATTTTTAGTGTGTCTCAATGCGTGTGTGTATGTGTGTGTGTGTGTGTGTGTGTGTGTGTGTGTGTGTGTGTGTCTAATCGTGTCTCTGAGTGGCTGTGGCTATGTGTGTGTGTGTCTCTTAGAGCAATGTATGTATCTACTCTAATTCCAAAACCAGTTAATCAAATTTCATAAAATTGTATATGTAAGTCACTTGTGTGTTGCATTGTTGTTGATAAAATTTGGGTGCAATTCAGGATAAAATAACCTTCATTTTTACTTTCCTTACATACATAATGTATAAGGAAAGTATTGCGACGGGGGTCGAAAATTCGAATTCGAGTTTTCGACGGGAGAGCACGTTTCAAGCATCCCTAATCACGAATCAAACATTTTTGAAATGATGTCTGTGTGTGTGTGTGTGTCAGTGAGCCTGTGGTGACGATAACTGACGAACGAATGGACCGATTCGAACGAAATTTGGTACAAAAATCACAATCCGTAAACACTGGAAGCCTATTGTTTTTAAACGTAATCGAATGTTCAGAACCCCCTAAATTTTAAAGTGAAATTTTGAAAAAATCGTCAAAAAATCAAAACCGCTAATAAAGTTAGGCAAATAGACATTTCTTATGTAATTTTTCATTAGAAAACGATTGACATAATTTTCAGAACGCTAACAAGAACCGTTCTTGAGATATTGCACATTTTTCAAAAAAATTATCAAGAAGTCATAAAAAATAAGAAAAATATATTTCCTATTGAGAAACATGTTCACTTTTCATATGTAATTCTATGCGATAAATTGGGTGACATCATTCTCGTGGATGTAGCTCGTTCCATTTATGAGAAAAGATACTTCGAGTAATACTTTTGTATCTGAACGCCAATAGTCATTTATCTGCTATGAGAATAACTTATCTCTCCGTCAGTAAAGTTTGGCGAGATTTTGGCGACGAATTTGACGGAATGTCGCCAACTTGGCGACTTTTTGAAATGTTGTCAAATTAACGAAAATCTCGCCAAATGTATTAAAATGACGCCAAATCAATGAAAACTACGACTGATTGTCCAAAATTAAATATCTTGGAAAGAGTATAAGTATCTACTATATAAGAAAAACCTATTTTTTTTTACTGTAAAAGTAGTAAATTCATTGCATTATATAAGGAAATCATGTGTTGCCCACATCAGATTTTTTCAAATGGTCCACAAAAAACGTTAAAGTATAAAATAAAAGGCTACGAATACTCAAATGTATCAATTAAATACTTGTTTTATACCTTATTTTTGACGATGAAAAGAATAAGCTCAACCTCATTACTCCAGTACAAGCCGTTCTCAAGATATGTAATATTTTCGTATTTATCCAACGCTGATTTGAGAAATACATCTCGCCGCCAAATGAAAACGAAAATGGAATTTAAATAACTATGCGTGTTATTTTTTGCAATTAAGTTCAATTTAATGGATTATTGAAGAGATAAGAAAAAAATGAATTTGTGTCTTCAGAGAAAGTCATGTGCCGCTCATATCAGATATTTTGCACTGATTATCTGTTTATGTGTGCGTATATACGCTTTTTTATTACCTGATACTACTAGTGCCTCTGTGTGTTAGTCTACATGTATGGATCTACTCTAGCACAAAAATTATACAACTAAATTACATTCAATTTGGAATTCAAATCGCTTATATGTAACCCTACTTTTGACATGATTTGGGAAAATACAAACTGTTTTTTTACTTTCCTTATATAAATAAAATGTACAAGGAAAGTATTGTGATGGGGTCGAAAATTCGAATTCAAGATTTCGACGGGAGAACACGTTTCAAGCATCCCTGAACACGAATCAAACATTTTTGAAATAATGTCTGTGTGTGTGTGTGTGTGTGTCTGTGTGTGTGTGTGTGTGTGTAAGTATGTGTGTGTGTGTGTGTGTGAATGTGTGTGTGTCAGTTAGTCTGTGGAGACTATAACTGACGAACGAATGGACCGATGCAAACGGAATTTCTTACAAAAATCACAATCCGTAAACACTAGAATCCTATTGTTTTTATACGCAATCGAATGTTCAGAACCCCCTAAATTTTCGACTGAAATTTAAAAAAAATCGTCAAAAAATCAAAACCGCTAATAAAGTTACGCAAATAGACATGTCTTATGTAATTTTTCATTAAAAAACGAATGACATAAATTTTAAATTTTAGAACGCTATAACATGTACCTTTCTCGAGATATTGCACATTTTTCAAAAAAATATCAAAAAGTCATATAAAATAAAAAAAAATATTTTCTATTGAGAAACATGTTCACTTTTCATATGTAATACCATGCGATAAATTGGGTGACATCATTCTCGTGGATCTAGCTCGTTCCATTCATGAAAAAAGATACTTTGAGTAATACTTTTGTATTTGAACTCCAATAGTAATTTATCTGCTGTAAGAATCATTTATTTCTTCGTCCATAACGCTTGGCGAGAATTTTGCGACGAATTTGGTGGAATGTCGCCATCTTGGCAACTTTTTTAAATGTTGCTAAATTAACGAAAAACTCGCCAAATGAATAAAAATGACTCTCAATCAATGACGACTCATTGATGATGACGACATGGAAAATGACGATGCATTGACGAAAATTAAATATCTTGGAAAGCTTATAAATAACTACTATAAAAATAATATATTTCTTTTACTGTAAAAATAGTAAATTCATTGCATTATATAAGGAAAGTCATGTGCTGCCCACATCAGATTTTTTTTTCAAAATGATCGTGAAGAATTAACAAAAACTGAAATAAAAAAATAAATCTGATTAAATATACTTATTAAATGATATTTTTGTAAGTACATTTTTTTGATAATTAAATAAAAGTAAATCTTATTACTCTAAAATAAACTATTTTCCAGATAATTCCGCTTACGGAATTTTTGACGAACTGGTGGTGCTCCTATAACCCTTTTAAACCAATATATTTTATTTCAAATTGCGTAATAAAGATGTAATTACTTCAAAATTTCAAATATGTATTATGTCATTTCAAATACGATATAATTTCAAATAAAATGTAAATTCAAAGAAATATCCCTTCAATACGTTATTTTGTGCTAAAAAAAAACTCAAATTAATTCATTCTGAAAGAAAGAATGATAAAATAAATTTGAGTCCTTAGTAAAGGTCACGTGCTTCCCACATCATATATTTTTTATTGTTAAAACAAAAGACATGAACTCTTGATGATATGATATGTCTGAAGGTCGTTTGTAATGGGAGAATAGTTAGAAGTATAACGAACGCAGAGTGAGTGAAAATCAATTGCTCAATAATGAAGTGTGTTATTTAGGGTTTTGTCTTAGTTTAATAATTTTAAAAAAATCAGATGTAGACAGCATATGAATTTCGCTACATATTAAACTAAATTTGAGTCCTTAGAAAAGGTCACGTGCTGCCCACATCATATATTTTTTTATTGTTAAAGCAAAAACATGAGTTCTTGATTGTCTAAAGGTCGTTTGCAATGGGAGAATAGTTAGAAACCTAACATCATTTTTTTTTCACAGTGACGTACGATTTACGTCACACTGTGACTTTGGGACGTCACAGGACGTCGCAATGCGTCTTGGCAATGTCATATTGAGGTCACAGCGAAATCATTTTGGTCATTTTCATGGTCGTTTGTGACGTCGCATATTAACTTGTTTGTGACGTCACATTGTAATTGCCATTGTAATGTCGTCACATTGTCACGTGTTAATTAAATTGTGGAAACGTCACACAATATAGTCACAATGAAGTTACAAAGTTACTAATGCGTAACGTCGCATAGAAGTCACAAATATGATGTCACATTGTGACCCAGATGTCACGTGACTACAACGTCACTGTCACACATGTGACGATCTTTGCTGTGAGGGAAGTGTAGCGAACGCATGGGGAGTGAAAATCAATTGTTCAGTAATGAAGTGTGTTATTGGGTTTTGTCTTTGTTTTATAATTAAAAAAAAAATTGGATGTGGACAGCACATGAATTTCGCTACAGATTAAAATTCATTTTCTCGTTCTGTCTTTCATAATTCATTAAATTGAATTTATTTGCACAAAATAAAAAGGATAACTATTTGAAATTACCTCGAATATGAAGCTTTGATTCAATTGTTGTTTCCATTTGGCGGATGGACGTATTTTGAAAGAAGTAGTAAAACTGCGAAAAATAGGAAATATCTTGAAAACGGTTAGTCATAAGAGTTATGGGGTTCATCTGATCATACGTCAACTTTTAATTCAGATTTTTTCGATTTTTAAACTCGATTTCGCAAAAAAGGGCAGATTATTTTGTTTCGAATCATACCAAACTCTTATCAGCACTAGGGTAACCCACAATTGACATATCTGCCAAACTTTGTGAAATTTGGTAAATTAGTTATTTAGCTAGAGTGAATACAATGCACATACAGACACACAGACAGACAGACACAAAGACCGACAGACACATAGAACGACAGACGAACATACACAAATAGATGTAACGCTCATATAGTTTTTTCGGGTTCTAGGGTACTTCAAACGTGAAGATCCGTTGAAATCCCAAGTTACGATTTTCAACATGATTTCAATATATTCTTTATACATTGCCATGTATTGTAGGGAAAGTAAAAACCGACAATTTTTATTTCTTTATAAGACCATAGAAAATAGGAATAAAACGCATTTTTTTTACCTAAAAATAAATATATACGTTGATAACAGAATAAACATTAGATTTAATGTATTAACGGCTTTCAAAGGAGAAAAAGACTTCCTCGGCAGGACATATACACAAAAATCTGATGTGGGCAACACATGACTTTCCTTATATAATGCAATGAATTTACTACTTTTACAGTTAAAAAAAATGTTATTCTTATAGTAGATACTTATATTCTTTCCAAGATATTGAATTTTCTTCGATTAGTCGTCATTTTCATTGATTTAGCGTCATTTTTATCAATTTGGCGAGATTTTTATTAATTTGGCAACAATTAAATTGGCGACATTCCGTCGATTGTGGCGGAATGTCGCCAAGTTGGCGACATTCCGACACAATCGGCGCCAAAATCTCGCCAAGCGTTATGGATGGAGAAATACGTTATTCTTACAGCAGATAAATAAGTATTGGCGCTCAAATACAAAAGTATTACTCAAAATATCTTTTTTCATGAATGGAACGAGCTAGATCCACGAAAGTGATGTCACCCAATTTATCGCATGGTATTACATATGAAAAGTGAACATGTTTCTCAATAGGAATTTTTTTTTTATTTTATATAACTTTTTGATAATGTTTTTGATAAATGTACAATACTGTCTTTATAGTATATTACATAGTGTAAGGATGTAACCGGACCTTTCTATTTTAAATAGATGAAACTGGGAGTTTAATTTATATAAATAAAATACATAAATATATTATCGAATACAGGCAAAAATAAAATATATTCTAATATTTTCAGTATATATTTGAAGAGAACTGATACATTTACGAACTCATCATTTCACTCAAAGCGTTTTCATAAAAACTGCAGCAGTTTCAGATTACGTGTGAAGAAAGTCTGGGATTTTATTGAAACATCATCCTATTTTCCATTAGTCTGCCTTAAATTGTCATTCGATTTTCCTGTGACGAATGAAATAAAATATTAATCCTTGCGCCGTGCGTCAGCTTCTGATTACATTTGTATGTCGAAATATTAGTTTCGTATTAAATTGATTCGATAATTACGGTATATTTTATTCTCGCATTAAAGTGGATTTCAAATTTACACCAGTCGTCCTTTGCTACACATGTGATTGCTTTGAGTAATTAACAAACTAAATCAATTTTTAGTTATTTTAAAGTGTATAGATCTGGAAATTTTGCAGTATCTAATATTCCAACATTTTGGTTAATAAGATTTTATGACACATTATTTATCTGAGTTGAGGTATGACCTGTTATGTACCATTATCAATGTTATCGTTTCCCTCCTATTAAAAATAACAGCACACATAAACCAGTTTCGCTCTCACTATGCAGTCGTCAGTAGTAAATTACCGACATCTACATTAGTAGCAAGGAAACCTCCTGTAAAACCACAATTTTGTGAATATTTTTGTGAATCTCTACGAAGAACGACAAATCTATATCTACAACGCAGCAGGCCTTAAATATCTTTGAAAACGATTAAACTTCGTGGACAGATAAATTTAGCCTGCGTGGTAGGGCGGAATTTGTTGATATTCATAGAGGTTTAAAAATGTATGACACATAGCATATATTGTTACTGCTATAGCAGGTAGGGACTATTCCATACTGATAAGCATATAATAAATGCGAAACCATGGATGCTGTTATCAGCAACGGGAGTGCGATCCTGATATTGGGCAAGTTTCCTTAGGCTGATTCTGTGAGTATGAACATGGACATTGTAGCCTCTTGCAATTGAAGCACAATCTCATTGGAAGAAATATTAATCCATCTGCCTCACGTCTTTCTTCATTTGCAACAATTTAATCTTCCATTGCGTTGCGTCAAGTGTGAAAGGCCCCACACCGCCAAGGCATGCAAAGACAACTATCATTTTTGCTGTAATTGCAGTGGTCAGTATTCTGCTAATCGGCGTGATTGCCCGAAAAACCGTGCAACTCGTCCGGGACCAATAAAACTAGGGCACCCAACATTAAATTTAATGCTAACTCTAGCATCCCCCCCCGAATTAAACCCTGGAAACCAAGGTCATCCTTTCCGACCCGTTGGCATTAAGCCAAACGTAAATTTTTCCGCTATCGTTACTGGCAAAACCCAGAAACAAGCCGCCGAAATTCAAGACCAAATTGTCGAGTAGTCGGGACCAGCCGTCGCCACCCAAAATTCAAAATCTACGGTTGACAGCACCAGTGCTGTCAACTATACCGACATTCTGTTATCTCTCTTGGCCATGAGAAATTCTCGACAAGGAATTGTTACTTACCGCATTCGAAAGAGCGCTCCCTGAACTGCGCAAAGCGACTGCGCAAATTGATCTCATATGGTTTGTCTACAAGGGCTATGGTGCTCGATCTAGATAAGCCCCACCCCCTCAGACCATTTACCTGGCTTCACCATGTTCTCTTTTTCGGAAACTCGTATCTTGCTTTCCCTCAAAGCCGGATTCTTGAACGCCAATGGAGTGCGTTCTAAGCTTGACGAGGTGCGTGATTATGTTATAGATAATAATTTTAATCTTTTTATGATCAATGAAACGCATCTGACCTCTCCCACCTCCCAAGCAATCTGCAATTAAGCAAGTTATTTCTCTTACAGACCGGCGAGAGCTGGGGGGGGGCGACACTAGAGACACTGGACTCAATGTTAAAAACAACATCCCTCACCATAGGTTAAGTGTACCGGTCTTCACGAAGCTTGAGGCCACAGTTATTAAAGTCACTATTCCTCATTTTGTCCCGATTACATTTGCTTCAGTGTATATCTCCAGTAAATTCTAATTATTTTCCTACTACCGAACTTGAATCTCTTCTTGAACTTATCAGTAATATTATTATCGCTGGTGATCAAAATTCACGCCACTGTTCTTGGCAAATAGCTTCGAACAGATATGGCATCATTCTAAAATTATTGGCACAATGCGCCAACATCAAGATAATAGCTCCGCCCACCCCCACTCACTTCTTTACAGGAAAGAACCCAACTATAATTGATTTGACACTTTTTAGAAATATTCCTTTTAATCATACGATCAGATTAGATACAAATCTGACATCTCTGTCAAACTGCCGCCGTGTTCACGCGGAGTACGATCACGTTAAACATGTGGGTCCGTAAGTCCTTCCGAGAGGTTGGTGGTAGGGGAAGGAGGTTACGGTCCCTGTAGATGCCTCCCCCACTGGGTTCCGGTCTAAATTGGGTGGCACATCCCGGCCGTCCAAACAGTTACCTTACACCTTTCTGGTAGGTCGGACGGTCTGAGTCTCAACAACAACAGATCTGACATCTGATAACCTTCCTGTAATACTGACCCTTAATTTTAATAGTCTATTGTAGAATATCCAGCGAAGCTATTTACAAAGTGGGATGACTTTCGTCAAATCCTTGATAATTTTAGTACTGCCCCCCATCAAAATTACCAGCAAGGACGATATTGAGAAACGCGTCCAGGATTTTAATCACTTACTGCTAGAGGCGATAGCTGCAGCCTCGAAACAAAATCACTCTCGACCTAATTATCACTCCCTTTCGAGTGAAATTAGAGACAAAATTAAGCAGCGTAATCGGTTACGGAGAGATTGGCACAGTACTAGGTACCCAATTTACGGCGCACAACTCCGTAAGCACCATAACGAGTTCAAGTCTATGATTAGAACACACATCCAGCAATGTCCAGCATCCATGTGTGATTAGAACACACACCCAGTGGCGAACTCACACTTAATCACAGAGGAGATCACTCTCTGGAGAACAGTTAATAACATGAGATCCACGAAAACTTCAATTCCGTACATTAATGGCCTACACTGACTCGCCAAGTATGCGGAGGAAAAAGCTAATGCTATTGCAGACAGGCTGGAACTCTAATTTTCACCACACATAGACCTAAACTTCAGCTATTTTTACACAGGCACTTTACACGAATTCCAACAGTCCAATCAGAATGCATTAAACTTTCAAACAGAAAGCGACTTAGAAAGCATGCACTTGGCAAAAGTTCTACACATCATCAAAGGAAGGGCGCGGTAGTCCAGTGGTTAGCGCGCGGGAATTGCACTCGGTAGGCCCGGGTTCGATTCCCTCCGCTGCCCAAACTGCCGTGTTCACGCGGAGTACGATCTCTTTAAACATGTGGGTCCGTAAGTCCCTCCAAGAGGTTGGTGGTATGGGGTGCTTGTGGATGCCTCCTCCATTGGGTTCCGGTCCAAATTGGGTGGTTCTTTCCGGCGGTCTAAACAGTTACCTTACACCTTTCTGGTAGATCGGACGGTCTGCGTCTGAATAACAACATCATCAAAGGAGAGAAGATATATGCAAATCTTCTCTCTTTAATTTATGCAATCCTATCTAAATGAATACGACTCTCCTCGTACCCATAACCCTGCTCGAATTTTAAGTGTTCTCCCCGTTGTTAATCCTAGTCTCCAAATTTTTAACAAATACCATATTTATTTTCTTATTGGTCATGGTCCCTTTCTTGATTATCTCCATTACTTTAAATTTTAGTCAACCTCTATTTGCCCCTGCAACCCCTATGATAACATTGACTATTATGTCTTTTCTTGCCATTTTTCTAAAAATTATCATTTGGTTAAACCCTCCCCCCTCTTCTAGCGGCTTGGTTTTCCAAAGTCCGTCAGAACAACACACTAATTAACAAACTTAAAAACTGTATCCTCATTGTGAGAGATGTCTCCAACCGGGTAAATTGACGTGCTTGTGTGTACTTTCTGCTTTCAATTTCTAGCGATCAATAAATATCTTTTGCACTGCTCCTGTGGTTTTACTTACCTGTTGTTCGTACTGCTATTACTTCCTGTTTTTAAGCTGCACTGCTGTTGTTCCTCTGCTATGTTCTTCTGCGTTATGCTTTTTGTTTTGTGTTTTTGTATTGTTGTATATTTTATGTTTTTGTATATTGTGTACATAGTTTTTATTTTTTGGTTTTCCTTCAAAAAAGTTAATTAAATATATTTCATTCAAAATTACGAAGTACTTCCTATCATTTGAATGCTTTTAAAACCGCTTTACTTTTGGTCCTTAACCTTAGCTTTACATTTGGCATTGGCATTTTAATTGAAAGCACAAACCCAAAAACCTTTTTCACTCCGGAGTTTTTACTTTCCTACCTAAAGTTCAATATTTGTAAATATGCAATGTCATTAGCCAATACTTTTCCACTTTTTGTCTCATACGCTGTCTACTTACGCATATGATGTAAAACTGGCTGAATATATGAAATATTTTTTCATTTGTAAAACATTTTGTTATTTCTAATAAACTCTTAGCAGCCGTTCGCTGTCCGTGGAGGTCAGTCTCCGCTATTCTACCTTCCCGGCCGTCCAAACAGCTGCTCATGTCTCGGGTCGAGTCGGACGGTCTGGGTTTTCGGCATTTAAAGAAATCAACCGGCCTTGATAAAATTAGTAATATAATTATTAAGAACCTTCCCATTACTTATGTTTGCCGGCTTACCGTGCGTCTAAATCATATGTTGAACTTTCGCGTTTTCCCCCCAGAGTTGGAAGACCGCCGCCGTTGTCCCTCTTATAAAATCTAATCAAAATTCAAATCCAGCAGAAAGCTATAGACCAATTAGTCTTTTATCAGGCTTTTCCAAAATTCATGAATTAGTTGCTTAGACGTCTGATTTATTTCTGCAGATCGAAAGAAATCATCATACCTGAACAGCACGGATTTCGATCTGATTTTTCCACGTATTCCCAACTCATGCGTGTAGTGGAAACAATTCATGAAAACTCTACCAACAGGCAATACACCAGCATTGTATTTTTCGATATTATCAAGACTTTTGATAAAACTTTTATTCCTGGTCTTATAACCAAGCTGATTCGACTTGGTATTTCGGCCCAGCTTTTGGCCATCATCGACTCGTATCTCATTAATAGTTCTTTCCGCGTACGAGTCGATCAACCTCTCGCTTCCATTCGACCAATCAGGGTTGGGGTTCCACAGGGTAGAAATCTGAGTCCTCTACTGTTTAATATTTTTATCAACGATATCTCCAAGATTCCGCAAATGAAGCTGGCCATATTTGCAGATGACACAGCCCTGATTTCTAGAAGCTGATCACCACACAATTCTATCAACACTTTACAAAGCTACATACAGTATAGCCTTGAGCACTGGCTCGTGACCTGGAGAATCAAAATTAATCCCACCAAGAGTGCATTGCTCATATTTAAACCCAACTACCGAAAACTTAATCATAATTTTATCCTTAAAATATTCAACGAACCGACCCCATTTCCACATTCTATTAAGAGTGCTGCTCTTAGTCTATGGATGAGTCGGACGGCCTGGGCTTTCGACACTCTGTTAAGTATTTGGGAGTCACTTTGGACGCTCATATGACTTACGGAGAGCATATCGAAAATAAAAGTAATAATGATAAGAAAACTTTTACTTCCCTACTCCCACTTCTCAGTAGAAAGTTCCACCTTTCCCTCCCAAATAAAGTGATTATCTATAAACATATCACACCGGCCTTTCTGTACGCTTGCCCCGTTTGAGGATTGGCTGCAAAAAGCCATATCGAGAGATTGCAAGTTTTTCAAGATAAAGTTTTACGTTGCATTGTAAATGCACCCTGGTATGTACAGAACGAAGTGATTCATCCCGACTTGAAAATCCCGTACGTTGCTGGGCATATTAGGAAAATTACACTAAATATTTTCAGGATGAACACTGGAAAACTCTGAGAGACGTTGACCCTTCCACACCTTCCTATCTCAGGAAAAGAAGACCTAGACATCTTCTTTATGGAACTTCGGCTCCAAGTTGGAAGAGCCCAAGATATACAACTCCACAAGGAGGACCTTGTTAGATAGATGTTATAGATAGATGTTCCACCTAAGATGTTCCTCCTGTATAGATAGATGTTCCACCTAAGTTATTGCCTTGGCAATTCCAAAGTGAAATGGGGGCTCCTGATTCATCTTCCCCTCTGAGCCCACAATCCTCGAGAACCATGCCTGTGCTTTAGCTTGCGATTTTAAAACCAACCCGGCCCTGCCATAAAATGATTTGTAAACACATCACACATGCTGCTTTAACTTAATTGTGACGTGATAATCTCTCAATATAATATTTAAAACATTCATAACTTTACTCAAACCTAAATTTAATCTATAATAAAAACTTAACTCTGTCCACTGCTTAACTGTAAAACTTTTTTCTTAAATGCTAATAACTTGAATTTAATTTAAATTATATTTAAACTTCATCTAAACTTAATTCTCAAAACCTAATAGTAACTGTTTTTCTACTGTTTTTAAAATTGTATTTACACTAAAGTTAATACTTCTGTACTTGTAGCCATGGATTTGTTTTCCAGATTTTCTATTGGTCCACGCAACCCCTGTCTCCGCCCCCCCCCTTTTTCAGCCACAGCTCAATACAGCCATCCCAAGATGAAGACGACACAGCACCAGCCGTCTCCGACCTCAACGCAGCACCCAACAACCGGAGTGAATTGAATCCATATTGCTATTCAAAAATCAACAATTGGACATTTGTTATTTTCTGAGGTGGAAGTAAGGGTCCTTCGGACCCAGGTACGGATCCGGCGGAGTACCTTCGGATCCAGGTACTCCGCCAAGAGCATCTTGGCTCTTGGCTTTGCAATAATGTTTCTTGTGTTTATTTGGTCAAACTTTTTTAACTCAACTTCGAGGAGAAATGCCTTTCTTGAAGACCCCCTAAACTTGATTGAGGGAGCTTGCCCCCTCATAAGTGCATGTAGTTTCTGGGTTTGTTCTAATTGAATATCAAATTGCTTCCCCCTTGCTGACGTTGCTTCTACCGGATTGGTCCGCAGCGAAGTTTGAGCCTGCAAAAGATTGCGGCTGTGTTCCATTTCATTTATTGTTCATAAATTATGTCTGATTTAATGTCACATTAGATGCCATGTCGTTTAGCATATCCTTTAACACTCGTCTGTACTGTGAGTTTGCTTGGTCAAATTTGTGATAACTTTGTGGGCTCTCTTTTGTCTCACATCTTAAGAAATATTTTATTTGATCAGAAATACAACCCTCTGAACTCTCTTGTTTTACCCAGAGTGGGCACACCACAGTTTGGTAAAACTTCTGTTTAAAAAAAAAAAACACAGCATTATTTGTTTTTCCGACGAGTTGATATTTGAATTCCACAGTCTTTGACTGTTTTTATACCCTTCCCTGTTACTTGTGATCACTTTCAATATTTAAAGGTATTTAGATGGATTTTTTCTTTTAATATCTAAAATAAAATAGTTTTATAATATAGTCTGGTTTGAAGAAACTTTTCTATAAAAATGACCCTATTAACTGAGAGAACAAACTGACTGTAGTGAAATAGTTCTTATTTAAATTTCGTAAATCATCTTTCCTCATGAGCACAGTTATAATTGAGTACACTGCGATGTGTTCGTAGAATAACTCTCCCAATTTAAATTTACAGCGAGAGTCAACTTAGTCCGAAAAGTAAATTATTAGCCATGGACTACACTATTTAGTTTTCATGTTATAATATTTATGTAGGTGACATTTAAATATTATAACATAACATTTACAAACAATACTTAAAAAAAACGTATAACCTTTTATAACAGAGATTTAGGAGGAGATGTAAGACCAATAAATTATTTACCTTACCGAAATATTTCAAGATTATGTGCTCGACCCAGTTGCTATAATATAAGGCTGATAAACTTGTTCGAATTTTAACAGCACTAAAGCTCAAAAACTTGACACTAGGGAGCGAATTTATTTGACTCCGCATTTCATTTGGAGTACTAACAGTTTTCACACATCCGTCTTGCAATCTCTTTATGTCTCGTCATATCGAATATCATTTCTTTTTCTGTATCTCTCCCTCATATCTTGAACATCTCTTCAAAATATGCTTTTCCTTTTTTTTGCTAGGTAATCTTGATTTTTACTTTGCGTATAACGTAGTATAATTTATAATTTATTAGGAGAGTATTGTGACGGGGTCAAAAATTTGAATTCGAGTTTTCGACGGGAGAACACGTTTCAAATATCACTGAATACAAATCAAGCTATTTTGAGGTGATGTTTGTGTGTGTGTGTGTGAAAGTATGTGTGTATGTGTGAAAGTGAGCGTGTGTGTGAAAGTGTGCGTGTGTGTGTATGTGTGTGTGTGTCAAAGTGTGTGTGTGTGTATGTGTGTGTGTGGAGATGATATCTCACGAACGAATGGAGCAATCCGAACGAAATTTGGTATAAAAATTACAATCCGTGAATATTGGAAGTCTATTATCTTTAAATGCAAACGAATGTTCAGAACCCCACTAAATTTTGCAGTGAAATATTAAAAAAATCATCAAAAAATCAACAATTTTAATAAAGTTACGTAAATAGTTAATTCTTATGTAATTTTTCATTAGAAAACGATTGACATAAGCTCTAGAACGCTAGAATGAACCGCTCTCGATATATTCCGCATTTTTCAAATAAAGGTATCAAAACTTAAATCAAATAAAAAAAATATTAACTATTGTAAAATATGTTCACTCTTCATATGTAATATCAAGCTATGAATTTTATGACAGCATTTGCGTGGATCTAGATCGCCCCATACATGAGAAAAGATTATTTGGTTAATACTTTGTATTTGGACGCCAATATTTATTTATCTTCCATAAGAATAACTTATTTCTCTGTTCGTAACGCTTGGCGTGACTTTAGCAACAAATTTGGCGGACTGTCGCCAACTTGGCTACTTTTTTAAATGTTGCCATATTGATAAAAATGACGCCAAACCAATGCAAATGACGACTAACTGATGAAAGTTCAATAACTTAGGAAGAACATAAGAGTAGACTATAAGAATAACCCATTTCTCCGTTCCTCCGTAACGCTTGACGAGAAATTTAGCGGGATGTCGCCAAATTAGGGACTATTTTAATGTTGCCAAAATGACAAAAATGTCGCCAAATTGATAAAAATAGCGCCATATGGGCTGTAATGTTTCGCAAATTCTAATTTCCGTCATATGAAGGGCATATTCCTTCTAGTATGTAAGAAATACTCATCTCTCTGCTTGTCTGTAACACTTGGTAATGCATTTGGCGATATTTCGCTTCAGATTGACAAAAATATCATCAAATTTGCGAAAATGACGCCAAATTGAGGAATTAATTATTAAAATATTTTAATATATGGACTATATCGCTTATTTAGAATGCTATCAATATTGATAGTCGTTTATTTAGAGTTGCGAGAGATTTTTTAGAGTGAACCATAAGTTAATTTTGTACTTTGAAATAAATTTACATGTTGTCATCCGGATAATAGTTCAACGACACAGTGCCGTGGATTTCATACATTATTTTTTTATTGTAAAAGTAGTGAATCCATTGCATTTTAGGAAAGTTATGTGCTGCCCACATCAGACTTTTTAACTTGCGTCAAGAAAACACGCCCAATTTGTGGCTCTCCTACTTTAATTGGCCTTGTTTTGCATGATGGGTAAGGCCTGGTCCTGATATGAATCCATGGATTCAGGACCGAAAGTGCGGGTGACGCACATGTAGATATTTTGACTCTACAACTTTTTGATATCAATGCAAGTTGGTAAATTTTGGGGTTGCAAACATCGTTGAAGTTTTAAGTGAACTATCAAACACTTTGATTATTCGTCCATCACCTCGGAGGTGACGATTCTTCACGGTGCCTTTCGTCCGGTGCCTAATGGTTCAGCTTGTTTACACCATGACATATTACTTTAAACATATATTGCTTTATTTGGACTTACACCGACACCTCATTACTCCCGGGGCTCAGTTTCCCAGTGGTTAGAGCGCGGGAGTTGCACTCGGTAGATCCGGGTTCGATCCCCGCCACTGCCAAAATTGTCACCTTGTTCCCGCGGAGAACGATCACGTTAAACCTGTGGGTCCGCAAGTCCTTCCGAGAGGTTGGTGGTAGGGGAAGTAGAGTATGGCCTCTGTAGATGACTCCCCCACTGGGTTCCGGTCTAAATTGGGTGGCACTTCTCGGCAGTCCAAACAGTTAACTTAACCCTTTCTGGTAGGTCGGGCGGTCTGGGTCCCAACGCCAACCTCATTACACCCTTCATGCCCAGTTAATCATAATAATTAATGTAATAAACCCCCAACTCTATTTGTCATGTCAATATTTGTAGTCTTAATCATATCGCATAACTTCATAGCTTACGTATATCATAAATTATAAATTCTGCAACATGTATTTTATTGAGTGTGCAATGGCATGGGTAGGTTGTTTTGAGACCCAGACCGTCCAACCTACCAGAAAGGTGTTAGGTAACTGTTGGACGGCCGGGAAGTGCCACCCAATATAGACTGGAACCCAGTGGTGGAGGCACCCACAGGAACCGTACCCTCCTTCCCCTACCACCAACCTCTCTGGAGGACTATCGGACATGTTTAACGTGATCGTACTCCGCATAAACACGGCGGCAGTTTTGGCAGTGGCAGGAATCGAACCCGGGCCTACTGAGTGCAATTCCCGTGTTCTAACCACTGGTCAACCGCGTCCTGGCATGGGTAGATTGTAGGGACTAAGAGTCATAGGCTTTATTTAATTGAACTATTAGATCAATATTCCATAGAATCCACATTGGGAAACTAAATCCAGTATTATTATCTCCAATGCCGAAATTCACGCCACTTGACAAATCGAGTACTAATCAGAATTTGAGTAGTTAGATCTAGTACGCAGTGCCATTGAACATAAACGTATTTTCCTTATATTCCCTTACGTTAATGACTGATTCCATTTAATCTCATAGATGTATAGGCTTTTATATATTGGAAAAAATCTGGAATTAAATATTAAAGAGGAAGTTAGAAAGATCATTTAAATTTCTTAATTAATTTAAATTTCACCGGTCAAACAAACAGCTATTGAAAGCCTTCGGGTCAGTCGTATGGTCTGGGTCTTCAACATTTAAATTTCTAAACATTTGTTCTTTTTAATGATCGATTTTTAGTATATTACTTTCCATATATACAATAATGTATAAGGAAAATATTGTGACGGGGTCGAAAACTCGAATTCGAGTTACGACGGGAGAGCACATTTCAAGCATCCCTGATCACGAATCGAATATTTTTGAATTGATGTCTATGTGTGTGTGTGTGTCAGTGAGTCTGTGGAGACGATAACTGACGGACGAATGGACCGATTCGAAAGAAATTTGGTACAAAAATTACAATCTATTAACTCTGAAAGCCTATTGTTTTTATACGCAATCGAATGTTCAGAACCCCCCTAAATTTTCGAGTGAATTTTTGAAAAAATCGTCAAAAAATCAAAACCTCTAATAAACTTACGGAAATAGACATTTCTTATATAATTTTTCATTAGAAAACGATTGACATAAATTTTAGAACCCTAACATGAACCCTTCTCGAGATATTGCACATTTTTCAAAAAAATTATCAAATAACCATATAAAATTTAAAAAATATTTTCTATTGAGAAACATGTTCATTTTTCATATATAATACCATGTGATCAATTTGGTGACATCATTCTCGATCTAGCTCGTTCCATTCATGAAAAAAGTTACTTTGAGTAATACTTTTGCATTTGGAAGCCAATAGTCATTTATCATCTGTAAGAATAACTTATTTCTGTAAGAATAACTTATTTCCATAACGCTTGACGAGATTTTGGCGACGAATTTGGTGGAATGTCGACAACTTGTCGACTTTTTTAAATGTTGCTAAAATAACGAAAAACTCGCCAAATGGATAAAAATAACTTTAAATCGATGAAAATGACGACTCATTGACGAAAATTCAATATATTGGAAAGAATATAAATATCTACTATAAAAATAATCTATTTTTTTTTACTGAAAAGTAGTGAATTCTTTGCATTATATAAGGAAAGTCATATGCTGCTCACATCAGATCTTTTTCTATTTAAGCGCAGCATTTCTGCTAGCACATCTGCAAAATGGAAAAGAAATTTCGAAATAATATCTATATCCGAAAATAATAGTTTATTTCCAATCAGGAAATTTTATTTCTAATAACTTTTTTTTTTTAGATGCTGTGTTCGTCTTGGATGTAATTTTTTATTTTATTTTATTTCATTGTTTATTTATTTTCAACAAAGTTATTATTTTGAAGTTTGGGTTTTGATTGAACTCACAAATATAAAAGTTTTGTATTCATCCTCTCATTAACCCCCAAAACTATTTTCCGTTGCAAGGATTTATTGCCTCCTTACGCTCTGCCCTAAAATTGTATATATATATCAGATCTATGATAGATCTTTTTTTAATTACAATGAAATTTCACAATCTCTCTCTATAGATAAATATTCCATATCAAATGTAGATAATGATTGTATTTCCAAAGTAGACGAATATGCTGAATATATAAATTCACACTTGAGCCAAATAGTTACAGGAGACTTAGCAATATTTAAAGATGAAACGTTAAGAACCATTATGTCATTTGGTTAAAAAGTCAGGTTACCATCTTGTAATAACTCTTTTAAAGTTTTAAAATCAATAAATCTTGACCTTGATAAATATATTTATAAATTAGCTTGTAAATATGCTCTGCCTTTAGAGGCATTTAATATGTGGAAATTTACTTTGTTAAAATTTAAAAAAAATACTATTTGTACTATTAAATTGTCGAGATCTATATATAATATTGATAATTTAAAACATTCCGTTAATGAATTACAAAGATCTTTTGTTATTACTTATGTTGGTAATGCCTCTAATAATTATTCTATTATCTGTAAAAAATTCTATATACAATTTCTGTTAGATTATTTAAAGAATAATAGTCTATTTAAACTAGATTCACACTCCATTAATAGTATCAAACTGAAAATTATCAATATGTATAGTGATTTATATATTAATTATAAATTTCTTAAATTTCCATATATAATGCTAATTCCGAAATTTCATAAAAATCCTATAAATTTAAAACAGTAACTAGTGGACATAATACTTACTCTACTACTGCGAGTAAATCACTACTAAGTTATTTAAATGTAATAAATGATAGTTTACGTTTGTCTAACAATGACTACCTCATACTAAATAATTAAAGAAATAATTAATATTACTAGGCAAACTAATTGGATTTCAAGCTTTTAATTTTAGAGATCTTTTTAATAATATTAAGATCTTTAATCTTTATGTAGTAATTTTAGCTCTTTATAATGCTTATATTACTAATTATTCTACTCATACTGTATTTACCAATTTTTCTAATCTTCTCTGCTTTGTTCTTTTCATTAATTATATATTTCAAGGTACTAAATTATACTTACAAGTCTCAGGGATTCCACAAGGTGGCTGTAGTAGCAGCAGATTAGCTAATTTATACCTTTATCATTATGAAAAATATTTTATTCTAACAGATTATAAAATTTACAGATATGTTGATGATCTAACTTGTTTGGTTTTTACAGATAATTGTGTCATAGATATGGATTCTCTATTCAGAAAATTTTGAACTAATTCCTAATGAAGCCACTATTAGTACTAACATTAATTTTTGGATTTAAATCTAATTATTGAACTTTCTAATAGGATAGTTACTAATTTATATAATAAAAAAGATTATTTTAACTTTAACATTAATAAAACATTACCATTTAATTCCTGTAACTCGATTCAATTGTTCAGAAATGTTGTACTTAATCAACTTTTTAGAATTTATCGATTATCAGATAAAAAAATCTGATGTGGGCAACACATGACTTTCTTTATATAATGAAATGAATTTACTACTTTTTGAGTAAAATAAATAGGTTTTTCTTCTAGTAAATAGTAATATCCTTTCCAAGATATTGAATTTCCGACAATTAGTCGTCATTTCATTGATGTACGTCATTTTTATCCATTTGGCGAGATTTTCGTTAATTTGGCAACATTTCAAAAAGTCGCCAAGTTGGCGATATTCCGCCAATTTCGTCGCCAAAATCTCGCCAAGCGGTATGGACGAAGAAATGAGTTATATATATATATATATATAACTTATGAGATATTGAATTTTCGACATATACAGTATTGTGGCAATTAATTGAGAAATGCAGTTTTTTTTATAAAATTCAGTTTTATTCAAGTTTTCTATGGATACATTTAAAACTAATAAGTGATATGACCTCCCCGAGACTTTATAACATCACAGACACGTTTCGGCATGGAATGTACTAGACTAGCAGATGTAGTTTTAATTTCAACGTCTCTGAACCATATGTCAATAACGGCCGAAATTAGCTTGTCCATCGTCGTACAGTCAAATTTGTAAAGCCGTTTTTTGACAATAGCCCACAAATTTTCTATGGCATTCAAGTCTAGTGAATTCCCGGGACAATCCAGTACGGTAATATTTTTTTTGAACAGAAATTTTTGATTCGCTTCGAAGTGTGACATAGCGCGCTGTCTTGTTGGAAAACGCAATCTCCGTTCGGCCACAGTTTAGCCATGGTTGGAAGCATTTTTCGGGTCAATATGACTTCGTAACTGGCACTGTTCATCATTCCCTCTTTAGGAACAAAAGATTCTGTCCCCAAAACGCTGAAACAACCCCAAAACATCTTTTTGGGCGGATGCTTGGGTGCTTGATTGATGTGGTGCTGATTGAGAGGTTCTCCTTGGCTCCTTCTCACGAACATAGATCTAAATCCCTGAACCACAAAATGTGTTTCGTCAGAAAAGAGAACTTTATCCCTGTCCTTCTCAGTCCATGTTTTGTATTTCCGTGCCCATTCCAAACTTTTTTTCTTCATGCGAAGCGTCAGAAGCTGCTTCTTGTACGGTCGACGTGCTCTCCGTCCGCGTTCTAACAGCCTGTATCGCACTGTTGAAGGTGCAATATCAACACCAGCTGCCACCATGGACTTAGACAGGTCAAAACTGGTTAATCGAGGGTTTTTAACACTCATTCGATGTAAAGTTTTGTCGTCACGAGTCGAAGTTGATCTTTTTCGGCCGCATCTTCCAGAGCGGTTGGTTCCAGCATTTCCTGTTTCCTGAAACCGCTTCCAGATCCTCCCGACACTTGCTGTACTCACTCCATATATTTCACCTATTTCCTCGAACGTCTTAGAAGTGTGTTCTCTAAGCGCAATCACTTTAGCTGTTGTTTCCGCGCTGATATCCATGACGCTAATGAGCCCCGCAACAACTGAGAAACTACCACTGCGGAACACCTGCCACCTGGCGGAGGAATTTGAACACCTGCTACTTACCAGGTGCATACGAACACCTGCTACTTTGATAATAACTGCAATTTGAACTCTGAGCTAATTTGAAGTGCTTCTTCCTAAGCGTACGTGTGATAAAACGAAAAAAATGACATTTCTCAATTAATTGCCACAATACTGTATTATATAACTATTATTATATATTTATATATTATATAACTATTATTATATATTTATATATTATATAACTTATTAGATATTGCATTTTCCACAATTAGTCGTCATTTTCATTGATTTAGCGTCATTTTTATCTATTTGGCGAGATTTTCGCTAATTTGGCAACATTTCAAAAAGTCGCCAAGTTGGCGACATTCCGCCAATTTCGTCGCCAAAATCTCGCCAAGCGTTATGGACGAAGAAATAAGTTGTTCTTACAGCAGATAAATTGGCGTTAAAATGCAAAAGTATTACTCAAAGTATCTTTTTTCATGAATGGAACGAGCTAGATCCACGAGAATGATGTCACCCAATTTATCGCATGATATTATATATGAAAAGTGAACATGTTTCTCAATAGGAATTTTTTTTTTCTATTTTATATGACTTTTTGATAATTTTTTTAAAAAATGTGCAGTATCTCGAGAACGGTTCATGTTAGCGTTCTAAAATTTATGTCAATCGTTTTCTAATGAAAAATTACATAAGAAATGTCTATTTGCCTAACGTTAATATTGGTTTTGATTTTTTGACGATTTTTTCAAAATTTCATTCGAAAATTTAGGCGGGTTCTGAACATTCGATTGCGTATAAAAACAAAAGGCTTCCAGTGTTTACAGATTGTGATTTTTGTACCAAATTTGGTTCGAATCTGTCCATTCGTTCGTCAGTTATCGTCTCCACAGGCCCACTGACACACACACACACACACACACACACATACTTTCACACACACAAACACACACAGACATCACTTCAAAAATGTTTGATTCGTGATCAGGGATGCTTGAAACGTGCTCTCCCGTCGAAAACTCGAATTCGAAGTTTCGACCCCGTCACAATACTTTCCTTATACATTATGTATATAAGGAAAGTAAAAATTGATGTAATGCATATTAATAAGCTAAAAATTATAAGCAAATTATTTAAATATACAGAAAATTTAGTAAATGGTATTGTTAAAAAGTTTGTAATGGTTGAATATACTTAAATTCTCTCCTTAGTATCCTATTTTAACCAGACATCGACTTTCTCTTAAAAAAGTATTACCATGTATTTACATCTCCTTACAATTTAGCCTCTATGTTTTTAACACTTTACAACAAAGTTGAAAAGTGTTTATGACTTTTTTCATTCTGTCTGTCTGTCTGTCTGCCTGTTAGCAGGATAACTGCCGTAAAAATGGCTTAATCAAAATGAAATTTTAGTATGTTGTTCAGACGGTCTGTGGGACTTATGGCAATATTTAGGTGATATTCAAATTGTTCCAAAAAATACATAAAAAAATAATCAGCGAAATATATTCAGTAGTTTTTAAAATAAAAATTAAAATAATAATAACACCTCTTATATGAAGCGATCACGTGACCACGATATGAAAAGATGACGTGACCCACTTCAAAATGATGTATGGCATCCATCTTGTTTCAAAATCGTGATTTTTAAAGTTCTTTTTAATTCATATTGAGTGTTGTATCCTTCTTAAAACCACTTTATTTATGGTTAAATTCTGTGCATCTACATACTGAAACAACGCAATTACAATAAATTTGAGTTTAAATGCTCATCCAAATTTGATTATTTCTACAACGAAGCCAATTTTTTACCTATGTAAAATGTAAACAACAAAAAATGTAGCATGAGTTGTATTACAATTGCTGTATTTCTTTAACACAAAATCATTTAGTTCATGGAGTCTGCATAGATGATATGAATGAAATATTCACTGATTTTAAAAAGAGAAGGACGATTTTTTTCGAAATAAAATAAATTATTGTAGTATTGTGATGAATGACATGAATGGGAAATTATTTATGAATGAAATGTTGCTTTTATAAAGAGAGCCGGGCGTGTTATTTTTCTATGACGTCATTTGCATGAATTTCAGTAGTTTTCGATGAAGTTTTCAAATATAATAAATTATAGTAGTATTATGATAATTCTAAAATTATTACCGAGGAATGTATCATATTTTAAAGATGTTTAACCCAGGCAATTTATGTTTCAATGCCGTCATTTGAATGAAGTTAATTTTTTTCGATGAAGGTTTAAGTTTTCAAATATAATAAAGTATTCAAATGTAATAAAGTTTTCAAATATAGTAAAGTAGTATTGTGATAAGTTTTAAAATATTACCGAGGAATGTATTGCATTTTAGACATGTTTAAATAAAATGGCATTGAAGTTGGAAAGTGTTTCATAATCAATGCTTTAAGCATGATTGATCTTTCTTGTCCATTATCATCTGCCCTATTATTTTTAGCTCTTACTGTGCAATGTCACCTTTTATCGCCTTTTCGCAATACTGTCATTTATTTCTCACGATTGGCAGCAGCAGTTCTCAACTTTTTATTTTGTGCTATTGGTAACATCGGTCTCTTTATTCAGGGCTCCCATGGATCAGACATATGCAGTGTTTTTTCAGGTATTCTTGTTTCCTATAACTTTTCGATCTTTATGCATGTAGTCCAAATAATTAGTGTTTATAGATATAATCTATCACTGATATCAGAAACATACATTTCGTGTTCATTTTGATAAAATACTTGGACTTGAAGAACAGTTTTATGGGGAAATAAATAATTCATTTGGTTATGCCAAGGGCTTAACCACGTGTAAAGCTTTAATGCTTGGATTTTATTTGATTTTCTATTATCGATTCCCTTCCATTGATGTTTGTTGTTTGTATTCATCTTGATGACTAGAGGTTTGCATTTTTTTACCACTTGATTGATGGCTTTCTGTTTGATACTTTTTTATTTGTTAGGTATTTTTTAATGTTAGGGTTTTTTAAGTTTCAACTTCTCTCTATTTTATCATTGGACTTTCAAACTATTATATATATATATATATATATATATATATATATATATATATATATATATATATATATATATACCACCGCCTATATATATATATACCACCGCTACTGTGGTGTGCTCACAAGCAACGACAAGCTGTAAATGGTAAACGTATATTCCTAGATATCCGTATGATGCAAGCGGTAAACATATATTCCTAGAAATTTCTCTAATATTTTTCATAATACATTTCAAGCCTAATATCCCATGTTCTTATGTTATTAACGGGCATTTATACGTTCGGGACATGTATTATGTTCAAGTATGTGTTCGAGATTTACTAGATTAAAGAAAATGACTGGCATTTATTCTTTCAAAGATTCTATTTTTGGATATGAAAAGTATTTTTACGAACTTTACTTTCCTCTTCACTTCCCTGATCATTTTAACTACTTTCCAAGTATATCTCAATAAAAGTCAGAATTTGATATAAATGAATCGGATTGTTTCAAATACCCTTCAACGTCACTTAAAGCTACGCTTCGCATAAAATAACATAAAACACAGAAATAAGGGAATCGCCTTTATTGTTGTTAAATATTCTTTCGCATAAAGCGTTACATCCTTTCTAATTGTTTCGTTGCTCCTTCTGCATTAAACCGTAGCGTGGTACAAACAAAAAGAATGCGATACAGTGCAGTGGCTTCTACCTTAAAACAGGTCGTTGCAAAATGGCAATAAAGTGCTCAACTGATCATCTCTCACCACCTGTCTTTGCGGTCATTGCCGCTTTTCAGCACAGACCAGGCGGTCAGCCTGTACAAAACTGAATATATAACAGATATTTCAAAATTTGTTTGGTAAATGATTTTTTTTTCTAACACAATAATGATAAAGAATATTACGATTAGTCCACACAATAGTTTATAAAATTCTAAAAATGTTTTACACTCACTGGTCATTTATCTCATCGCCTGCACAGTGCTGATGAGCGGCAATGACCGTAAAATCCTGGTCCACAGCTGATGAGGGATGTTTTGTTAAAACTTTCATATTAGTCTACATCGCCCTATTGTAGGACATAAATTGCTTCACTGTATCCCTGAGAACTTAAATTTTATTAACAATGGTCGGAGTTTAAATTTCTGCGTCTTTAATGATTTCGTAGAAATTTATTTTAACAGAATTCTTTTAAAAGTACATAATTTAATAACTTTTTTTACTCATAATCTCATTTCTGACGACCAGACAAACCGTAATGATCGCAAAACATGGACAACAGGTGGTGAAGGATGTCAGTTGAGCAAAATCTTGTCTGTACATTTATCTGGCTAATTTTTTGTTCTCATACTTATTGTTCAAGTATATATTATTTACAAAAATAATTCTGAATTGAGGTCTTGATGGAAGAAAGAGTATTACTTTCTCCTTAACATGTAACTCAAACTTTTAAAAAATTATGTGTATGCTTGTGTTTGTGATGTATATATATTAACTCAAGGACACGTTCAAGTAACAAAATGTTGCCACCTTATGTATAAACGGAAACTAGATGGAATTACTTTATAAATTTTATCGTTTTTTCATAAATTTTTCGAACCATAATTTTTTTAACAGTATGCATCATATGGAAAAACAATGAGAATTATTGTAGCAATGGTGTTGTCCTGTGGTTCCAACAGTGGGATCCGGGGACAAACAAGGGGAATTCGAAAATAACACAAAAGTATATCACACACATTTACTGCGACACGCATTCACTGCTAGGGGCGCGGTAGCCCTGTGGTTAGCGCGCTGGAGTTGCACTCGGTTGGCCCGGGTTCGATTCCAGCAACTGCCAAAACTGTCGCCGTGTTCACGCGAGTTCGATCACGTTAAGCATGTGGGTTCGCAAGTCCTTCCGAGAGGTTGGTGGTAGGGGAAGGAGCGTACGGTCCCTGTGGATGCCTCCCCCACTGAGTTCCGGTCTAAATTGAGTGAATAAAAGAAAGTTATGGAGATTGTCGCGGAGGGCGCGATAGCCCAGTGGCTAGCGCGCGGAAAATGCACTCGGTAGGCCCGGGTTCGATTTCCGCCACTGCCGAAACTGCTGCCGTGTTCACGCAGAGTAGGATCACGTTAAACATGTGGGGCCGTAAGTCCTTACGAGAGGTTGGTGGTAGGGGAAGGATGGTCCCTGTGGATGCCTCCCCCACTGGGTTCCGGTCTAAATTGGGTGGCACTTCCCGATCGTTTAAACTGTTACCTTACAACTTTCTGGTAGGTCGGACGGTCTGGGTTTCAACAGCAACAACGCATTCACTGCTAATTTTAAAGAGACCGAATCGCATGTCTTTTGAAGTTAGCTGTTAAAGTCAGCTCACATAGCTTCAGATACCGGTACATCCCTGATTTTTTGATCATGTTCTTTTTATTTCCAGGAAATTTTAAAGTAGTTTGCTATTGTAGCTAATGCAGCACTGGTTACGCTTTATAAATTTTGTAAATTTTTAGTTATTGTTGTTTGCTTCATTATATCTTAACTGGTTTCTAAAAATTAGTGTTTTAAAAAAATAGCTCATTTAACCTCATAACAGCTTGTTTCCTCCAATTTGTTATTTAATAACTATTTCCGGGGAGTTTGAGTATGGTCACACCAATTTTTATACCTTTGACGCTTTCATCATACATTTCACTTTTTTAGTCACTTTCGTAAATTTGCTGTCTATATCTCTTTATATGGTTTGATTTATTTTTTATATTTTCAAATTTACCGCCATTTCCCCATTGATGGTTATAATTTAAAGGTTTTATTTTCTTTCTCCCTCAGTTTTACTTTAAATATCATATCATTCCCTGTGGCATTTGTTTCACTTAGAGTTTGTATGGGTTAGAGTGAGGCCCCCCTTATCGCCCAGTGTTGATATTTTTATGACAGGATTCTCGTTCCAACGTCTATTACCACTAAGAATTCGCTATTTGGGTGTTCAAATTCCACCGGTTTTCGACCTATCACCTTGCAGTTCTTTCTTGGCGTTTGTTCAATACAGATACTGTTTCGATCAAATAAAGCTGGATCAAAACTCCGACAAATCAATTGTTGTCAATTAATGTGCACATGCCAACTTTCTTTAAGGAAGTATCGAAAGTGATACAAAAGTAAATGCTATAAATGTTAACACTTTTATTACATCATGTTTTTAACACTTTAGAACATAGTTGAAAAGTGTTTATTATATTGCTCATTCTGTCTGACCTTTCGTACGAAAACTGCCGTAAAAATGACTTTAGCAAAACGAAATTTTAGTAGGTTCTTGAGACGGTCTGTGGGACATATGGGGATGTAAATAAATGATATCACCTAATTAGTTTTTAATGGAACTTGGGTTGAAAAATTGAAATACATTGAACCCTGTGGGACCTAATTTTTCAAACATTTTTTAAACAAATTTAAAATTCGCAAATTGCTTCGAAAATTTTAGAAAATATTCAAATTATCCCATAAGATATATAAAAAAAATTCAGCACATATGTTCGGTCGATTTTTTAAATAAAAATTAAAATAATAAAGCACCCATGTTATATGAAGAGATCGCCACTTAAAAATAAAATATGGCATCCATCTTTTTACCAAGTGTCGAAATCGTGATTTTTAAAGTTCATAATTAATATTTAGTGTTGCATCCGTCGTAAAACCGCTTTATTTTTGCGTAATTTCTGTACATCTGTATACTGCACTAACTCAATTACAATATTGAGTTTAAATGATCACCAAATTTTGATTACTTCTACAACGAAGTCTAATTTTAACATATGCCGAATGTAAACAAATCAAGCTGTAGGATGAGTTGCATAAATATTTCTAAATTTTTTTAACTCAAAATTATTTAGATCGGGAGTCTGGAATATAGGTGATATGAATGAAATATTCATAGATTTTACATAGAGAAACAGACGATTTTATAGTATTGCATTTTTTTATGAAGTTTCAAGCATGGAGATAGAAAGTACTTTTACCTCCATGGTTTTAAGTTTTTGAGTAAAATAAATTATGGTAGTATTGTGATAATTTTAAAATATCACCTCTGAATGTATCGCATTTCACATATCTATATAAATAAAATTGAAAATCTGTCTGTCTGTCTGTCTGTCTGTCTGTTTGTCCCATCATCACGGGAGAACGGCTGAACCGAATTTGATGAAATTTTGTGGGCAGCCTAGAAATAGCCTCACTTAAAATTTAGTCTATGTTTGAAATTTCTACGACCAGTGGTTCTCGAGATATTATTAAAAAACGAAACTTTCGTTTATCTCATCATCACGAGAGAACGGCTGAACCGAATTTAATGAAATTTTGTGGGTGGCCTTGAAATAGCCCCCCATAAATTTTGCCCAAGTTTCGAGTCTCTAAGGCCAGGGGTTGTCGAGATATTAATGAAAAACGGAACTTTTTTTATAGGAGTTCTACTCTCCAACTCCGTGGTTTATCCAAACGCAAAGGATAAAAATCGTTTGTTTAAAACGTCAAAGGGAATTAAAACTTTATTTTTGAGTTTGATGCAGGATTTTTGCATTAAATAGTCACTATCTGAAAGCATGAATTGTTTGAAACATGAATTTAAATGGAAAAATCTACCTCCATGTTTTGTATTTCACAAGCTTTTACTTAACGATTAGAAGTATAAAGATATTAAAATGGTTATTTAATTTCGCATTTTATGAGGAAGATTCTATCTTATATCGTGTTGCTCGGCCAAGGAATGAAATTAAATATGTTTGCTAATGATTATTATTATTTTTTCGATTTGAATATTAAATAAATGGGTATTAAAATATATCTTATAAATGAACGGTTTGATTTTTTTTAATTATATTAATTGCGAACTGCATACACCACTTTCATTTATTTTAGCAAAGCGGTTTTAAGCTTATATATTGTGTTTAGCTAATAAACTCATATTTTGTTTACCCAATAAATTCATTTATCCAATTGTTTAAACAGAAAAAGAGTAGAATGGGTATATCTTCTAACAATATTTTAGTGTTTTCATTTAGTATATACAAACTGGATCACGATATTTTATTCAGATCTGCGAATTTAGAGCTACGAATTTGGCTGGATATCGCTAACTTGGCAAATTTCATAAAAGTTACCAAAATGATTGAAATGTCCCCAAATTGATAAAAATAACGTAAATCAATGAAATTTATTTTGTTTTGTTAAAAGAAAGTACTGAAATGGTGTTTCGTTAGTATTTGTCTGTCAGTCCAACCGCTCTACTTAGTAACACATTTAGCGAATTTTTAAAATGTCACCAAATTGATAAAAATATTTATAAATCCATAAACATATTTTGAAATTGATAAATTGCCCTAAATAAACGAAATTGTGTTTTTTTAGGGGATAATATTTTGATGATGGTTCGTCAATTTATCGCTAAGTGGGACTGTAAGTTCTACAGTCCCACTTGGCGATAAATTTGGCGATTTTTTAAAATGTCGCCAAACATTCATTAGAGATAATCAGACGATATTTTGACCACCAATTTATTTGAAGCAAATCATAACATGTCGCTTAACAACGGATTTAAATTTAATATGTTTATGAGGAAGAAGATTTTTATTAAATCTTTTCCGATTTTAATGATGAAGATATGTATATAAAAAAAATTTCATTGCCATCGTATTTTTGACTGGATAATATTAATTACGATCTTCATGTTTAAACATTATTATTATTGATGTTTTCGGGGATTATTGATTCAGAGATTATTGATATGTTCAATTTCTTATGGCATTGTTTTATTGCGTCAAAAATTGTTGAAACTCATATATTGTACGTTGTACGAGTAATCTTCTACAAATGTACGGGTATATCTTCTAATCTAAGAGAATATAAAAAGTGCATGTATATTGGCATATATTGGAATCAAGCCTTCTGGTCATGGATCAAGCCTTCTGGTCAAGCCTTCTTGGAATCAAGCCTATTGGTATGAAGATGGCAGGGATTATTGACATTTTTAATTTATTAAGTAATCTGTTATATATTGGTAAAAAATTTTCAGACTACATATTATAATACGGGTAATCTTTTACTAACACTAGGACATATCTTCTAATCTATGACATTATAAGTAGTACGGGTTTATCTTCCCATATAATTTTAGCACTTTCATTTGGGCACATATTGGGATTAATTATTGCCTATTGATTTAAAGATTACGGATTTATTGATATTTTCAATGTATATATGTAATCTATTAATACAGGTTATATCTTCTAATATTCGCGTATATAAGTAGTACGGGCCCCATACAATACGCTATTATTTTGCATATATTGATTCAATTCCATACTTTTTATAAATTTGCTTACAAAAAGGCCAGGATATTTTATTCTTCAGATCTACCCGTGAAGATAATTTTGAATAACGAGAACAGCCATTCCTTAACTTCTTTTTAGGAGCATTATGTTAAATATTTTAACAGAATATTTTGATTAAAAATGCCATTTAGTATACTATAGGAATTTGCACATGATTGCGAATTTTAAGTTTATTTATATTATATACTCCGTACGAAGAACGGGTATGCTGCTAGTGTTTAAATAAAATTGGATTGCAATTGGAAAGTGTTTCATAATCAATGCTTTATACATGATTGATCGTTCTTATTTTTTAAATTACTATGGGGTTTCGCCCCTGCTCATTACGCTTCGCCAAAGCGAGTCGAGAGGTTTCGAATCCCATTCTCTTGCGCTCGTAGAACTTTCACGAACTTCACAAACTTCACGAACTTTTTAAAGCCAAACTAATGTTTAAATCGAAAAATAGTTTAGTACTTTCCTTATATACATAATGTATAAGGAAAGTATTGTGACGGGGTCGAAAATTCGAATTCGAGTTTTCGACGGGAGAGCACGTTTCAAGCATCCCTGATCACGAATCAAACATTTTTGAAGTGAAGTCTGTGTCTGTGTGTGAAAGTATGTGTGTCTGTGTGTGTGTGTCAGTGAATCTGTGGAGACGATAACTGACGAAAGAATGGACTGATTCGAACGAAATTTGGCACAAAAATCACAATCCGTAAACGCTGGAAGCCTATTGTTTTTATACGCAGTCGAATGTTCCCAACCCCCCTAAATTTTCCAGTGAAATTTTGAAAAAATCATGAAAAAATCAAAACCGTTAATACAGTTACGCAAGTGGACATTTTTTATGTAATTTTTCATATAGAAAACGATTGACATAAATTTTAGAAAGCTAACATGAACCGTTCTCGAGATATTGCATGTTTTTCAAAAAAATTATCAAAGTCATATAAAATAAAAGAAAAATATTGTCTATTGAGGAGCATGTTCACTTTTCACATGTAATACAATGCGATAAATTGGGTGACATCATTCTCGTGGATCTAGCTCGTTCCATTCATGAAAAAAGATACTTTAAGTAATACTTTTGTATTTGAACGCCAATCGTCATTTATCTGCTGTAAGTATAACTTAGTTCTTCGTCCATAACGCTTGGCGATATTTTGGCGCCGAATCTGACGGAATGTCGCCAACTTGGCGACTTTTTGAAATGTTGCCAAATTAACGAAAATCTCGCCAAATGGATAAAAATGACGTTAAATCAATGAAAATGACGACTAATTGTCGATTATTCAATATCTTGGAAAGAATATTATTATCTACTATAAGAAAAACCTATTTTTTTTACTGTAAGAGTAGTAAATTCATTACATTATATAAGGAAAGTCATGTGTTGCCCACATCAGATTTTTTATCGTGTTTCCTTATTATTTCTCTACAAATTTACCACATTTCATATTTTTGTATGCTATAGATATTGCGGTACGAGACAGAGAAACTCACCGATACGAAAAACATTTTTCAGTTAAGAAGTGCATAAAAAGTAGAATAACTGGTAATCTAAAACGAAATTAAGCAAGAAAGATCAACCATGCATAAAGCATTGATTATGAAACACTTTCCAACTACAATGCAATTTTGTATAAACAGCTCTAAAATGCGGTACATTTCTCGGTAATATTTTAAAAATTATCACAATACTACATTAATTTATTATATTTCAAAACTTAAAACTTCATTAAAAATAAACTTTATTCACATGGCGGCATTGAAATATAAATTGCCTGGTTTAAACATCTCTAAATTGCGGCACATTCCTCGGTAATATTTTTTAAATTATCATAATATGACAATAATTTATTATATTTGAAAACTTCATCGAAAACAAATGAACTGTATTCAAATGACGTCATTGAAAGATAAATCGCCTCTATTATAAAAGCAGCATTGCATTCATAATTTTTTTAAATTTCTTTCATTCATCACAATACTATAATAGTTTATTTTATTTAAAAACTTAAAACCATGGAGGTACAAATAATTTAACTCTATGCTTAAAACTTCATCGAAAAATTCGTCTGATTCTCTGTGTGAAATCAATGAATGCTTCATTCATATCAGCTATATTGCAGACTCCATGAACTAAATAATTTTGCGTTAAAAATTTGCAGCAATTCTTATACAACTCATTCTACATCGTTTGATGTTTACATTTCCCATAAGTGAAAATTAGGCTTCGTTGTAGAAATAATCAAATTTGGATGACTTTGCTCATTCTGTCTGTCTGATTGTCCTTTAACACGATAACTACCGTAAAAATGAATTTATTTACATTTTAGTATGTTATTCAGACGGTCTGTGAGACCTATGGGAATATAAATGAATAATATCACCCATTTAGTTTTGGATTGAACCCGGGAGAAATACATTGAACCCTATGGGACCCAATTTTTCAAACATTTTTAGCGGGTTTAAAATTCACAATTGCTTCGAATGTTTTAAGAAATATTCAAATTATACCAAAAATTATATAAAAAATATTTCAGCAAAATATATTCAGTAGATTTTTATATAAGAATTAAAATGATAATTACACCTTTTATATGAAGAGACCATTATATGAAGAGATCCGGTAACCCACTTCGAAATAATATATGGCATTCATCTTGTGTCGAAATCGTGATTTTTGAAGTTCTTTTTAATTCATATTTAATGTTGTATCCGTCCTATAACCGCTTTATTTTTGCTTAAATTCTGTGATTCTACATACTGAAACAACGCAATAACAATATATTTGAGTTTAAATGATCATCCAACTTTGATTATTTCTACAACGAAGCCTAATTTTCACTTATGGAGAATGTAAATACCAAAAGATATAGAAAGAGTTGTATAAGAATTGCTGCATTTCTTTAACGCAAAATTATTTAGCTCATGGAGTCTGCAATATAACTGATATGAATGAAATAAATATTAATAGATTTTACGCAGAGAAGCAAACGATTTTTTCGAATTTTAAGCTTAGAAACGAGTTTTAAGCATAGAATTTACTTACTTGTACCTCCATAGTCTTAAGTACTATAGTATTACGATGAATTAAATGAATGGACAAAATTTAAGAATGAAATGCTGCTTTTATAGAGAGAGCCAGGCGTGTTATATTTCGATGTCGTCATTTGAATAAATTTCATTTGTTTTCCAGGATGTTTTCAAATATAATAAATCATTGTAGTATTATGGTAATTTAAAAAATATTACCGAGGAATGTATCGCATTTTAGAGATGTTTAAATAAAATTGCATGTTGGAAAGTGTTTCATGATCAGTGCTTTATGCATGATTGGTCCTTCTTGTTTTCATATACTATTATATCGAGAGCGTATTGTCTTAAAGAAAATTTTCGTATTCGGATATTTAACGGATAATCCAGATTTAAGACCTTTCCTAGAAATCGCGACCACTTTTGAAATATGTTCGTCTGTCTAGATGTATATTTTAAATTAATTTTGAACAACTTAAAAAAACCGTAGAACATAAATATTGCTGTCAAATTTCCCCATTCATCTTCACACATCTTGGGTGCAATCCAAAACATTTTCTTAAAACATATATCAGACGTCTTCCCTTATCAATCACATCTTCCTGAAACGAAGCAAGATTTTCCCCCAAAAATACCACTTAAGTACGTAAAAACTGTCACCAACATCAAATTCTATTCTAGATGACCAAAATATCAGCCGCTATAAATCACCACCAGTTTTAAGTCACTTTCGGCTATCAATGACCAATGCTTCTCAAAAATTCCTGAGTGATTTAACTGACCACTTTGCTCCAGCAGATGTCTATAAACAGGTCCTCAAACGACGTTGCCATGACAACCAGGAAGTCTTTCGGAACTTGTTCAGTGAAGCTTGCCCAGCAGATTGACCGGTGAAAGCGACAGTTTCTGAAAGAAGTTTTCAGTTCTTCACGAAAAGTCGAAAGAGAAGCTGCTTTATTTTATGATTTTATCAAGGATCTTCAAGGCCTTTATTAAGGGTCCTTTTTGAAAATGGAAGCTGGAGTAAGATGCAAGGTAAGCACGTATTTTTATTATATCAATTAAGCTATTATTGAAATGCTGGAAATAATGAATGTCCTTGAAAAACTATAATAGAATAGTCCTTGAAAAACTATAATAGAATAGTCCTTGAAAAACTATAATAGAATAAATTTATAATAATATATATCACAATTATGAATATGTGAGATATAAGATCTATGTTTACCCATCTAATTAAATCATTAGTGAAATGAAGAGTGTGACACAAACTTATGTGGTGCTGCAGCTCCTAAATCCGTTTCATTTTGCACTGTCTTTTACTGGCATATGTAATTGAAAATTATGTATAATATATATCCTAATTATATAAATAGAAAATCTTATATGGATGGCATATAAATTTCCCTATATAATGCTATGAATCTACTTCTTTTACAGGGAAAATATAATATATAAGATCCATTACACAATGTTTTTAACGTTAAATTATGCATTTGGTTTTTCTCCGGATGATAGCTTTTTCGAAGTACACATTGACTTATATTTTAAGCAACTCTTAAATTGACAATTATCAATATTGGTGGCATCGGCAATAAGTAATATAGTCCATATATTAAAATAGTTTATTAATCCATTCATCAATCTAACGTTACTTTTGTTCGATTAGCGTCACTTTTACAATTTTAAGCCTATTTTAGTCAATCTGGGGACGAAACATCGCCAGCTTGGCGATATTTTGCTTAATAAGTCACCAATTTCGGCAAATTTATCGCCAAGTGTTACAGACAGACGGAAAGAAAAGTTTTTCTTATATATAAATTGACTATTGGTGAATTGTTAGGCCTCAAAATACAAAATTATTACTCATTGTATCTTTTCTCGTGAATGGAATAAACTAGTTCCACAGGAATGATGTAAACAAATTTGTCGTATAATATTATATATGAAAAGCGAACATACTTTAAAAGTTAATACATTTGTTTAATTTTATAAAATTATTCTGATAACTTGATTTGAAAAGTTTGCAATATCTAAAGGTATGATTTTTATATGTTTCTTCAAAATTCCATTCAAAAATTTAGGAAGGGGTGGGGGTGGGGGGATCGAACTTAAAATGAATAAGGTTTCACTATTAACTGAGTATATAATTTTTGTGCAACATTTCTTGCAAAATGCTCCATTTGTTCGTAAGATATCGCATCCACACACTAATGGTCGCGCACATTAACATGCGCACTAAGATATATACATATATACACACAGGCATCACTTCAAAAACGTACGATTCGAGGTCAGGGATGCTTGAAACGAGCTCTTCGAGTCGAAAACTCGAATTCAAATTTTCGACCTTGCCACAATAATTTACCTATAGGTTTCACTACGCATATAAGGAAAGTAATATATATATTTGCAAGGTAAGATTTATATTACTTTCCCTACATACATAGTATTATATATAAGAAAATTGTGACGAGGTCAAAAATTCAAATTCGATATTTCGACGGAAGACCACGTTTTCAGTATACCTGAACTTGAATCGAGCGTTTTTGAGGTGGTGATAGTGTGCGCGGCCGTAAGTCTGTGGATGCGATACCTCATGTATGAATGGAACACTTCGAACAGTATTTGGCACGAATATTACGACACGTGTATTCAGGAATTTGATTTTAAACGAGATCGATACGTTTGACAGGCCTCATTAAATAATATTAAATAAATAATCATTTTACACGAAATTTTTTATTCAAAAATGAATGACACAGGTTTTAAAACACTTATCTTGAACCGTTCTCGAGATACTGCACTTTTTCATATAAATGTATCTAAAAATTTACATAGAAATGATGAACGGTGGTAAATATCATCAAATATATATAACTTGTCGATAAACTTGGAGACATTGGCTTGATGGCTAAATGAAAACTTTTACAAACTCTGAAAATATTTTCGATTACAGTACTAACTCGTAATCCAAATAAATCCCGAAGCAGATGACAGTCAGCAGATGTCAGTTTCGCTGATGACGTCAGTTTCGCTGATGACGGCGCATCAAAATGCCAATTCTTTACCACTTTCAAGGCCGACCACGACGAGGGAAAAATCTGGATTTTCATTCGTCCAGAACACTGTTAGAATCCATTGGAAAATTTATGAGGTTTAACCTAAAATTTAAAAATTAAAGAACGGAATACAACATAATTTATTTTGTAGTGGAGCAGTGTAGGATATTCAAAGAAACATCTGGTAAATTATGAATATTGGACTGTCAGTCAATTTTCATTATATTGCAATATAAGAATCGGAGACATTTAAACACGCTAAAGATACATATTTTAAAAATATTTACAAAAAGCCCTCTATTAATCGTAGGGATTCCGTTTAAAATTGTTCGAAAGATAATTTCTCGTTTTTTCCGATGTTGCTAAGACGGAAATATCTGCGATAATATTTTCATTCACGAAGGAACCAATTTGTGTGAAAATCGGTTCCTTTAAAATAATGCTGAAACTAAGAATAACCCAATAAATGACTCGAATTTATAAGAAAAAAATCTGATGTGAGCAGCACATGATTTTCATTATATAATGCAATGTATTTACTACTTTTACTGCAAAAACAAAAAAAGTTATTCTTATACTAAATACTTATATTTTTTCCAAGATATTGAATTATCGTCAAATAGTCGTTATTTTCATTGATTTAGCGTCATTTTTATCCATTTGGCGAGATTTTCTTTGATTTGGTAGCATTTAAAAAATTCGCCAAGTTGGCGACATTCCGCCAAAATCGTCGCCAAAATATCGCCAAACGTTATGAACTGAGAAATTTATTCTTATAGCAGATAAATGACTACTGGCGTTCAAATAAAAATGTATTACTCAAATGTATTACTCAGTGTTTCATGAATGGAACGGGCTAGGATAAACGAGAGTGATGTCACCCAATTTATCACATGATATTACATATGAAAAGTGAACAAATAGGAAATAGGGAATAGTTTCTCAATAGGAAATATTTTCTTTTATTTTATATAATTTTTTATAATTTTTTTGAAAAATATGCAATATCTCGAGAACGGTTCATGTTAGCGTTCTAAAAATCATATTAATCGTTTTCCAATGAAGAATTACATAAGAAATGTCTGTTTGCGTAACTTTATTAGACGTTTCGATTTTTTTAAGATTTTTTCAAAATTTCACTCGAAAATTTAGGAGGGTTTTGAACATTCGATTGCGTATAAAAACAATAGACTTCCAGTATTCACTTGTTGTAATTTTTATACCAAGTTTCGTTCGAATCGGTCCAATCGTTCGTCAGTTATCGTCTCTACAGACTCACTGACACACACACATACTTTCACATACACACAAACACACACACACATACTTTCACACACACACATACACACATACTTTCACACACACACAGACATCACTTCAAAAATGTTTGATTCGCGATCAGGGATGCTTGAAACGTGCTCTCCCGTCGAAAACATGAATTCGAATTTTGGACCCCGTCACAATACTTTCCTTATACATTATGTATATAAGGAAAGTAATAACTGAAGTATAAATTTCCTCTCAAGTTTTACATTAATATTTTACATTGTTTAATTTTACCTTTCATTATCAGCATGGAAAAAATGCATATTTTCAGAATTTCCGACCCAATATTATTTTTAAATATTTCGTAAAATGTTTAAATGTATCCTTTTTCCAGTTGGTAATAGCTTAGTGACGTGATAGATGGCACTAAGCTATCAACATAGTGATATCTATCACTATCATATTTGACTTATCAGTGGTAATGTAAGCTATGTTTATGAAACCATTAACATCCATAGCGTAGTTTAAGTTATCAATTCTAATGTACTATATGACACAGAATACTATATAATAATCTGTGGGGCATCTAGGGTGATAATAATAAAACTGTCTCAGACCAAACCAGACTATCGTCAACAATTCCAGGCCATCGCCAAACGCGCCAACTCTCAAAATGGTTCCGCTTAGAGGGCGCTGCGAATTCGCGAGTGGCAAGTCTGTATACTATCAGTCTGCCCTATATACTATCACCACTGCTTAGGCAGTTATCATTGTTTTCTATAGCAAATAATGCCATGGAGATCTTAGAATTCAAATAATTTGAGTTCTAATCGTAAGAATGATACAAAATGCTATCTAAATTGGTGATCACAAGAAAAGCATAATTCATAAAACGAGCAAAGGAATGGGCTAATTCAAAGCAGCAGAAATTTGCATGTAGGTTATTTACCAGTTTAACCCAATTTCTGTGTAAATGCAATGTGTGGCGTAGATTATTAATACTTTTGCTTATTGTTGCTGTGTCGTAAATTTAAATAGTACTTGCTGTTGCGATAACTCACCATTGTGTGTTGTCCGGTGTTAACTGAAAACAAATTGCTTTATTATACATTCTATGAATCATTCAGCCTAGCACAATGAAGAGACATAATTTTACTCAAATTTAAATGTTATTATAAATATTACTTATATTTAAATATTCTCATGTTTAAATCACAATTATTATTCAATTACTACTACTAATTACAGATAATTCTGCTGGAATGCTGTATGTGTGATACAGGAAAATTTTTACTTGACTTAGAGTCAGACCAATGCTATCTCCTCAGATAAGATAATAAATAGGTTATCTGGTGGCTCTTGTATGCACATCATTCGGCGTTTATTGGGAAAGTTTCTACGTCTCCTTTGGTATCCGTAGTTGTACTTTTAACCTCACTCACAAACCTATCACTCCTCTGTAACGGACAGCGTCTAATTGCTCTTCATCATGTACTTGCACAGACTCTGACTCACACGACCGACTATATCTCCATAACGTAATTTGTTGAATTAACCCAACCTTCATCCGTTGCATTGGATTATTTGCGAGCTTCCCTTGGCTTCCCATTGGCTTGCATACATCTGAGTCTGGTCAGGGCTTCTATTGGAGAGTCTTTATATAGCCCACGAAGTTGACTGCGAACCTCATGTGTCGTGATGTCATCATTTATTTACTGTGATTATAAATTATTGTCCGCCCATATTATGAATTTTGCCACCTTCCTGTCTAATGGCTGGTGTCATTTTGTCGCTTTTATATTTATTAACAATCTGGAAACACTTTTTAAGACCATGTATCACCCTTCTTCCCCGCCTCAAGAAGAAATATTAAAAGTTCTGCGTGAAAAGTCACACCATCGCTCAATTGTTCAGCTCCAAATTTTTCGTTATTGCCACCAGATGATAACGCACACCAGCAACATCAGCATTTCAAGTCTTTATCAGTTGACGATATATGCACAAATAAGATGCGCATATCATAAATCCATAAATGCAGCTGACCGTACATGGCATATCTTATTTCAGTTTCTTTCAATATGTTTAAAAAATGGTGGTGTCGTTATTAAGCAGAAACTGGCTATGGCAGTAAGACGCTAAGTTAGTCATTTTTTAAAGGTAGAATCATCGGGATCATTGACTTTGGACAAACACAGACAGAAGTTTACAGAACAAGGAATGTGCCACAATATATAACCGCCAGATAGTGAAGAAGGTTTCACTTAAGACAAACACAAGACAGAGATGTTGGACGATAACCAGTACAAGGTCATCCAAAAGTCACTATACCTGGTAGTACCGGTAACTGCTATTAACTGCACGACGCCATAGCACTTTGTCAGGAAGGCAGCACAATGGAGAATTGTAGTCGCCACAGGAGCAACTATTTCAAACTATATATGGGAGGCAGAGGGAAACTGGCCTGTATGCCAAACGTACAACAGTTTATCTCTGACTCACGCAGGCGCACGATTCGTATTTGCGGACGTTTATGCGAGCAACACCGGTCTCACAGGCCAGGCTATGATTTTCTTCAAAGTGAATATATCCAACAAATGCAGTGGACATCGAAATCTATAGCTTTGAATTCAATTGAACATGCGTGAGATGTACTAAGAAAGCAAATTGCATTGGGTCAGCCTCCGTCAAGAATAATTCCGGAGCTGAAACAACTCTACCACAGGAGTAGAACTGTGTACCCCATATCTCATGAACAACCTCATAAAAAGCATGAAAAACCAATATGAGGTTTGCGTGGCTCATTCAACAGAGTTGTTTTAGTTTTTGTTGTTGTTGTTGCTAATATCCCATCAGGTCTGACGGAGTCAGATCAGATCAGTAAAACCGTTGACTTTAATAAAATCCGATACCAAAAGGGGAGAACCATAAATGTCTTCCCTGTCCAGCCCGAGACAGTCAAAAATATGTTCTGGCGAAGCCTGGACTTGCCGGCGCTTAGTGCAAATGGGAAAAGTTTTTTGGCCTCCAGAATACAACAGGCCTCTCAAGTGTCCACTGGCTAGCCGGGATAGACAAGTGTTGAGTTGCCTGTCACAAGGAAGAGGCAGAGAAAGTCCTGGTCTATTTTAGTTTTTTTTTTCCTAAGGTAAACTAAAACCACGATTTTGAATCATTTTCTTTTTTAAAAGTGAATAATTCCAGCATAATATTTTTCACTCTTATTTTTCTTTTGTATTTACATTGCCTTACTGCATACGCACACCAAGTTTCGTCCCATTCCGACTTTTAGTTCGTGAAAAACTCACAGGTATATCGATTATGCTTAATTTTTGGTCACCAATGTAATTTTAATTTTTCACCGGCACATAAAATTTTGTAACAGTAGGTGTATTCGTCCTTGACTTATCGCATCCAAACCTGACACCCACATATGCACACATACGTACGCACGCGCACACACACACAAAGAGACGGTATATTTTCTAAAGTGGTCGGCATCTATTCAAAGGATCTTAAAATGTATTTATCCGTCAAAAACTCGAATTTGAACATTTTAGAGAAAACAATGCATACATTTTCCACAGAATAGTAAGAAAAAGTAATAAATTGATATAGACTAAACAATAATAATAACAAATAATAATTTCAAAATTATTTCCAAACAGCATGTTCAAGGCCCATGTCTCTATTTGACGTTTACGGCGTATGATTTCGCATTGTTTAAGAAAGATGCAATTTTCTTTCAAACTTAACAGACAGTAAAGATTTTCTCTGATGTTCCTTATGGGTGGAGTTTGCTTTTACAGTTATTATTCTGTGTTTTGTTTCATGTGTGCTGACCTGAAAATTGGACATATTTAAAAAAAAAACTAAATAACTATGAATTTTGAATGTGAGATAATTTAATCTCTGATGAAATAATCATGTAGGAATGTAAAATTCCCAAGGAATAATTTCTGTCCCCTCGGGTGTTAATAATATTGTGAATCTAAATGCTAAAGTAAATTAACTACAGTCGCCACTCGATTTTCTCATATATTTATGTTCCATAGTGTTTAGTTTTATTTGTATCAAAATTATTACCAGAAAGAACGAAATTTGGATTTTTATCAGATTGTGTGCACATATTATTCATTCAAAATATTTGTAGAAATACCTAAAAAATTTCTTTTTCACGTTAGCAACAGCTTAGCTACCCCGATGGAAACATTCGGCTTATCTATCTTAATGTAAACTACTAGCAGACATACCTTACGTTGCTCGTGATTTAAAATATGTGCAATTTCCTAAAGTATCTTAAATGACATTATTTTTCAGAACACTCTATTAAACAATTTCATTCCTCTATAAGGAGTACAAGAATCTCGGTGAGAAATATTATCTTTAGTGTCATATCTTCAAAATAAACATTCTGGTCCTATTCGTAAACAACTTTACAAAAAATTTGAAATCGGATCAATATATGCTAAAATAAATTCTCTGAATCAGTATTAGAAAATGTACCCATAACATTTGTATCCTGTTTGAATATTCAGCTAGACACATTATCGAACCCGGGCCTACCAATTGTAATTCCCGCACGCTAACCACTAGGCTACTTCGCCCTCCGCGACAATCTCCATAACTTTATTTTTATTCACCCAATTTAAACCGGAATCCAGTGGGAGAGGCACCCACAGGGACCATACCCTCCGTCCCCTACCACCAACCTCTTGGAAGGACTTACGGACCCACATGTTTAACGTGATCGTACTCCGCGTGAACACGGCGGCAGTTTTGGCAGTGGCGGGGATCGAACCCGGGGCTGCTGGGTGCAATTCCCGCGCGCTAACCACTGATCTACCGCGCCCTCCGCGACAATCTTCATAACTTTATTTTTAATCACCCAATTTTGACCGGAACCCAGTGGGGGAGGCATCCACAGAGACCATACCCTCCTTCCCCTACCACCAACCTCTCGGAAGGACTTACGGACCCACATGTTTAACGTGATCGTATTCATATTTTATAATAATTTTATAATAACATTTAAATTTTATAATGACCATATGCTAAACTCTTAATTCCATCATCCTCATTCCATCGTTCCATCGTTCCATCATATCGTTCCAGCATTTAAAATATCCATAAAATTAAAATATCCGCCGTTCCATCATTTAAAATATCCATAAAATTAAAATATTCATTTAAAATATCCATAAATTAAAATATCCATTTAAAATAACCATAAATTAAAATATCCATTTAAAATATCCATAAATTAAAATATCCATTTAAAAAATCCATACCGTTCCATCATTTAAAATATGTACATCGCCACAATTCAATCCAGCATAATGAGCCAAACACCTTGTAAAAAACAAACACTAATGGAAACAGTGTGACGTCCCCGGCTGCACGCGCAGGTGAAGTGGGAAGTCGGCCCTCTTTGTCGTGAAGTCGTCGAGAAATTTAAAATAATTACTTCTTTAAAATCAGGATCGGGCTGCCATTTATAATTATTTCTTCACCAAATTGGGCTTGTAAGAAAGCCTGATGCTTGACCTTTGTAAAAATGTAAATTATTAGTCGAAAATCTCGCTACTTTTTCGAATGTGAGGATTTAAAAATGAAAGTTTGTTTTTTGGAGCCAAAAGTGACTTTTGGCTTAAAATCTTTAAAAAATACTAGAATTTGTCCCTGAGATTTGAAATTGATATATTTTTACTCGCAATTGTCTGCTCTTTTCGGTTGTGTGATTTGTTTTTTTTCCACGACGTCTGGATGGTGGAGGAAAAAGGGAAAAAACGGTCGAAATCGCATAAAACATTAAATAACAAAAAAAATAATTCAAATTTTAAGAATCGGTTTTCATATGTTACCTTCCCCCCCTCCGCCCTAAAGTCTCCGATTGCCAAATTGTGTAGCTCTGAGACCCGCAGTCGCTGAGCCTATAGTGTATAAGACAGACAGACACACACACACATAGACAGACATTGCCTTTTATTATATAGACTAGCCGCCTTCGGCGACCATCCTGTAAGCTACTCTTGCAAGTTCTGACCGTGGCAAACTCGCTGGCGCGACCTACCAGAAAGGTGTAAGGTAATTATCTGGACGGCCAGGAAGTGCCACCCAATTTAGACCAGAACCCAGTGGGGGAGGCATCCACAGGGACCGTACCCTTCTTCTCCTACCACCAATCTCTCGGAAGGACTTACGGACCCACATGTTTAACGTGATCGTACTCCGTGTGATCACAGTGGCAGTTTGGGCAGTGGCGGGAATCGAACCTGGGCTACCGCGCCCCCAACCCCAGGGAGTTAACAAAGTTTGGTTTAGTTTTATGACGTTAAAACTAATAATGAAATTTTAAAGCACTGCGACAAACCTCCATAACTCCATAACCTCCATAATCTCGAAATTCAATCATTTAAATTTTATAATGACTATATGCTAAGCTCTTAATTCCATCATTTAAAATATCATGTAATTTTCTAACCCAATGCACAATCTCCATGGAAACACTATGAGCCTGCGAAGGCATGGGAGAAAAACTTATTTTAACAGCTTGCCGCTGAGAAATTGAAATTCGGGTATTCTTAAAATCGGGATCCTGCATATTTCTTGACCCGATTGGACTTGTAAGAATGCCTGATGTTTGAGCTTTCTAAAACTGTATTATTAGTCGAAATTATAGGAACTGTTCCCGATGCGAAGATTTAAAAACGAAAGTTCGTTTTTTTGAGCCAAAAGTGACTTTTGTTTTGAAAACTTTAAAAAATATTAGAATTTGTTCCTGAGATTTGAAATTGATATAATTTTACTCACAATCGTCTGTCTTTCTGATCGTCTGATTTGTTTTTTTTTCTACGACGTCTGGATCGTGGAGTGAAAAAGGGGAAAAAGGGCAAAAAACGGTTAAAATCGCATAAAACATGGAATACCAAAAAAATAATTCAAATATTAAAAATCGTTTTCAAGTGTCTCCTTCCCCCCCCCCCCCCCCGTGTCTCCGATTCCCAAATTGTGTAGCTCTGCGACGCGCGGTCGCTGAACCTATAGTGTATAAGACAGACACACACACACACACACACACAGATATTGTCTTTTATTATTTAAAATTAAATAATAACAACAAAGATCAATCATGTATAAAGCATTGATTATGAAACACTTTCCAACTGAAATGCAATTTTATTTCAACATCTCTAAAATGTGATACATTCAGCTCTGATATATTTTACATTATCACAGTTCTACAGTAATTTATTATATTTGAAAACTTGAATCTTCCATTCGAAAAAAGTAAACTTTATTCAAATAACGTCGTCGAAATATAAATCATCTGGATATATATGTAAATGTAAATATTTCATTCATATCACTTTTGTTCTAGACTCCAGAGCTAAATAATTTTGCGTTAAAAAATTCAGTAATTCTTATATAACTCATCTTGCAAAATCTTAATCAATCACTTGTTTACATTCTGAATCCATTATAATTAGGCTTCGTTGTAGAAATAATCAAAGTTTGATGATCATTTAAACTCAGTATTGTAATTGCGTTGGCACGGAGTATATATGCACAGAAAATACGCAAAAATAAAGCTGTTTTAGGCTGGATGCAACAATAAATTTAAAAGAACTTTAAAAATCACTATTTTGACACCAAGAAATAAGTTAGATGCCTTATTTTATTTTGAAGTAAGTCACGTGATCTTTTCATATAATATGGGTGTAATTATTATTTTAAAAACTACCGAACATATTTTACTGAAATATTTTTTTTATATATTTTATGGGATAACTTGAAAATTTTCTAAATAATTTGTGAATTCTTAAATTTGCTTAAAAATGTTTCAAAAATTATGTCCCATAGAGGTCAATGTAAACTATACGGCCAAAAGTATCCGGACACTTATCGTTGTGGAATCAAAGAGACATGTTGCATATATTAATAGAATGTTGGATCCCATTTTGCATCAATCACAGCTTTCAATCTTCTGGGGAGATTTTCCACCTGCTTTTGAAATATTTCAGCAGGATTTGCTTTCCATTCGGCGATGAGAGCTGAAATGAGTCCGGACATAGAAGATGGACTATTTGGCCTAGGCCGTATTCTGCTTTCCAATTCATTCCAGAGGTATTCAATAGGATTCAGATCGGGTCTCTGTAAAGGCCAGTCTAATTTTTCAACGCCCATCTCTGCAAACCACGTTCGCACAGTCTTCGCTGTACTAACAAAACAGTTATTCTGTTGATACAGAAGTGGTCCTTCCCCGAACTGTAGCCAGAGAGTTGGAAGTGCAGAGTTGTTAAGAATTTCAACATACATCGCAAATTTCATGTTTCCGGCCGCAGGAACTAAGGAGCCCAGGCAGAACGACGAAAAACAGCTCCAAACCATGACGCTGTCGCCCACAAATTTTACAGTTGGCACAATGCACTTGGGCAGGGAATGTTCGCCTGGCATCCGCCAAGCCCAGAATTGCCCGTCGGACTGCCAGACGGGGTAACTGAATTCATCACTCCAAAATATTTGTTTCCACTGATCCATAGTCCAATGGCCATGAGCTTCGCACCGCTGCAACAGGCGTTTCGCATTGACCGTGCTGATGTTGAAACTGCTGCACGGCCTTGGAAACCTATTTTTGCAGCTTCTGACGAACAGTCCTGGTGCTACAGACAATAGATGCGTTTTGGAACTTACCAGTGACCGTTGCCACTGGGGCCTTGAGATTTTTCACCACCCTCTTCAGGGTTTGATGACTGCGATCTGTGACTTTCTGCGCCCTACCACTTCGTTTTCCTGCAGTTGTAGATCCAAAAGGTGTCTAACCTGTACCAATGCCGAAATGTCCCGAACCGATTGGTTGCAAAGACGGCATCCAATTATCATGCCAAACTCATATGTCTCACATCCAATTATCACATGCAATTATCATGTACAAACTCATTCAACTCCGCCGACTTATTTATTGCCTTTCTAACGCACGTTTATGACCATCTGAGGCTGTGGTGCCAACCTTTATCTCGTTCTATAGAGTACATAGCTACATCCACTTCTCTGGAGAGGTGTCCGAATACTTTTGCCCATATAGTGTGTTTCACTTTTTTAACACGTGTCGTGTTCAATCCAAAACTAATAGGGTGATATGATTCATTTACATTCTCATATGTCCAATAGTTTGAGATATATAGGTTGAGAAAATAATTCCGGTGGCACTGGGATAAGATAAGTAGCTCTGAATTGCATGCACTTCTATGGCGAAAGTTCTAAAATATTTATTAAAACTGTCAATTTTGTAAAAATAAATTATTAGCACAATGCAAATTAGAACTGAAACAATAAAGAATATTTCTACGTATTCCAAATTATTTCACCTTTCAATTTATATTTGTCTTCCTATATTATGTACGCTATCCTACAACTATAAAATATACTCATAATTATGGAACGCTTAATTCAAAAATCATCAAAAATACATCTGCTAAATACTAAATAATTTCTATTATTTTATTTTTTTATTCATTAAATAATTTCATTTCATTTTTTCTTTTAATTTCGCCACATTTATATTAATTTGGATTCGATTAACTCTTCCTCGATTTCGATATGATATATTAATACATTTAAGATGAAAAATTATCCTTCCTGCATCTTTATTTTTAATTATTATATCAATATCAACCATATTGTGTTTTATTTATACCTTAAACTTACAAAATTTTTATTCTACTTAAACTAATTAATCTGACTTTAAAGATTATTTCTTTAAAATTATCTTCAAAATAATTTATTCTAAAATCATTTTAATATTAAATCTTGAAACTCATAATTTATTCAAAATATTAAATATAACAAAAAATAGAAAATTCTAAAACTCATTCCCAAAATATTAAAAGGAAATTCTACTTCACAAGCACCAATTCAAGTTAATATTAATAAATTAATTAAATAAAATAAAAAAAATATTTTATATAATAATAAAAATTAGTTCTTTGAAATCGATGTTTAAAAAAAGATAAATAATACAATACAACAACAGACAAAACTAAAGCAACCACCCCTCGTATTTTACGTACCTTTGTCGTTTCAACTAACAATAGCAGCTACTTTACTAACTCTAGCAACACCTAGATATAATTCTCAAAGCATTATGGCAGTTTCAAAAGTATTATCCATAGGAGTTTTATTTCCTTCTTTCTAAATCCATGGTATTCAGCTCCTGGAGTTAGAGATGAAATCACCTCCATAACATTAGATGAATAAGACAGTTAATATTAAGAGGTCATCCAGAATATTTAAACCATGGAGTTAGAGAGACTTATTTGCTTGCTTTAATTAGACTTGCTTTATCTTCAAATTCACGTTTTAAATAATGCAATTAATGCAAACTTTATTTATAGATAGATTGATTGCAGGTAAATTATATGACTCATAAAATTGAGAACTTGCGATGAAAAGTTTGAGTTACTAAACTTTATAAATTGACTTGTTAGAGGCTCTAGGCGAGCTTGAATAAATCGCGTTATGTTAGGAGTTGGTATAGTATGTATGTTTTCATAAGACGTCGTAAAAGAAATAGTAATGTTGAATTGAAGGGATCGTATGTGTAAGTGGATATTGGGAGCGAGTAGTCAGCAGGAGTTGATGTCTGCCGGTTTTTGTTTCCCATGCATGATCGTGGTGAACTTGGACGAGCTTAGCGCTCGAAGCGAGCGGACTTTTCTGGTAGTATATAACTAAGAGGGATATTAGTAATAAACTCATGCTTATAAAAATTGCAGCACCCTGAAAGAATCATGCGATCGAGCTGAAACGTACAGAAAATGCAAATTAGGGTGTGCTGTGCGAAAGATTAAAATTTCAGAATCACTGCGCATGCGTGGGCTGAGCAGCGTCCTCGGAAATGCTTTTTTAGACGTCCTCGGAAATGCTTTTTTAGTTTCATGAGAAGTCACTAAGCCCCTGCGCCGACAGATGGCGCTATATGTGCAAGTTACGGTATTTAAACGGGGACGAATGGTCGGCCTTCGTGAAGGGGGGATTTCTTATCATGCAACAGCAGCTTATATGGAGCGCAATTTCATGACAGCACTGCGAGTGTTGAAACATTGGACCGAAGAGAACCGGAAGAGTCACAAATCCGATAGTGGACGATGGAATGTTATGTCAGCACGGGATGATAGACACCTCATCCACATGGCAATGATGGGTCGTACAGCTTCACCTCGACAGTTATCAAAACGTTGGAACCCTTCCAGAGCTGCGTCATTGTCTGTTCCAACAATTCGTCGGCATCTGCTGTACCGTGGACAGCATGCAGGAATTCTTTTATACTGGATTACTCTGACGCAAAACCTTCGACTCCTGCAACTCCAACAGGCTCATCATAGACACAGGCGTGCCGTCTTTTCCGATGAATTCTGCTTTAATTTGGGGTACAGTGATGACGGCATCCACGGTAGACGTTATAGTAGTAAACGCCATCTTCCGGTGTGCGTTATCCAAGAACTCCAGGCGTTATTTTCTGGGGCGGCATTGGGTATCTTGAACGATCTCAGCTGCTAAGAATTGTAGGTAATCTCAACCGCAAACTGTACATCAGAGAAGTTTCAACAGGACAATGCCCGTCCGCATGTTGCTAGAATGTCTAATACTGCTTTTCAGCACAACAGATACAACTTTTTCCTTGGTCTGCCTATTCACTGGATATGTCGCATATTGAACATGTCTGGGATTTCGTCGGTCGGTGTTTCACTCGTGACGCTTGTCCCGTAGCTGATACATCCGAACTTTAGGTTCGGATAGAAGCAACTTGGAATGCTCTTCCTCAGGTATAAATTCAAAATCTGTTTGGTTCGACGCCACATCGTATAAAAGCACTTATTGCCGAACGTGGTGGCTTCACCAAATACCGATTTTCGACATATAATGTTGTTTTTCTTGCTTTGTAAATTTAATCGTTTATTTGTATCAATACAGATCGTTTATGGAATACATTGCATTCATTTCTGAGGATTTATTCATGGTGCCGCAATTTTTACAAACAGGAGAATATTAACCTACGTACCGGCTTAATAGTATACACCGCCCAATCGCGTAAAATAGATGGGAACCAAGTGTATGCAGTTAAGCGGGGCCAACTGTATTAAAAAACGAATATTTTAAGAATGCCCCAATTTATATATCTACCACATTAAATGCATTTAATCCTTCACACAAGCATATACACATCCAGGGTGGTGTACCTATTACCACAAGAATGATTTCAGAAGTTAGGAACAATGAAGAAATTTCTGTTTCTCTTCCACACAGACAAGATAAGCCCCAATTTTGACAGTATAACATGTCTTTTGAGCCTTTGTGGAAATAATCTCCTTCGTGAAAACAGAGCAGCATGTGGTAAATATACTTTAGATGGTGATGGTACATTATTATAACAAATTCGTGGAAGAATCGCGTAGACAGAGTGTAATAAATAGCAGAGTTAGGTGATTAAATGGTGATTAATAGGGAAAGTATGGTTTAGTTTAAAATATTTTGTCGCAGATTTTCTAACAACGAGGGATTATGAGTTTTATTGATATATAGTATGTTTCAAAAAGTTTGAAATAATAAATATATCTTGAACGATTGGAAGAAGACTCATGGTTCTAATTAAATAAATGCTGAAAATAAGGTACACTATCAGACTACAATAGCTTTGGTCAATTGATACGTTTTAATAAAAAATAAATACAAAATTTAAATTTTTATACGGGGTCTCTACAAAGTAAATTCCAATTAGAATTCGTTTCCTTATTTATTTAAAGACTAGCAGCGACTACACGGCGTTGCTCGGGACTAACCATGCAAAACTATAATAAAAATTACACGGGAACATATAGGGCCGATTGTGATATATGACCGCTGAATGTATCGCATTTTAGAGATATTTAAATAAAATTAAAGTTGCAAAGTGTTTCATAATCAATGCTTTATGCATGATTGATCTTTCTTGTGATTTCTTAATACTTTTCGTTGTTGAGTAAGCCTGTGAGAAATAAACCATGGTGATAGTTTCCTTTTAAATTCATATCTCAAATCTGAGGTTTTCAAAAGTGTCTTATATGTTCAATAAACTCCCACAAAACTCAGTGTTGAGTAAGCCTGTGAGAAATAAACTGTGGTGAAAGTTTCTATTTAAATTCATATCTCAAACTAAGATTTTCAAAAGTGTCTAATACGTTCAATAAACTCCCACAAACCTCAGAGACTGACTTTCACTTTTTAAACCAACAATGTACAACCTTTTTCGTTGTGAATCAAGGAGTTAGAGAGTAGAACTCCTAGGAAAAAGTGTCGGTTTTCACTAATATCTCGAGAACCACTGGTCGTAGAAGCTCGAAACATGGCCTATATCTTTTGTGGGATGATTTCAAGACCACCAAGACAAATTTCATGAAATTCGGTTCAGCTGTTCAACAGTTATAGTGGATCATATATACACACTTTCCTTCTTTATATATATAGATATGTTTTTGGGAGAAAATGTTCTCTAATGAGTAAAATGGGCCTTAGAAATGTCAACGTCGCAGGAATTAAACTACACAAATTTTACTTAATTAAAAGAAGAGCTTTGAAAACATAGATATGCGAAGATATCACATAATATTTATACCGAAAATTGGAATCGTACGATTCTTCAAAAAATTCATATATTGTAATATGTTTATGAAATATTATAAAATTTTCATATTTCAATAAATTTTCATCCTTTTTTTTATGAATGAATTTTTATGATGAAATTTCATTTTTATCATAGGTAAAGTAATTCATATTTATTTACCGATTCGCTTTGAAGCTTGTTGAGAAGATCCTTATACGGTCCTTCCGATAATGTCTAGACAGATACTTTGTGATAATATTTTTTATCGATAACGAACCGATTAGTGTGAAAATAGCGATCATTAGAAATCTCAACGAAGTGTTCATTTTCAGGAGTTGAGGTACATCTGTGCAAAACATTATGTCTGTGGGTTTCCTAGATTCCCTGCTGCTTAACAGGCAAACATACATCTACTATTTATATACATATATATATATATATATATATATATATATATATATATATATATATATATATATATATATGCATATATATATATATGTATATATATATATATATATACATATATATATATATATGTATGTATATATATTTATATATGTATATATATATATATATATGTATATATATGTGAATATATATATACATATATATATACATATATATATATATATATATGTATATATGTATATATATATATATGTATATATATATATGTGTATATGTATATATATATATATATATGTATATATATATATATATATATATATATATATATATATATATATATATATATATATATATATATATATATATACATCTATATATATATATATATATATATATATATATATCACACCAGAAAAGTAGACAAGAAATGGAAGCAATATACCAAAGATTGGCCAGGGGGGGGTTGTGACCCCCACTCCCCGGTTAAGCAAGCTTTTTGTCTATACAACACTTCCGGAAGCCGATATATTGCATAAGATATGAATACCGAAGTATCAAAAATGTAAAAAGATGTAAACAGAGTATACCAGAACATGATATCGTGGAATAACCCACTGGACTCGAAATCCAAAACCTGCATTAAAGTGTCTTAATTCTGCAATTTAAAAGTCAATAAGAATTAAAAAGTATAGTTTATAAACACGTAATCAGATACTTCCGTATTCATATCTTATGCAATATATCGGCTTCCCGGAGTGTTGTCTAGACAAAAAGTTTGATTAACCGGGGAGTGGGGGTCACAACCCCCCCGGCCAATCTTTGATATATTGCGTCCATTTCTTGTCTACTTTTCTGGTGTAATATTTGAATCCACGTTGTAGTGCAGCTTCGCGCCTTATTTGTGTGATTTCTGGTATTTTATTATTTTCACACTAAAATCACATATTTATTTATAAATACATATATATATATATTTCATTTATCCTGCGAGTATCCCTTATTCCGTGGTTAAACACCTACCTTAAACATTTACATCTGTACGATTCATATACAATACCTATATCTCCAGTTTTCTGCTTTTTGTTCAAGTATGAGAAACATCTCTTTTGTAGTTTTCTTTTTCCTGATAGACAGAATTAGCTCTGTCTTCCATCTGCACAGAATGTCTCCAGGGCTTTCTTAAACATTATCTCAATGATAAAGAAAGGAGTTTCCGTGTCGTTAAACCTTGCTTTTATAATACGTGACTTTAACTGTAGAGTTATAAGATCACTTATCTGTTTAGGGAGGGGAAGTCTGATGTGATCAGCATATGACTCTGTCTAGCCTCATATTTACTTTTCTTCATTTTCTTCATAATCCTTTGAAATGACTTTAATAGCACAAATTGATACGTATCTTTATTTGAAATTATAATCAACTCTATATACAGTTTTAAAACATGTTTTCCCATCTGAAGACTTATTTCATTATGAAACGTCGCCTGTTTGCAAAAATTACGAAAAAATAAAATATTTCGAGAATGTGTGAAACTTCAAAAATTGGGTTAGTCTTTCTCTTTTTACCGTTAAAAATTCCGTACGAAACAATTATTTAATCAATGCATTTAAGCACATTTAGCTGTCGTATTACAGAATTTTTACGATTTTTGCAGGCCATTTTCCAAAACAAAAAAAGTCACGTTATATTTAGGATCTTATCAAAATCTAATCTGCACCGTGGGACAGACACTATACAGGGTGTTCCAAACACAATGAAACGCGCTTTAATTCTTTACCTGTTGGAGATAAGTGGGCAATGTAAATTGCAAAAATGTTGAAAGTAAGGTAGGAAATAAGGCTACTTTAATAAAATAGTCCTAGAAAAGATATTCATCAGACCATAGTTAGTTGAAGAAATATTGCATTTTGAATTTGCATAAATTTGCATTTTGAATAAATAAATGAATCATGATAAACAAATTAATTGCATGTGTTACCATTTTCTCCAAAAATCATAGTAATTCATATCTTTCTTTTGCTACTGGAGCGAATATTCTTTCAATAAAATTTTGGATAGGACTAAAACATTCACAATTGGCATTATAGTCGTTCTCCGTACGGAATAAATGAAAATTGTAATTCAGAATTATGTGCAAATTCTAGAATTATAGTATACTAAATGATATTGTTATTCAAAACATTCTATTATATATTTAATTCAATTTTCCTAAAATGCAAAAGAATATCCATTCTCTCTATACAAAATTATCTTTAAGGGCATATCTGAAAAATAAAACTTCCTGGTCCCGTTTTTAAACGAATTTATAAAAAAATGAGATTAAATCAATATATGGTAAACTAAAAGCATTAAAATAATATGATTTTAAAAGATATACCAGTACTACTTTTATTTTGTTTTAACAATCGGCTAAACACAATATATGAGTTAAACACAGTACATGAACCTGAAAAGTATTTCCAAAATAAAACATATAACGTAAGAAATTGAAACTACCAACAATTTTCTTGCAATCTTTAAACGCGAAGGCCTTAATTGATATAATCCAATCAAAAATACAATTTCGATAAAAATTATATTTATATACATTTTTTATTATTTAAATAGGAAAAGTTTTAATAAAATCGTCTGCTGCATAAATACAGTGGGTTTAATTCCGTTGTTAAGCAACATTATATATTTTTCTTCAAATAAATTGACGATAGAAACATCATTCGTATAATGCTATCTCTATGGGAGGTTTGTTTTTTATTAATATCTAGAAAATTCCTGGTCGTAGAAACTCAAAACATGGATTAAGAGGTGGGACTGACCAGCGGTTAAGGCACGGGGATTGCACTTGGAGAACCCTAGTTCGACACCCGGCTCTGCCCAAACTCTTCACGTAGGGTACTTGCAAGTTAAATATGTGGGTTTGAATGTCCTTCCTAGAGGGTGGTGGTAGGGGAAGGAGGATACTGCCACTGTGGTAGTCGTCCTCACTGGATTTCGGTCTAAGTTGGGTGGCACTGTCCTGGCCATCCAGATACCTTTTACTTTCGGGTAGGTCAGACGCTCTGGGTTAAATGAAAGGAGCATGGACAAATTTTAAGTGGGATTATTTCACGGCTATCTACAACATTTCATGAAATTCGATGCAGCTGTTCTCCCATCATGATGAGGCAGATATACACACAAACACACATACGGACAAATTTTCAATTTTATTTATATATATTTTCGTATGCCGCACCATTATGTTACGACGTATGGTGAAATAAGCACCAATGCATGGTGTTTAGGGTTATGGTTGCACGAGTTTCAAGGGTCGCTAACGGGACTGGGTAAGACACACTTTCTATATCCTCAGGTTTTTCACATTCTCCTAATTACTCAGGATTTCGAGAACGATATCCTCATCTTTCAAGGATGTAAAATTGGGTAAGTATTCCTCAGTATTTGCCCTCTGGTTAAATTCCTCACCATCCACTTCATCATTTTCTTCTATAATTTTCTTTTGTTGTTGAACCCAAAATCCTGCTTTGGCACAATAGTTTTATATTATGTTAGCTACACCGACCACGTTTTAACTAGCATATGTAGAGCATCTAGAAAGAACATGGGTCATATTGATTTCCAGATACATAGATGCGGGTATAAAAGAACGAATCAGAGCTAGTTATTCTATCGATATTCTGACATCGTTAATGTTAGAACAAATCAAAGACATCAATCGGTAGGAAATAACACCAACGTGCTATATGCTAAATTTCTGATATTTACTAAATCTCAATCAAATTGCACACCATCTGTCAAATTGCACAAAATCTGTGAGTGATATACAAAAATATATGAGTGACATAAAAAAATATATACATGATATACGAAAATATTTCGACTTCAATAAATTCAATTACGCATAAATTAACTATTTTTCCTTTGCTACAAAATAATAGATAGTGAATTTTATCATATTATAAGACTTAAATAATGTCATTTTTCAGGAAATTTTGTAATCACCCTAATTTGTCAGGATAAAAAAATAACTGCTTTTAAACCGCTCAGCTTTAAAAGATCATTCAAATCCCAATTTTTAACATTACACTTTTTAACGCTCTAAATCCTTTTAAAAAGTGTTTTCTACATCGGAAGCATCTTATTTTTAAAATACTTTATGTATATACTAGAAAATGTGCTTGGGAGTTAAAACGGGGTAGTTATATAAGATATATAAAATAACAAAAAAATCTGATGTGGGCAGCACATGACTTTCCTTATATAATGCAATGAATTTACTACTTTTACAGTTAAAAAAATAGATTAATTTTATAGTAGTTATTTAAATCCTTTCCAAAATATTGAATTTTCGTCAATGAGTCATTTTCCATGTCGTCATCATCAATGAGTCGTCATTGATTTAGCGTCGTATTTATCCATTTGGCGAGTTTTTCGTTAATTCAGTAACGTTTAAAAAAGTCCAACGTTCCCCCAAATTCATCGCCAAAATCTCGCCAAGCGTTATGGACGAAGAAATAAGTTATTTTTACAGCAGATAAATGACTATTGGCGTTCAAATACAAAAGTATTACTCAAAGATCTTTTTTCATGAATGGAATGAGCTAGATCCACGAGAATGATGTCACCCAATTTATCGCATGGTATTACACATGAAAAGTGAACATGTTTCTCAATAGGAAATATTTTTTTTTATTTTATATGACTTTTTGAAAACATTTTTGAAAAATTTGCAATATCTCGAGAATGGGTCATGTTAACGTTATAAAATTTATGACAATTGTTTTCTAATGAAAAATTACATAAGAAATGTCTATTTGCGTAACTTTATTAGCGGTTTTGATTTTTTGACGATTTTTTCAAAATTCCACTCGAAAATCTAGGGGAGTTCTGATCATTCGATTGCGTATAAAAACAATAGGCTTCCAATGTTTACAGATTGTGATTTTTGTACCAAATTTCGTTCGAATCGGTCAATTCTTTCGTCAGTTATCGTCTCCACAGACTCACTGACACACACACAGATACGCAGACATCACTTCCAAAATGTTTGATTCGTGATCAGGGATGCTTGAAACGTGCTCTCCCGTCGAAAACTCGAATTCGAATTTTCGACCCCGTCACAATACTTTCCTTATACATTATGTATATAAGGAAAGTAATGAATAAATTTCATTTGTATAGCATGCAATTCGTATACATCGAAGGGGGTGGCGAAAGGGGTACCCCCTCCCAAATTACAAAACCGAAACCCGTCACTTGTGGAGACTTAACGTTAAACGTGGAAATCTACCGACAGGCATAATTCAAATCTTAATTTCAACTGTCTCAGCACAATGAGACCAATTTATATATTGGCCATGTCTTCCGCAATCTGTGTTTCCTTTTATATTTCCAATTAAAGCACGAATCGAAAAGAACGTCCACTTTCCAAATCAGTTTCTATTCCCATCAGTATGAATTTAAATCCCCACGAAATCTGAAATTAATTTAAGAGCCTTACACACACGTTCTCCGCATATGTCGAAAGAAAGAAAAATAAAAGAAATGTACAGGAGATATTACTTAAAATAGAGCTTTAAGCTCATGCGCAGGTTGTCTACAACCGACCGTAAAGATAAAAGATGTTACTCAAAATAATATGCGTTGCATCGAAAATATTAAACAAATTTTATAATTAATGAACTGATGGCTTCAGGAAGTTTTATTTTGTTGTGAAGCAGCATTTGATATTTAAAGAAGCGGCTGTTAAATGATAAACTTCCGATTCCCCTTCAATTTTTCATATTATAATTTAAAATTGAATATGCTTCAAACACACGAAATGCATATTACTTTAAATTCATGTAAATTCGTTTGTTAATCCCATGGATTTGTTCTAAGTTTGTTTGAACGATAATGTTTCAATCCTCTAGGTGTTGCTGTTGTTGAGACCCAGACCGTCCGACCTACCAGAAAGGTGTAAGGTAGCTGTTTGGACGGCCGGGAAGTGCCACCCAGTTTAGACCGGAACCCAGTGGGGGAGGTATCCACAGGGACCGTACCCTCCTTCCCCTCTACCACCAACCTCTCGGAAAGACTTACTGACCCACATGTTTAACGTGATCGTACTCCTGATGAACACGGCGGCAGTTGTGGCAGCGTGCAAATCCAGCGCGCAAACCACCGCGCTACCGCGGCCGAAATCTGTCAACTGCACGCGGTGTTCCCAGGTGGTCACCCATCCAAGTACTAACCGCGCCCGATGCTGCTTAACTTCGGTGATCTAACGAGAGCCGGTGTTTTCAGCACGGTAGGGTCGTTGACTCCCTCCAGGTGGTGTGATGATGCAAGCACTGCGACAGTATATTCGGTCACTAAGAAACCGATTTGTGTGAATATCGCAGAAAATTGGGCTAAATCGTGCTAATACCTTTAATAACTAAAAAGCTAACTTTAGTGAAATAAATAACGCTAAGGTGCATTCTTCCCGGTCCTGGAGTAACTGTGTATCTGAAAATATTTAAAACTTAGATTTCGCATTACAGACTGCACACACACACACACACACACACACACACACACACACACACACACACACACGTATAGAGAGAGAGAGAAAAAAAAACATTTTCCTTTATTATATTAGATATATTGAAGAAAACTCTGAATTTAGCCTTGTTAGATGCAAAAGTATTGTGTTTAAAAATATGTTAAATTAAAAACATAAAAAAGATACATTTCTCATTGCCATGCTATTTCTTACACGTTTTGCTATAAAATCGTAGCCAAGAAGTAAAATTCTTTTACTAATTACGCTAAAAATGTTCCTTTCCAGAAAATTTAATTCAGACTAGAGATATAGGAGGGTCTGCAAATTTTATTAGATTTAATTGAATTTTAGGTTCTCTTCCTATTTAGTATCGTCAATTGTATTGTCTATATTAAATAGGAAGTAGACATTTTAAGAGATATTATTTCTTAAATATTCATGCCAGAAAAGTTTAGGATTTGAATACTTTAAAGTGTAATTACTTATGAAAAATTTGTAATTTACAGCACGTTAGATATGATTCTGATATGTATATGCAAACAACAATACTTTTATTAAGTTGCCCATATCAAATGTTTAAAAATGGTCCTTAAATGATGTAAAAATCAAACAAGGGAATATGCAGGCATAACTATTATAATTAAAGGTTTGTTTTTTATAGCAAAAGAAATGAAACTACTCCGAGTCTGGAATATGCAACAGCGAAATAATTGTTCTTTTAATTTTAATGAGTTAGCAGTTAGAAATGCGCCAAGACGCCAAATTATAAATGAATAAAATTAAAACTGCTTATTCAAAGCAATTATTCATTCAATGCATAATTTGAACAATCATATGAATGTATCTTATTTCAATGAGAATCAAAAACGAAAAAGTCAGCAATGGCTTCAGTTCGAGGGAGCCGAAATTGTTTTACATGATAATGTCTTGTAAAATAAAACTCCAATAATATTCAATAGGTTTATTCGTCGTGTACTGTCTCATTTTTGTTTCATGCACAACAGGTAATATGGGCCTTTACTTTTTACATAATATATTTTTACATACTAAAGGAAGGTGTCTGTCTGTGTGGGTAGGTCTGTTTGTGTGTGCAATCTGTAACAAGAAATCTAAGCGTCTTACAACCAATTTGGTAGACAGGTACTTATCTGCGTACACAGGTGCACATTAGCGTTATTTTGTTGTAATTTCGAATTAGTTTTTCAGTTATTTTATGTTTTACCTCGATTTTGGCCAATATATACACACATCGATTCCTTAGCGACCAAAAATATTATCACTGTTTCTATCTTGACACCATCAGAAGATCAAGAAATTCCCCCTCAAACAGACTTTGAAAGGAGTCCATACGATAGACACATTTTAATGATTTTTTAAAACATATGTATATTTCGTGCATTTTAAAACACCCCGATTTTTATATTAAGATCTTAAAACTGATACGTGCCATCCAACGTTCATATTTTAACAGATGCTTCCAAATATACCACAGTCTACTCAAAATCATAAACCCATGCGTTGATTAATTATAATTTTTTTCTACCCAGCCATGTCATGGATTTTTTTTAATGAACCGAAAGCATCTCGGACTGTCGAAGCTGTTCTATCAAACAAAGTCACTCCCCAAGCGCCGGGGAAATTTGCTCTTATTCCCAGCTGCTCTACCACTGGAGCCACTCCCCACGGTGCTGTGCTCAGCATAAGAGAGGTGATCAGATCCATTTACTCCCTTTCGCGTTTTCACGAGTAGTGTGTTTAATATACGCTCAAATTTAGGCGTCGAAAGCCCAGACCATCCGACTCATCCTAAGACATAGAGCAACTTAATGGATGGCCGGGCAAATTTAGGCGTGTATTTTTTAATCGAGCCCTTTTAAATTGTGTTCAAATGTATTATTTAAGCAGAGGACGTTTATATAATTATTTATACGTGGTGGGCGCTTATTTAGAGTCCATATAACGGCGGGTAATTCGTTCTAGTGATAACTAAAGTAAGTTACATAACTGAAACAAATTGATCTGTCCAAGTTACCAGCGGATATCAACTCTATACAAATTTGACAGCGGGTAGTAATTTTACACAATCTGATTAAGTTCTAAATTGAATAACGTGTGCATAAAATCTAACAACTTTACATTTTCTGGTCTCCGAACGTCCACGTTGAAATCTCCAACAGTAGACAGGACATATTCAGATCATTATAACCACTATTTCAAAAACTAAGATCCTGATCATAAATTATTATTAAAGATATTATTATTATTGAATTCAATTATACAGAGTGTCCCATCAAGGCCGCCCAAACTCTGCACAGCCAGATTCTTCGCTTGGAATACATAAAAATTGGCCAAAGAACTGTACCTCTACGACCCCATAGTTTTCGAGAAAAATGCAAAGAGAAAAGTCTGACGTCATATCCGGTGTACGAAAAAACAACTTTATTGGAAACATGAACATCGGTATAACATAAAACCGGACGTGGGGGTCCCATTTTATGGCAGCCACGATCGCCAGATCTGACACATTTGGATTTCTTCCTATGAGGCCATCTGAAGGAATTGGTCTATCGAGACCTAGTTACTGCAGAAAATAACTTAGTTGCTCGTCTTCATGCTACGTGTACTTTTGTGGACACCACGCTGCTACAACGTGTGCAATAAGCCATTCCACTGCGAGCGCATGCATGCCTCGATATGCGCGGTGGACGTTTTGAACATCTTCCTATGTAAACATATGCAAATACCGATGTTCATATTTCCATTTTTTCGTACACCGGATATGTCGTCATAGTTTTATCTCGCATTTTTCTCGAAAACTATGGGTCGTAGAGGTACAGTAGTCCTTTGGCCAATTTTTATGTATTCCAAGCGAGGAATCTGACTGTACAGAGTTTGGGCGGTCTTGATGGGACACCCTGTATACAGTTATAGTTATTTTAAATGGATACAAGTTACTACCTTACTATTGATAGCTAGGGCATTTTAGTTTTCAAGATAGTAAGCATTACAACCTTTAAAGACGAGAAATTTTCAATCTTCTTTAACTTGATTAAACGATTGGTCACACTTTAGAAAGATAAATTATTGATCTAGAAACTGGATTTCATATTGAACATGTCACTTACGATTAATAGCTATAGTGGTGTTAAAAATTGCAGCACCCCCAAAATGTTCAGTATTTTAAAAAATAATGTTTAATATAACGTAACAAATCCAAATATTGCATCTTATTTATTAGTGCATCGCGTCAGATAAAGAGCTAAGAGGTGGCGTTATATTTAGTACCTTACCACTTCGGGTAGGTCACCCGGTCTGGGTAGGAAAAAGGACAGTGCATTCTGATGAAGTTTATTCAATTAACACCTCGATAGATATATGCAATACCCAATTAATACCCCAATAAGGAAGGGTTTTATACCCGCAAAATTGCCAGGATAACATACAACCAGTCAATTGAAAGTTTATATAAGTCATATAAGTCTACAAACCATTAAGTCTACAGTTAAGTCTATCAGTCATATAAGTCTACAAATCATGAAGTTTACAGACAAGTCTATAAGTCAAGTTAAACATTTTAAATGTGTTCTATTCATTTTCTCTATCAAAGTCATAGAAATATGTGGGTGAGGGAATTTTTTATGCACCACTGCATATTTTGCAATTTAGAAGATACTTCGAGTAAAAGTAAGCAAAATGAAGCAAAATATCGCTTGGACAATAACTTTATATTTTTATTTGTAAGAAAAAATAATTCAAAATAAAGTATTAAAATTAACTGTTTGCATATTCCTAATTGGTATAAACCAAGTAAAAATTATTTAGATTTTCATTTACTAGGTTCGAAGATATAAATATACATTAAATGTGTTCATAAAGTGATTTAATGTGTCCAAAAATGTGTCCATAAATGTGTTCATGAAAGTGTTTTTAAGTGTTCATAAAAGGTATAAAAGAAGTAAAAATTGTCTAGATTTTCATTTGTTAGGTTCAGAGATATATATGAGTGTTCAAAGTATTTACAGTTTTCATAACGTTCCGATTTCAGTTGAACACTCCAATGATGATATTCACATAAAATATATAATTCAAAAGTGCATAATTCAAATATTTTTACTTTCACATGCTATAGAATATAATATAAAAATGGGTATCTCTTATACAAAATTTTTCGATTTTGACATTTTAATGCTAATATATACTTTAGGACCTCCTAGAAGTGTTTTAAATATTTTTCGAGTTACGTCCGCCTGTTTGTCTGTGGTCGATTTCTAGTGTTCACTCTAGCTGCCACAAATATTACTGGATTTTGCCGAAAGTTTTTATCCAACTTCATGAACAAAAAAAATCTAGAACTATATATCATTTTTTGAAATTCGAGCTAAGACTTCGAAATGTGTTCAAAATTTTACATTTTCTTAACGGGACAGCATAGGACAAAATTACACATAAAATAATTATGCATAAAATGGATTATTTATGGCTCAATATCGCGAAACATAGCAGTTTAAATCATTGTAGTGAAATTTTGTGTTCGTGACATCATTAGCCCCACCCCCGAGAGGGGGGCAAGTACCCCCCCTCCCTACGAGGAGGTATGTTGTCAAGCTTTGTGTTAAAAGAAATATTTTTTTAAGACCTTTAAATTGAAAAGTAACATGTTATAATTGTGATTATTTGATCATTTGGACCAACGATTTTTACTTTCCTTATATACAATAATGTATAAGGAAAGTATTGTGACGGGGTCGAAAATTCGAATTGGAGATTTCGACGGAAGAGCACGTTTCAAGCATCCCTGATCACGAATTGGACATTTTTGAGGTGATGTTTGTGTGTGTGTGTGTGTGTGAAAGTATGTGTGTGTATGTGTGTGTGTGTCAGTGAGTCTGTGGAGACGATAACTGACGAATGAATTGACCGATTCGAACGAAATTTGGTACAAAAATTACAATCCGTGAATACTGGAAGCCAATTATTTTTATACGTAATCAAATATTCAGAACCTCCTAAATTTTCGAGTGAAATTTTGAAAAAATCACCAAAAAATCTAAACCTCCAATAAAGTTACGCAAATATATATACCTTATATAATTTTTCATTAGAAAATGTTTGACATAAGTTTTCGAAAGCTAGCATGAATCGTTCTCGAGATATTGTACATTTTTCAAAAAATCATATAAAATAAAAATAAATTTTTCCTATTGAGAAATATGTTCACTTTTCATATGTAACATCATGCGATAAATTGGGTGACATCATTCACGTGGATCTAGCTCGTTCCATTCATGAAAAAAGATACTTCGATTAATAATTTTGTATTTGAACGCCAATAGTCATTTATTTGCTGTAAGAACAACTTATTTCTCCGTCCATAACACTTGGTGAGATTTTGGCGACAAATTTGGTGGAATGTCGTCAACTTGGCTACATTTTTAATTGTTGTCAAATTAACAAAAATCTCGCCAAATTCATAAAAATGACGCTAAATCAATGAAAATGACGACTAATTGAAGAAAATTCAATATCTTGGAAATAATATCAGTATCTACTATAAGAATAACATTTTTTTAAACTGTAAAAGTAGTAAATTCATTGCATTATATAAGGAAAGTCATGTGTTGCCCACATCAGATATTTTTATTTTATCATCCGAGTCATATCATTTCTACCAGTCTCGCTTAAATCATTCTAGTATAAACTCACTTTAAAGACTTGCATTTATCTCGACTACTGCCTAATGCCTCATTACTTAAATTTAACTGCACAGCAAGATACGCATCAGATATGTAAGCTGCGAGTATTTCTTCCCATTATACTATATTACAAGTCTTAACGCCTTTCGCTACAGCCGACGATTACGAAACTAATTCTTTCAGATTTCCAATCAATTGGTTCTGGCACAAGTAGAAACGTTTGTTTATTCCATGAGTGGGTACGAACACGTCCGGAATACAAATTAGAGTTATGGAAACATCTTGAAAAGCCACAAACTAGGGTTGCAGGTTACGCATCGTGGATTATTTGGGACACTCTTACTAAATTGTTTTGCATTAAATGAATGCGCTGAGGTATCACGTTTAGAATGTTGTAAAGTTTCAATTTAGTGGAGTATTTATTTTGAAATTGGATTATATTATTTTGAAAGAAGTGTACTTTTGAAAAAAAAGTGCATGCTGTGATTATATGTAGTGATTCGGATTTTCCGGAATATTTCGAAACGGAAAATTTTCCTGGAAAATATTCCGGACAATTTATAAATTATTCTCTATATTATATTTCAGCCAGAATAAAACGTTCAGTGACTTTTAAAAAGTATTTATTCTTATATCACAGATAGAGTCAACCGTATATTATACAAGAAAAATCAATCATGCATAAAACATTGAATATGAAACACTTTCCAACTTCAATGCAATTTTATATAAACATCTCTAAAATGCAAAACATTCTTCGCTAATAGTTTTAAAATTATCACAAAACTACATTATTTTATTATATTTGAAAAATTGAAACTTCATCAAAAAAATGAACGTCTTTCAAATGACGGTATTGAAATATAAATTTTCTGGTTTAAACACCTACCTCTAAAATGCGATACATTCCTCGGTAATATTTTAAAAATTATCTTTATACTACAATAATCACAATACTATAATAGTTTATTTTATTTAAAAACTTAAAACCATGGAGGTACAAGTAATTTAACTCTACGTTTAAAACTTCATCGAAAAGATTGTTTGGTTCTCAGTGTAAAATCAATTAACGTTTCATTCATATCAGCAATATCGCAGACTCCATGAGCTAAATAATTTTGCGTTAAAGAAATGCAGCAATTCTTATACAACTCATTCTATATTTTTCTGTTTACATTCTCCATAAGTGAAAATTAGGCTTCGTTGTAAAAATAATCAAAGTTGAATGATTATTTAAACTCAAATATATTGTAATTGCCTTGTTTCAGTATGTAGATGCACAGAATTTAAGCAAAAATAAAGCGATTTTTGGACGGATACAACACTGAATATGAATTAAAAAAAACTTTAAAAATCAAGATTTTTACACAAGATGGATGCCATATTTTATTCTGAAATAGGTCACGTGATCTATTCATATAATGGTCGCATGATCTCTTCATATAAATGATGTAATTAACATTTTAATTTTTATTTAAAGAACTACTGAATATATTTTGCTGAATATTATATATATTATTCCTTTTATATATTTCATGACATACTTTGAATATTACCTAAAAGTTTCGAAGCAATTTGTGAATTTTAAATTCGCTTAAAAAATGTTTGAAGAATTAGGTTCCATATGCTTCAATGTATTTCATTTTTTCAACCCGGGTTCATTCCAAAACTAATTGGGTGATAGTATTCATTTATATTCCCATAGGTCCCATATAGAGTCTGAACAGCATACTAAAATTTCATTTTGATAAAGCCATTTTTACGGCAGTTATCGTGCTAACGGACAGACAGACAGACAGACAGAATGAATGAACAAAGTCATAAAGAATGAACAAAGTCTTTTCAACTATGTTGTAAAGTGTTAATAACGAGGCTAAAAATAGATTTAAATCCAGATATATATAAAAAATTCTATGTATGAAAATATCTGTAAACTGCAGTTAGCAGATAAAATTTATTATTTTCCTTAAATACGCTTGCTCTTGAAAACTTGTAAAAACATCTTTTTAACACTTTACGACAAAGTTGAAAAGTATTTATGACTTTGTTCATTCTGTCTGTCTGTCTGTCTGTCTGCCCGTTAGCACGATAACTGGCGTAAAAATGACTTAATCAAATGAAATTTTAGTATGTTGTTCAGACGGTTTGTAGGACCTCTGGGAATATAAATGAATAACATCATCCAAATTAGTTTTGGATTGAACCCGAGATGAAAAAATGAAATACATTGAACCCTATATGTGACCTAATTTTCCAAACAATTTTTAAGCGTATTTAAAATTCACAAATTGCTTCGAAAATTTTAGGTAATATTCAAATTATTCCATAAAATATATAAAAATTATATCAGTCAAATATATTCTGTAGTTTTTTAAATAAAAATTAAATTAATAATTACACTTCTTATATGAAGCGATCACGTGACCATGATATGAAAAGATCACGTGACCCACTTAAATAAAATATGGCATCATTCTTGTCTCAAAATCGTGATTTTTAAAGTTATTTTTAATTCATATTGGGTGTTATATTCGTCCTAAAACCGCTTTATTTTTGCTGAAATTCTGTGTATCTACATACTGAAACAAATCAATGACAATATATTTGAGTTTAAATGATCATCCAAATTTGATTATTTCTATAACGAAACCTATTTTTCACTTATGTAAAATGTTTTTTTTTTCCCAATGGCCAGCCATTGACTCTTTCATCTTTGCTTATACATCGGCCCAAACAGTGAACCTCTTTAGCCGTCAAAGACGTTGCCCGAGCGCACCAGTGGGGGGTGGGAACACATTGCGCCCAACAACGCAAACATCCATGTCTTACGTGGGACTCGAACCCACAACGTGGCGGCCGATCAATCTCTGGAAACGCTCGCCATGACCTTTCGGCTACCACGTCGACGGAAATGAGCCAACAGTACGCGGTGTTCCAAGGTGGTCACCCACCCAAGTTCTAACCGCGCCCGATGCTGCTTAACTTCGGTGATCTAACGGGAACCGATGTTTTCAGCACGGTACAGCCGTTGACTTACTTATGTAAAATGTAAAGAACAAAATATGGAGGATGAGTTGTATAAGAATTGCTGTTGTATCTGTCCTGAAACCACTTTATTTTTACTTAAATTCTGCGCATCTACAAACTGAAACAACGCAATGACAATATATTTGTGTTTAAATGACCATCCAAATTTGATTATTTCTACAACGAAGCCTATTTTTCACTTATGGAAAATGTAAACAGCAAAATATGTAGAATGAGTTGTATTAGAATTGCTGTATTTCTTTAACGCAAAAGTATTTAGCTCTTGGAGTCTGCATAGCTGATATGAATGAAATATTCATTGATTTTACAGAGTTTATTTTTCTATTATTACGATTATTTTCGATGCAGTTTTACGCATAGAGTATTATTATTTGTAGCTCCATGGTCTTATGTTTTTAAATAAAATAAATTATTTTAGTACTGTGATGAATGAAATGAATGGGAAAATGTTATGAATGAAATGCTGCTTTTATTGAGAGAGCCAGGCGTGTTATTTTTGCTTCTGTGACGTGATTGGAATGAATGTCAGTTGTTTTCGATGAAGTTTTCAAATATAATAAATTATGGTAGTATTATGATGATTTTAAAAATATTACCGAGGAATGTATCGCATTCTAGAGATGTTTAAACCAGGCAATTTATATTTCAATGCCGTCATTTGAATGAAGTTAATTTTTTTCGATGAAGGTTTAAGTTTTCAAATATATATAATTAATGTAGTATTGTGATCAATTTATCGCATGATATTACATATGAAAGGTGAACATGTTTCTCAATATTTTTTTATTTTCCATGATTTTTTGATAATTGTTTTAAACAAAATGCAATATCTCGAGAACAGTTCATGCTAGCATTCTAAAATTTGTGTCAATCGTTTTCTAATGGAAAATTACACAAGAAATGTCTATTTGCGTAACTTTATTAAAGGTTTTGATTTTTTAATGATTTTATCAACATTTCACTCGAAAATTTAGGAGTATTCTGAACATTCAATTGCTTATAAAAACAATAGGCTTCCAGTATTTACGGATTGTGATTTTTGTACCGAATTTCTTTCGATTCGGTCCGTTCATTCGTCAGTTATCGTCTCCACAGTCACACACACACACACACACATACACAGACAAACATCACCTCAAAAATGTTCGATTCGTGATCAGAGTTGTTTGAAACGTGCTCTCCCTTCGAAAACTGGAATTCGAATTTTCGTCCCCAATATGGAAGAAGTGTTACCTCGTCCCCCTTATATCAACCACTTAATTGTGAGTAGTATTTTGTTAATAGATTTTATTTCAGGAACTCGTACTAAATATTTTATGGCGGGTTTTAATGCGCACAATGCAATGCTATACGATATACTAGCAACGATCATGTTAATTAAGAGTAATTTAATAATTCTGAAATCCAACATAAAGTATTGTTTTGCATGAGCACCACAGATATCATGAATGTAGCCTATTTTGTTATAAATTGTATGAAAGGTAAAAATAAAAAGAAAAATCATGAATCACATAAATCTCCTTGAAACACAAGGTTTGTGTATTCTCTGATTTAACCGCACCAAACGTTGCCCAAAACGGATGTCACTGAAGCGAAAATAATCATCCGCATGACAAGGCTCTAAATAAATTAGACCGCAATTAGTGTTTTTCATCATCAGTAGCCCACATTGCAACTGCGTGTTGGAATTCTTATTTTGTATTCTTAGTGGATCTAATCACATTGACGAAGGGCATTCTTGAATGCCCACAACATTTTGCTCTTGCTCATAATTCAGAAAAATCTGATGTGGGCAGCACATGACTTTCCCTGCCGACTTATATTCACGTTCTATTTATTTAAATTAAATTTAATTCACTTTTAATTCAATTTTCGTTCTCATTTGAAAACTGGATTTATTTTCAAAAATGGTGTAGGAAAAATACGAAAAACTAAAATATCTCGAGAACGGTTAGTCCTAGTGTAATGGGATTGGTCTTATTCTTTTCTTCGCTAAATATTACGTATTAAACAAGCATTTAATGGCTGTATTTGAGCATACGTAGTTCATAAGTTTAGATTTTGATGATTTTTGCGGGCCATTTTGCAAAAAAAGGCAGGTTATTTTTTTTCGAATTATACCAAAATCTAATCAGCACCAGGGTGGCCTACAAGCGACTTATCAACCAAATTTTGTGAAATTCGGTCCATTAGATTTTCAGTTAGTGTGGATACAAGCTTTTGCAGGCCATTTCGCAAAAAAAGGCGGGTTCTCTTAACCCGAGTGGTACCCAAAACTAATCAGCACCAGATTCGTGCACAAGTGACTTACCTGCCAAATTTTATGAAATTCGGTCAATTAGTTTTTTAGTTAGAGTGGATACAAAATCTGCACAGACAGACAGACAGACACACAGACAGACACACAGACACACACACAGACGTCGCGCTAAAAATAGTTTTTTCATATTCTAGAGATCTCGAAACGTGTAGATCCGTCGAAAACTCGAGTTGCGATTTTCGACATGATTCCAATACTGTCCCTATACATTACCATGTATTGCAGGGAAAGTAAAAAAATATATATATATATCAAAACATTTTACATCGTATGTTAGTTCAGATCTGATTTTCATAAACGCAATTGAATAGTTATTTACTGTAGGTAAATGAGTACAGGCAGAAAATATTTCAGAAATTGGTTTTAGAAATGGCGTAAGGAAAATTAATTTATCGGTGAAAAATCAATGATCAGAACCCCCCTCCCTAAATTTTCGAATGAAATTTTGAAAAAATCGTCAAAAAATCAAAACAGCTAATAAAGTTACGCAAATAGACATTTCTTATGTAATTTTTCATTAAAAATCGATTGACATAAATTTTAGAACGCTAACATGAACCATTCTCGAGATATTGCACATTTTTCAAAAAAATTATCAAAAAGTTATATAAAATAAATAAAAATATTTCCTATTGAGAAACATGTTCACTTTTCATATGTAATACCATGCGATAAATTGGGTGACATCATTCTCGTAGCTCTAGCTCGTTCCATTCATGAAAAAAGATACTTTGAGTAATACTTTTGTATTTAAACGCCAATAGTCATTTATCTGCTGTAAGAATAACTTATTTCTTCGTCCATAACGCTTGGCGATATTTTGGCGACGAAATTGGTGAAATGTCGCCAACTTGGCAACTCTTTTAAATGTTGCTAAATTAACGAAAAACTCACCAAATGGATAAAAATGACGCTAAATCAATGACGACTCATTGATGATGACGACATGGAAAATGACGACTCATTGACGAAAATTCAATATCTTGGAAAGAATATAAATAACTACTATAAAAATAATCTATTTTTTTACTGTAAATGTAGTAAATTCGTTGCATTATATAAGGAAAGTCACGTGCTGCCCACATCAGATTTTTTATGTTTGGAATAGTGCATCTGGTAGCATAGCTAAACATAATTCGGGAGTCTGCCGTCCGATTCCGAGTTCTAGACGATTTGTTTATATTTTAAAGTAACATTCTATCAAATATAGTTCTATTTTCTATCTGTCTGTTTATATGTGTTTTCTCTATCGGTCTGTATGTCCCTCTTAACGACATATTTAGTGATGCTTTGGTGAATTTGTATAAATATCGCCAACTTGGCAACTGCTGGAGATTGTTACCAAAATTATAAAAATTCGAATTCTCAAAAGGTTTAGTTTACTTTCTTTGATACTCGCTGTCCCACTTGACGACACATTTAGTGATACTTTGGTGAATTTGGCGACAAATTTGGTTAAATATTATCAAATTGGCGACTTTTCGAGAATGTCGTTAAATGTATGAAAGTTCAATATCTTGGAAAATTTAGTTAAATTTCTTTGATACTTTCTGTCATATAATAATGTTGTCATATAATAATGTTCTGTGATATAATAATGTTGTAATATTTTTGAATCAAATTATGGTGAGTTATAAATGGATAGATATGTTTTGTTAGATGCGGGGGGGGGGGGCGTCTAGGGTATTATAAACTAATTGTATTTCGTTATTGGATGATATAGTAGTTATGTTACGATAATTCGTACAGCACTTAATAATATTGAGTGGCAAAGGTGCATGGCTTTTTTGTGGAAATATTAAAAGTGCAAATTCTACAGGTGGGCGGATGGAATTGATTATTTTGCATTACTTAACTCATGATTGTCATAGCATATAGTTAAGTATAATATTCTACAAATGACGTCCAAATTGAAATAGGATATGGATTTAGTTTTAAAGATTAATAAAGTTTGATAGTTTAAGATAATTCCTTGCATGACTAGATTTGTGTAGCTGGTGTCAAAACTGGGCGGATTTGACTTGACCCGAGTTTAATTCCCGTTTCTAGTTGGTTCTAGTCTAAAGAAATTAAGTCTAATTATCTACACATTTAATATTTCGTGTTTCTGCTAGAGAGAAAATATATTTAACTTTGATTAAAACAATTTTTATTTAATAAAGGAAGATTGCTCTATTTGTGTGTATGTGCAGTGTTTCTTTCAGGCATACCTACGGGGGGGGAAGTCCTCCGGAGACGTGCTTTCGCCCCCCCCCCTCGGAGACATTTTACGTTAACCTAGTTTCTATTTATGCGACACAGCATTTAGATATACTTATACAAGGCAAATGGAAAACTTGCCCCCTAAAATTTCATTCGACCCCATCGGCCAAAAAGTCCTGAAAGAAACACTCTGTGTGTGTATGTGCAGTCTACGGCGGAAAAGCGAAGCGTCGTCGATCGTGAAATTTGGTACGCGATACTTCAGGGCCCGAATAAGTGCACAAATTAGTTTTTAATTATTTTATGGCTTAGATCTATTTAGGCCGATATTTACACAAATCGATTCTTTAACAACCTAAAATATTATCACAGAGTTTCCATCTGGACACCATTGGAAAGATCGAAAAATTCTCTCCTAAACAAACTTTAAACGGAATCCATACGATGTATAGACGCATTTTAATGCATTTTAAAATACATATACTTTTCGTGCGTTTAAAACCTCTCTAATTTTTATATTAAGGTGTATTAAAATGTAAGCGCCATCCAACGTTCACTTTTTGAACATATGTTAAAGAACACTCCAGACCAAAGACCACACAGACGACTCCAGAAAAAATAATTTCGTAAACCTATCCGTTGATTAATTATACATTTTTTATCCGAGGCATGTCTTTGATGTTTTCAACGTATCATTCTGAAGATGCTTCGGACACACCCGAAGTCAAAACATACGTATAAATGGACCAGACTCATTTTATTTAGAGGAGTGGATATTTTGGGATTGAGTGAGAGCGCCCTTAGAATGAGGTCGATAGGTCATAGATTTAGTAGAAAGTGACGCCATCTGCTTAGAGATTTACTTTAATTGTGAGCTGTAACTAGAATAAAAAATATTAACCCTAGTAGCAATCCAATATTAGCCTAATATTGGCTTTTTATTGACTCTAAATTTGAACCAATATGAAAAAGTGGACATTTTGACAGAATTGACCCAATATTCACTAAAAGAGTTTTGGGAAAATATTAGGAAAATATTGGGACAATATTACGCTAATATTTCCAATGTAACATCAATATTGGCGTAATATTATAGTGACAATATTAGTCAATATTGGAGGCCAATGTAACCCCAATATTTGTCTTATATTGGGGTTACATTGACCCTCTACATTTGAAATACATCCAACGCAATACCAATATATACATAATCGGTACAATATTGAACCAATATTAAATGCTACTGGGGAATGTGTCCAGCACCGGGAAAAATACGTATTGCATATCCGAGCAGCGGTCTAAGGTGTGTTTTGAAATTTAAGCATGCGCACTTGTAATTTAAGCAAGCGACGAAGCTTTTCAAAACATTTTAAGAATTTAATGAATCCTTGGTTTATATACCGGGCATTGCTGGGTATAGTTTCTAGTTAAATATATTTCTTTCCGACCTGAGATATTTAAAAATATAATATATATTCTTTTCCTCGATGGGTATATAGCAAATAAGTTGGCAATGGCTCCAGTGTGATGAAGCTCATAAGGTTTTGCGCGAATAAAGTCTTTCTTCGTGAGTGGTTTGTCTACTATAGACATTTTTAAAATAGTTCAAGAAGGGTGGAACAGCCCAGTGATTAGCGCACGAGGATTGCAATCGGACGATCCGAGTTCGATTCCCGCCTCTTCCCAAACTGTTCCCGAATTCACGAGGAGAACAGACATGTTAAACATGCGGTCCATAAGTCCTTCTGAGAATTTGGCGGTAGGGAAAGGGAGGTATGTCCCCTATGGATGCTGCCTCCACTGGGTTTCAGTCTAAACTGGGTGGTTCTTCCAGGTCATCAAAACACACACCTTACACTATCGCTGTTCGACCTACAGTCTTAGGTAGGTCGAACCGTCTGGGTCAAAAAGGAAGAAAATTGTTAAAAATATTAAATTATCGGAATGATAGCCACCTTTTCAAATAGTTCAAAAAATTAAAATGTCAAATTTGAAATTCCACTCTATTTCGGAAATTAGAACATGATTCAAAATCCAATAATATATGCTTGTAGGGCTACAAATTACTCTCAAGCTGTTCATAGCTAGTACTTTTAGTTACCTCTCCGATTTCTACCACATACCTCGACTATAGACTCAAATTATAACACAACGGCATAAAAACTCTACTTAAATAGTATCTCTGACGACGTTTAAGATTCGGGTGAATCAGTCATGTTGCCTGCCAGTATATAAATGCGTACTTGGAATTCATATTGCAATTTCTTCTCTTCAAACCTCATCAATCATTAAACATTTTCGAACCCCCAAGTTGACTTCACTTACTAATTTCATTAAAAACTTTGTAATTTCTTTAAAATATCTCGTTCTTGTGCACCAATACTTCATGAAGAAGGGAAACATATTGAGCTGCAGCACTCGTGACAATTTAAGTACTGCAACTTTTCTTTCCATTGAAAAATTTTAACAACAGGTCAAAATATCAAAATATCTAAATTATAGCCACTATGTATAAAAAAAATAAGATCACGAACAAAAATTCAATTATACATACTTTTAAGGCAACTTGCTTACTATGATTCATAGCTATTATTTTTAGTTTTTAAATATAAGCAATAAAAAATTTAAAAGCAGAAAGTTTTCGATTTTCTTCAACTTGGCAAAACGATTCCTCGAAAAATATAAGCGCTTTGTTTAGTTAGTTAAATTAGTTTTAAGAAAAAAATCAGTTATCTTGAAACTGGATTTCCTACTGAATAATGTTGTCACTTATAGTTTCTATCTATATTTTATAGTTTATAACATACTTCGAGTAAAAGTAAGCAAAGTGAAGCAAAAAGTCGCTCGAACAACGACTTTCTAGAAAAGAAAGGTTCAAAATATTAAAATGTTGAAACCATTTTTGTATATTTATAAAACTAAACTATTTCCGTCAGAACAAGTAAAAATTATTTATATTTTTCTATATGTTAAGTTCTAAGGTACAATCGTGCAAAGCGTATACATTTTTCGTAACGCTCCGATTTCAACAAGAAATAGCCTAACCAGATGTTGTTCAGTTAGATATTTGTCCCATAAAAAAACTCTTGTTTTCCTTTTATCAACTAGCTGTCCATACATTCGGGGTTTATTCAACGTCCCGTACTATATATATCAAAATGCAATTCGATTTGGTCTGACGGGACAAAATATATTCACAACGTGGCGGTGCTGAGACACGTCGCGTCTGGATCTCATAGAAACTAAAAAATATCCCATTTATTGACGGAATATAAAAATTTCACACAGGTTTTATAACGATTCGAATTTTATATTTGGAGTACAGGCAGTTCCTAGCAAAGTCCTTACGCATCCCAATAAATTGTAAGGAAATATATATATATATATATATATATATATATATATATAAATGGCTACGCGCCCATGGATGAAAAACACAAATATTAATAACTTCAAATAAAGTTTATTCCCAAATATATAGAACGTTTAATACAAGCATATTCGCCTTAGCGTTTTCGAACGTATGCCCTTCATTAGAAGTATATATATATTTATTAGCCTGGTAGTCCAGCTCACCTAAAGGATGTAGAGCAGTTTCAAGGAATTATCGGAATATCCTGTTACTTGCTAATCTATTTATTATTCAGGCCGTCCAGCTCACTCAAAGGGTGTAAATCAGTTACAAAGGATGCCCAGAATCTCTGCTACTTATTTATTTATTTGTTAACCAGGCCTTCCAGCTCACACAAAGGGTGCAGAGCAGTTACAAATGATCGCCGGAATCTCTGGTACTTATTTATTTATTTATTAGCCATTCCTCCCAGCTCACCCAAAGGGTGTAGAGCAGTTACAAAGGATTCTCTGCTGCTTATTTATTTATTTATTAGCCAGGCCTTCCAGCTCACCTAAAGGATCTAGAGCAGTTACAAAGGATAGCTGGAATCTCTGCTACTTATTTATTTATTTATTAGTCAGGCCTTCCAGCTGACCCAAAGGGTGTTGTTGTTGTTGAGACCGTCCGACCTACCAGAAAGGTGTAAGGTAACTGTTTGGACGGCCGGGAAGAGCCACCCAATTTAGACCGGAACCCAGTGGAGGCCATCAACAGGGACTGTACCCTCCTTCCCCTACCACCAACCTCTCGGAAGAACTTACGGACCCACATATTCGACGTGATCGTACTCCGCATGCACACGGCGGCAGTTGTGGCAGCGTGCAAATCCAGCGCTCAAACCCCCTGGCTACCGCGCCCGAAATGTGTCAACAACACGCGGTGTTCCCAGGTGGTCACCCACCCAAGTACTAACAGCGCCCGACCCAAAGGGAGTAAACAGTTACAAAGGATGGTCTGATTCTCTGTTATTTATTTATTTATTTATTAGCCAGGCTTTTCAGCTCACCCAAAAGGTTCAGAGTAGATACAAAGGATGCTCTGCTACTTATTTATTTATTTATTAGCCAGGCCTTCCATCTGGCCCAAAGGATGTAGAGCAGTTACAAAGGATAGCCAGAATCTCTGCTACTTAATTATTTATTTGTTAGCCAGGCTTTTTAGCTCACCCAAAAGTTTCAGAGCAGTTACAAAGGATGCTCTGCTACTTATTTATATATTACTCAGACGGTCCAGCTCACCAAAAGGGTGTAGAGCAGTTACAAAGGATGGCAGGAATCGCTGCTACTTATTTATTTATTTATTAGCCAAGCCTTCCAGCTCACCCAAGGGGTTCAGATCAGTTACAAAGTATGCTCTGCTACTTATTTATTTATTTATCATCCAGGCCTTCCAGCTCACCTAAAGGGTGTAGAGCAGTTACAAAGGATGGCCCGAAATTCAGCTACTTATTTATTTATTTATTAGTCAGGCCTTCCAGCTCACCCAAAGGGTTCAGATCAGTTAAAAAGGATACTCTGCTATCTATTTATTTATTTATCAACCAGGCCTTCCAGCTCACCCAAACGGTGTGGAGCAGTTACAAAGGATGCTCTGTTACTTATTTATTTATTACTCAGACGATCCAGCTCACCAAAAGGGTTTATAGCAGTTACAAAGGATGGCAGGAATAGCTGCTACTTATTTATTAATTTATTATCCAGGCCTTCCAACTCACCCAAAAGGTGTAGAGTAATTACAAAGGATGTTCTGCTACTTATTTATTTATTACTAAAGCCATCCAGCTCACCCAAAGGTTGTATAGCAGTTACTGAGGCAGACCAGGATTCTCCATAGCGTGGTTCTGTCATCCAGATCAATGGCGTAGAATCCATTCAAACTCAGAAGCTGAGCCTCTCTTGTTTAAAATATTTGTTAAAGATACTATGATAAAATGAGCTCAATCATTTTCTTTCAGCTCTTACTCAATGGAATATCTTTTGACGGGAGAGTCGTTTTGAGATATGTCTTTCATGAATAATCAGCGCATGTGCTTGCTCAACAATACAAGCAGGCATAAAAGGAAACAAGCACTATGTGGAGCAAGAATTTGTCGAGTTGCAATAGTTATCTTTATTTCGAAAAATATATAATTATAATAAAATATACTTGTCTTCAGTGGCGTAGCGTCCATTGAGGATTAGAAGCTGAGCCCCCCCCCCCCTGTTTAAAATATAATTTAAAGATACTTTTATTTATTATATATTTTAAAATAACTTTGAGAATACATATGTCTTTTTTATAGAACTTTTACACTTTACTTACTTAAAATGAAACGATTTAAAGAAGTTTTTCCATTAAAACGTATAGCAGAAGCTGAAACCATCTAGCCTTTACGGTGCATTGAAAGCAGCAAAGTATTAGGACCGCCCAAATGTTAAACTTCGCCCTGGTTGATAAGTTAGAACTATAAGCTTGCTTCTAAGGCAAAGGGGGGAGTATGACCCCTCTTGACCTCCCCTATGGGCGACCATGACTTCATATTTAATAAAATGATTGTAAAATTCCATCTAATTTAGAAATAAGAAATCATTTAAAACGTTATATTTTGTATGTATTCATCTTACATAGGTAACATTTTAAAATCTCGTGCATTTACCCACTATTTGCATTTTTATATAAAATTATTTTATTTTATTCACCAATAAATAAAACTTCTTGAAACAAAACTTATGAAAATGCGAATTCTAATATAAATGTCACTTATAATACCAAATTTTTTGCCACATATTCAGCTTCCCCAGTCAAAAATCTCACGCTAGATTACTAATCCAGGTACCTGGAGGCTTGCACTGATGCGCTAGACAGAAGATCGACTCTTCTCTGCACTGTCAAATTGGGGTACTGAACTACAGAAGCATATATATAAGAAAATATACTTGAATGTACACGTTAAATCTGTCTATAGTAAAGTGACTATGCTAGCTAAATGAATAGAAGTGATTGTAGCGCCACTAGCGGAGAATTTAAAAAAAAGTTGGAATTATGAACTCGACGATAACGTAAGACAGATGATCAATATCAATTGCCGAGTTGTATAGAAGTATTTAATGAACAGTAATCGACATCAAGAACACACGGAATGCCTGCTAAAACATCGTGTTGTCAGAGACTTTATCACTTTGACACCTGCATTGCTTGTCAAAGTACATCATAATATTATTTCTTAAATCCTACATTGTTAGTGACAGAGGACGTTATGAGGAGACTGTACATTAGATTCTTGGGCACGTAAGCCTTTATTTAATTTAGTATTTCTAATTAGGACAGTCATTCTCCAACACCAGTATGTGAAAAAAATGCCTTTTGTAACATCTCTGTTGTCGACTCCTACTGATTAGATAAAAATCTTCAGCTTTGTAATTAGCTTGTTATGTCTGTTTCGTTGCCGAGTTCATTTCCTAACTTCTTAAATTAACCGCAAGGGTGCTACAACCCCTTTTATTCGGGGGGACATGATTATTTAACTATAGATAGACCAAATATCGACGTACATGGAACTTTTCTTACAAAGTTTTGAGAATACGTAAGGACATTTATAGAAGCCATGTATAATTACAGTAAAAAATATGTTAATTTTTTAAGTTTCCTAAAATACATGGTATAATGAACATGAAAGCTAATGGAATGTTGTTGTTGTTGTGACCCAGACCGTCCGACCTACCAGAAAGGTGTAAGCTAACTGTTTGAACGGCCGGGATGAGCCACCCAATTTAGACCGGAACCCAGTGGGGGAGGCATCCACAGGGACAGCACCCTTCTTTCCCTACCACCAACCTCTCGGAAGGACTCCTCGTGAAGACGGCTACAGTTTTGGCAGCAGGGAATCGAACCCGAACCTACCAAGTGTAATTCCCGCGCGCTAACCACTGGACTACAGCTAAAGGAATGTGGTCGAATAGTGTCATTTGACTTTTCAATAAACGTATACGTTTTCAGAACCCTAGAAAAAGAATATACTAATTTTAGCTGCAAATCTGATTATTTGCTTCACTGTGCCTGTCTGTGCAATGAATGTACTCACTCTAACAATACGATTAACTTTTCTCGTCTCCTGAATATTGGTAATTAAATCGCTTAGAATATTTTAACCGGGTTCTGTTTAAAATTTAGTACAAATCATAATAAAGAAAATGACCCAGGTTTTAACCCTTTCCAACATACTTGAAAAGTGTTTATGACTTTGATCATTCTGTTTGTCCATTCGCAGGATAACTTCTGTAAAATGACTTTATCAGAATGAAATTTTACTATGTTGTTGAAACGGTCTATTGGACATATTGGAAATAAAAACGAATAATACTCGTATCACCCAATTAGTTTCGGATCCCAATTAGTTTAGATTCAACCCGGGTTGAAAAATTGAAATAAATTGGATCCTATGGGACTTAATTTTTCAAACATGATTAAGCGAGATTAAAATTCACAAATTGCTTCGAAAATTTTAGGAATTATTCTAATTATTACATAAAATGTGTAAAAATTGTTTAAGCAAAACATGTTGGATAGTTTTTTAAATAAAAATTAAAATAATAATTACATACACCCATGATATATGAAAAAACCACGTGACTCGCTGCAAAATAAAATATGGCGTCCATTTTTTTTCGCAGTGTAAAGATCGTGATGTTTAAAGATCGTTTAAATTTTCATTTATTGTAGCAACGTAAAACCGTTTTATTTTTTAATATTATCTGTATATCTGAATTCTCTGCAAACGCAATTACAATATTTTTTTTATTTTAAATGATCACTAAACTATAATTATTCCTACAACGAAGCCTAAATTTAATGCTGTTATATAATATGCAGAATGTAAACAAATCAAGCGATTGTAAGGTAAGTTTTATAAGAATATTTTTCACGCAAAACTCTTTAGCTATGGAGTATGGAATATAAGTGATATGAATGAAATATTCATTGATTTTACATAGAGCGTCAGACGATTTATATTTTGATGACGTCATTTGAATAAAATTCAGTTTGCGTAACTAGCATTGTCTTTTTCGATGAAGTTTTAAGTTTTCAAATATGATAAATTACTGTAATACTGAAACAATTAAAAAAATATCAACGCCGAATGTATCACATTTTAGAGATGTTTAAATAAACTATTCAATTAGAGTTTCATAATCAATGCTTCATTCAGGATTGATCTTTCTTGAACATATTGGCCCAATAGTCAGCAAAACCAAAATAAAAAATCTGATGTGGGCAGCACATGACTTTCCTTATATAATGCAATGAATTTACTACTTTTACAGTTAAAAAAAATGTTATTATAATATTACATACCTATATTCTTTGCAAGAAATTGAATTTTCTTCAATTAGCCTTGATTCAATTTCATTGATTTAGCATCATTTTTATCCATTTGGCGAGATTTTCGTTAATTTGGCAACATTTAAAAATATCGCCAAGTTAGCGACATTCCGCTAAATTCGTCGCCAAAATCTCGTCAAATGTTATGAACGGAGAAATAAGTTATTCTTAAAGCAGTTAAATGATTATTGGCGCTCAAATACAAAAATATTACCCAAAGTATATTTTTTCATGAATGGAACGAGCTAGATCCACGAGAATGATGTCACCCAATTTATCGCATGATATTACATATGAAAAGTGAACATGTTTCGTAACAGCTAATATTTTTTTTTTAATTTATGGGATTTTTTGATAAATTTATGTGAAAAATGTGAAATATGTCGAGAACGGTTTACGTTAACGTTCTACAGTTTATGTCAATCGTTTTCTAAGGAAAAACTACATAAGAAATGTCTATTTGCGTAACTTTATTAGAGGTTTTGATGTTTTGATGATATTTTCAAAATTTCACTCGAAAATTTAGGGGATTCTGAACATTCGATTGTGTTTTAAAACAATAGGCTTCCATAATTCATGGATCGTGATTTTTGTACCAAATTTCATTCGAATCGCTCCATTCGTTCGTGAGATATCGTATCCACAGTCTCACTGACACACACACACACACATATACACACACACAGACATCACTTCAAAAATGCCGATTCGTGATCAGGGATGCTTGACATGTGCTCTCCCGTCAAAAACTCAAATTTGAATTTTCGATTCCGTCACAATACTTTCCTTATACATTATGCATATAAGGAAAGTAATAAGCTGAATCATATATAGCAAATGATTATTTCCTTTGATATCATTCACTACAAATCAAAAAATCTGATGTGGGCAACACATGAGTTTCCTTATATAATGCAATGAATTTACTACTTTCACAGTTAAAAAAATATTATTCTTATAGTAGATACTTATATTCTTTCCAAGATATTGAATTTTCGTCAAGTAGTCGTCATTTTCCTTGATTTAGCGTCATTTTTATCCGTTTGGCGAGGTTTTTGTTAATTTGGCAACAAATAAATATGTCACCAAGTTGGCTACATTCTGCCAAATTCGTCGCCAAAATCTCGCCAAACGTTATGGACGGAGAAATAAGTTATTCTTACAGCAGATAAATGACTATTGGCGTTCAAATACAAAAGTATTACTCAAAGTATCTTTTTTCATTAATGGAATGAGCTAGCTCCACGAGAATAATGTCACCAAATTTATCGCATGGTATTACACATGAAAAGTGAACATGTTTATCAATAGGAAATATATATTTTTTTTTATTTTATATAACTTTTTGATAATTTTTTTGAAAAATGTGCAATATCTCAAGAACGGTTCATGTTAGTTTTCTAAAATTTATATCAATCCTTTTGTAATGAAAAGTTACATAAGAAATGTCTATTTGCGTAACTTTATTAGCGGTTTTGATTTTTGTCGATTTTTTCAAAATTTCACTCAAAAATTTAGGGTTGTTCTGAACATTCGATTGCGTATAAAAACAATAAGCTTCCAATGTTTACGGATTGTGATTTTTGTACCAAATTTCGTTCGAATCGGTCCATTCGTTCGTCAGTTATCGTCTCCAGAGGCTCACTGACACACACACACACACATACTTTCACACAAACACATTCTTTCACACGTAATTGTAAAATTCGGTCCATTAGTTTTTCAGCTAGACTGGATACAAGCTTTTGCGGGTCATTTAGCAAAAAAGGCGGGTTCTTTTATCCCGAATCGTACCTAAAACTGATCAGGACTAGATTCACCCACAATTGACTTACCTACCAAATTTTATGAAATTCGGCCCATTAGTTTTTAGTTAGAGTGGATACAATATCTGCACAGACAGACAGACAGTCACACAGACACACATACAGACACACAGACACACAGGCAGACAGACACACAGACATACGCATAGACACAGACGTCACACTAAAAATAGTTTTTTCGTATTCTAGAGGTCTCGAAACGTGTACATCCTTCGAAAACTTGAATTGCGATTTTCGGCATGATTCCAATACTTTCCCTATGCATTACCATGTATTGCAAGGAAAGTAAAATTCATTGTGACTGTGTCGAAAATTCGAACTCTAAGTTTCGAGGAGTTAATTAGTTTTGAGCATGCATACACTCGATTGGAAAGTTTTTGGTGGAATGACTCTATGTGGTTGTATGTTACTGTTGGTCAAATTCAATCAAGCTAATGATTTCCTATTACGACTAATTCACAAATCCAATCATTGTTATGACTTTATTTTAATCACGGTGAAATCAATCATCTGATTAACAACTGAAAGAAAGATCTAATCGCCAATCGTGCTTTGATTAAAACTGTGAATGCGTTTAATCATTAATCATGAATACAACTGTAAAACGTGTTCCATAGTAAATCATTATGATAATTGGAACTATTTAATTTCTTGACTAATTGACTATAGGAACTGTTTCCTTCTTATTGATTAAGTAAACATTTAATATTTAATTAAACATGTATTAACGACTGAACGATAGATAATTAAATTTATCCAGTTTCATAAGTTGGCAATTGACGAAAATCTCCGTAAACATGTGTTTATTTCTTATTTCAATATCATTACCAGCATTGTAGGGTATTTTGATTCGGGGGGACTTAAAGAAGAACTTTTTGAGGTCTAAATAACCTTTCGATTATTATTTCCCTCTGTTTTCATTATAATTCATTATAATTTAAACTAACGATTCTAATTGGTTTGGTTCTTAGACGAATCACCGTTGTGATCAGCATTATCTGCGATCCTACAGTAGAAATAGAATAAGTTTCGGAACGGAAGATTTCAGTTAGCTGTTTGGTTGAGAGTGAGTTCTTGTCTTGAGGTTCTTGCCTTGAAGTAGGTGCTGATCGTGAGTTGCTGTACGTGATTTGAGTGAGTGCTGGAAAGACAACCCAGTGAATACAACGATGACTAAAGAAGGTCTAGTATTCGGGGTTTTGGTCGCATCCGAGACGAGATAAAAGACAGCCAGATACAAGGTAAACATAAAAGTTTTTGGATTGTATCCCTTTAAGAGTGCTCATTATAGTATCTTGTATATAGTGTAAATTATTCTGGGCATGTACAATAATAGCCATTGCCTATGTCAGGAGAATTGGGTCGTATCCCTTTAAGAGTGCTCACCAGGCTAGTCATTGTAGTATCTTATATGTAGTGTAAATTATTCTGAGCATGTATAATAATAGTCATTGTCTATGTCAGGAGTATTGGATCGTATCCCTTTAAGGGTGCTCACCAGGCTAGTTATTGTAGTATCTTGTATATAGTGTAAATTATTCTGAGCATGTACAATAATAGCCATTGTCAATGTCAGGAGAATTGGGTCGTATTCCTTTAAGAGTGCTCACCAGGCTAGTCATTGTAGTATCTTGTATATAGTGTAAATTATTCTGGGCATGTACAATAATAGCCATTGTCTATGTGAGGAGAATTGGGTCGTATCCCTTTAAGAGTGATCACCAGGCTAGTCATTGTAGTATATTGTATATAGTGTAAATTATTCTGGGCTGTTCTGGTTGTTTTAAACAGCCAGCCGCTGTTAGTTCTGTGAAACACCCAATAAATATTAGTTTAATTCCAGTCCTTGCAGTCCTGTGTTATTGTCCTTGGACCGAAAGGTCGAAATATCAAAAGTTTGATTTGGGGGGACTTAAAGAAGAACAATATTAGTCAATTATCACTTTTTAACATATAGAAGATGTTAAAAAGTGATAATTGACGAGTTGATTGATTGAAGCTATCAATATTAGTCACTTTTTAACATATAAAAGATCCATCCTCGAAAGTGACCTCAAATGAGGATAAAGAGACATCCGTACTTTACAACTTAAATATTCAAATCTTATGCTAAATCTAATTTAACTTCATAAATATATAAAATAGCCTTGCTATTACACGTCGTCAGTGAGTATATCTATCGATCTTTATAACTGTCACTTCACTAAATAAAGCCTCACAAGTTTTAAGGCACGAACCTTCAAAATAACTAGAAACTAAACAAATCTCTAAACAGATATGCGACGAAATGCCGAAAGGAAGGACGTAAAAAAACTTGAACACGTCATAAAAACGATACAGATTTAGGGTTAAGAAATTTAAAAAATAACAGTGGAATAACAATTCCAGTTAACTATTCACAATTACTGAAACTGCCGACTAAACAAATATTTATAAAATTAAATGCAATCGAATTTCCTAGTTATTGTCCCTATTCTTTGCGTCAGTTACATTTTAAATGCATTTGTTTAATAAAATTATTTATCAGTTATATTTTAATGGTCAGTACCAGACTCCGTATCTGTGAACATAGTCTGTGGTCCCTGGAAACAGTGGCGTCGCCAATGTAGTCGTATAACCTCCCCCACCTCCCCCCAGGAACCCATCGAATTCATTGAAATTTGAAGAAATAATTTTTGGATAAATGGGAAATCAAAATATTTTGTTACCAAACCCCATAATTTTTCATTTGGCGACGTTACTGGCTAGGAGACCACTTACGGATTCAAACGGCATTTGTAATAATTACTACCATCTGTAAATATCACATCGTGTTGCAAATAAAGTTGACTTTGTTTTGAAGAACTTAAAACGTAAAACATCAAAAAAAAACAAAATGTAATATAACAAAAGTTATATAACAAATATAGTTAAATAAAACAACTATTTTATATAAAAATTTACATCAGAAAATAATGACTAATATTAAAACTTGCGTGCATTATATTTCCGAGATGTCATGTTTACCCGTATTATTTATTAAAAACTACAAGGAATTTTATTTTTATTTGAAACATAAATCAATTCATAAATCAAAAGTTTGGATTTTTTTTTAGATAAAGTTTTTGAGATCATGAAGCCAGTACTTATCACCCATAAGGACTTTTTGTAACATTGACGAATAAAGACTTGTTAGCCCACTAAGCACTAATCAATAGACACACTCTCTCTAAGTGGCCATCGTACTCATAAATACAAAACTAATTTTCACATAATTTAAGCAATTCGAAGAAGCAATATTTATTGAATTTTTAGAAAAGCGTTCCATTGATCATAACTCAGTTTGTGTTTAAAAAATACTTTTTTTCTTAAACATAAAATTACATAGTCAAACTTAGCCTTAATAACTTAGATATAAATAGTTTTAATAACTTAATAGTCTACATATAAAAAATCCGATGTGGGCAACACATAACTTTCCATATATAATGCAATGAATTTCCTCCTTTTACAGTCAAAGATAATGTTGAAGATCCACGGTAATGTGTTTTTAGTGTTGAATTATGCATTTAGCAATTTTCCGGATGACAACTTGAAATAATATTTCAAAGTACCCAATTAACTTATATTTCACACAATTTTAAATTAACAATTATCAATATTGATAGCATCCTCAATAACCGATATGGTCCACTTAATAAAATATTTTTATAATTAATTCATCAATTATGCGTAATTTTCATTAATTTAGCAACATTTTTGCGATTTTGATGAAATTTTTGTCAATCTGGGGTGGGCGATACTTTGCTAGATTATTCGCCAAATTTACCAAATACATCACCAAGTGTTACAGACAAACGTAGAGCATTTCTTATATATCAGAATGTATGCTTATTATATGACGAAAATCAGAATTTGCGTACTTCTCATTTGGCGTCAGTCTCATCAATTTGGCGAATTTTTATCAATTGGGTGACATTTTCGTCAATTTGGCAACCTTTAAAGAGTCACCAAGTTGGATATGTTCCAAAATATTCGTCACCAAAATTTTATCCAAACGTTACGGACTGAAAAATAGGTTATTCTTATAATACTCGTAGATTCTTATATTCTTTCCAAGATATTAAATTTTCGTCAATAAGCCGTCACTTTTATCAATTTCACGATATTTTTGTTACTTTGGTAACATTTAAAAAGTCGCCAAGTTGGCGACATTCCGCCAAATTCGTCGCCAAAATCTTGCCCAGCGTTATGGACGGAGAAATAAGTTATTCTTATAGCAGATAAATAAATGGCTATTGGCGTCCAACTACAAATGTGTTACCCAAAGTATATTTTCTCATGAATAGAACGAGCTAGATCCACGAGAATGATGACACCAAATTTGTCGCATTATATGAAAAGTAAACATATTTCACAACAGTTAATTTTTATTTTTATTTTATGTGATTGTTTGATAAATTCATTTGAAAAATGTGCAATATCTCAAGAACGGTTCATGCTAGCATTCTAAAGTTTATATCAATCGTTTTCTAATGAATAATGGCATAAGAAATGGCTATTTGCGAAACTTTATTGAAAGTTTCGATTTCTTGATGATTTTTTTCAACATTTCATTCTAATATTTAGTGGGATTCTGAATATTCGATTGCGTTTAAAAGCAATAGGCTTCAGGTATTCATGGATTGTAATTTTTGAACAAAATTTTGTTCGAATCGCAAATTCGTTCCTCTGATATCGCTTCCACAGACTCACTGATACACACACACACATCACCACAAAAACGTTTGATTCGTGTTTAGGGATGCTTGCAACGTGCTCGTCGAAAATTCGAATTTTCAACCCCGTCACAATACTTTCCTTATACATTATACTATGTATACAGGGTGATTAAAAAAAGATGGGCCAAACTTTACGAGATAGTAGTACACAGCAAACCAAGCAGCCAACGGCCGTACCGTGCTGAAAACACCGGTCCTCGTTAGATCACCGAAGTCAAGCAGCATCGGGCGCGGTTAGTACTTGGGTGGGTGACCACTTGAGAACACCGCGTGCTGTTGGCACATTTCGGGTGCGGTAGCCCGGTGGTTTGCGCGCTGGATTTGCACGCTGCCACAGTGTTCATGCGGAGTACGATCACGTTAAACATGTGGGTCCGTAAGTCCTTCCGAGAGGTTGGTGGTAGGGGAAGGAGGGTACGGTCTCTGTGGAGGCCTCCCCCACTGGGTTCCGGTCTAAATTGGGTGGCACTTCCCTGCCGTCCAAACAGTTACCTTACTCCTTTCTGGTAGGTCGGACTGTCTGGGTCTCAACAACAACAACAGCAAACCAAGCATTTTCGTCATAGTTTACGGGGTCGAAAATGAAACGTAAAGGCGTTACAGGGCGCTTACTTGTTGGAAGACGCCTCACCGCAAACTTAAAAGCGTCATTCTTGTTGTTATTTTTCGGTTGAAAAAGAAAACCAGGTATACAAATTTCATCTGACGGAGAGGAAGATACTGTATGCAATTCCTTACCTCCTGGCCCTATTTTGGACGAGAGGTAAGGACTATCTGGATGTTACTTTGCCAGACCGGTGGATTCTGCGAGGTGGTATCATAGCTTGGCCCCACGATTACCCAATCTGTCATGTCTTGACTTCTTTTTGTGGGGATATCTCAAAAGTCTCGTCTATGACACTCCCCTTAAATCTGAAAAGGATCTAGTTGCAAGAATTTTGCCGCTGCTGCAGAAATGCGCGCCATGACTGGTCTGTTCGAGAGTTCACCAATCTCTCCATCGCCTCTGTGAGACGTGCATTCAGACGTCTCGTCAGAGCCTCTGTGAGACGGGCATTGGTTGTCGCTGTTTTGAGCCATTACTGTAAATAATGTTTATTAAACGTCATTTTATAACTTGTAATTCCTTCTTGTGTTTACGCCTCATCTCATCGGTTTCACCATTAAGCGCCCTCTGGTGCCTTTACTTTTTATGTCCGACCGGGTAAGCTATGACGAAAAATGCTTGGTTTGGTGTATACTACCATCTCGTAAAGTTTGGCCCATCTATTTTTAATCACCCTTTATAAGGAGAGTAAAAATAATCTTAAATATGAAAAATAGTTTTAATAACTTAGGTATAAAGTTACGTAGAATTGATTATGCAGCCCCTATTGTACAGAAAAACAAATTAAAAAATTTTTGTATTTCCATAAAAATGAAAGATAATTTCTAAAATGAGTTGAAGAAATTTTTTCAAAGTTTTACAAAACGGCGAACATGGATACCATAATGTATTCCTACCCTGAAAAGAAGGATAAAATGAGGGATGAGGGGCGAGCAGTAAAATCGTCTGTCATTAATTATTCTATCGTTCATCGATAATTTTGTTTACAATCTGTGGCAGCGATGTTTCGCAGTATATAAGTAAAATCGCAGACTTTTTCGCCCCTTTCTCTTCTCTTCTGATTAGAACTAAGGGATGTAAGCTATTAAGCTGCACTGTGGCACACACACATTCTGTGGAATGTTTTTTTTTTTTTTGCGACTTTTAACTTTGTTCGCTTTTAATTTACGATATTCAGCTAACGATTCAAGTTTCCTGCTATGACTTAAGTTAGTACTCTTAACGCTTCATATAAAATAAAATGTTTATCCCAGCTAATTAAACGTCTGATCTGTTATGAAGTTGCAGCGTCTTCAATCTGTTTTTCCCGCCATGGAGGCGATGCTTAATCTAAACAATCAGGAGCATCTGAAATTATTGTGTCTGCAAGTTCTCGCCTGCCCTGTAGATTTGAGAAGTGCTATGACGCCAATTAAGCGATTGTTTATCGATATCCGTGTGCATTCTTTAAATTAAGTATTGAGTCGGCATTTCCATCTGATTAATGGACTATATGCTCTGCGTTTAGTACTGATGAGTAAAGAAGTGTCCATTGTTTCCGATGAAGAAATCGTTAATTGAAGTTTGTGCTAATCAAATTTTACGACGTTGAGGAGCTTGCTGACGTGTGAGCGGTCTTTCTTTTGGAATGGATGGTTTACCTCGTGTTTAAGCGATTGGACTTTTTGCTTCCATCTTCGGTGTCATCTGTTGGGATCTGATGCACCCAGCATGTTCCATGACGGCTCTACATCCGAGTGATATCTTTTAAATTCTAATTTTTAATTGTTTCTGTCAGTTTAGGCTATTTTAAAGTTTGATTGAGTTGGCATAAAATAAGACCCCTTAGACTTATATATTTTAGGTGACCTGAACCTGTGGTTATCTTTAAATGTTGTTGAAATTCCCTTTTGTCTAACTGATGTTCATTTATTCTAAATTCAAGTTTTGGTAAATAATTGTGTAATTTTAACATTGTTAACTTTAAATTTAATATTCTAACGTTTGTACTAACCACTTACGACCGGCATTTCCATTCCATTTATTTAAATTATTTAAGATGTTTAATTTGATTTGCCTAGTTAATGAGATGTAAAATGTTTTGAAAATTCTTTAAAATGAAGTTTTAATAAACGTTAGATTTTGAAACGTTAGATTTTGAAGTGTCAATTCTTATATTTTTCAGGAGTACATATTTGTACACGTAGGGTAACTGGTCAATAGGCCCACTTCAGTTTATTTCAGAAAGTTTTTAGAATTTCAGAATGTTTTTAGGTTTTTGGAAAATTTTCAGATTTTAGATGACTTTTACAAGTTTAGGAACTTTTGGAAAGTTTTTAGGAACTTACAGTGATAATTTAAGAACTTTACAGTGATAATTTAAGAACTTTGGAATTTAGAATGTTTTGAATGATTTAGAATGTTTTTAGTATATCATAAATGCGTTTAACCCCCCCCCCTGACATCTACAAAATTCGAGTAATTTCCGGAGCTGGTCAAAAGTCGTCAATGGGTCGATATTTTGCAAATTTGATGCTTTCATAGGCAATATGGAGATAATTTAGGTATTCGTAACAATATGTTGGTTTACTATTAAAACAAAAAAAATAATGGTGATTAATTTTTTGCTCATAGTGGCAAATGTTTATTACAGTGGTGAATATTTTTTATAGTGATGAATGTTTATTGAATGTTTATTATAATTTTGAATGTTTTTTGCTTGTAGTGGGGAATGTGTATTATAATTTTGAATGTTTTTTGCTTGTAGTGGGGAATGTTTATTACAGGATGAATGTTTATTATAGTGGTGCATGTTTTTGTGCTTAGGAAAATCTGCAGCTAAAGCTCCGAAAATAATTATCTTATCCTATTCAAAAAACAAATATCCAGCTAATCTTTCTATGTCATTATTGAATGTGTGACAAATAAAATCAATTTCAAATCACTTATTCATTTTCGCATCGGTGTTGCACAGGATGTTGTAAGCCCAACGGCCCTACCGTGGTGAAAACACCGGTTCTCGTTAGATCACCGAAGTCAAGCAGTATCGGGCACGGTTAGTACCTGGGTGGGTGACCACCTGGTAACACCACGTGCTGTTGGCACATTTCGAGCGTGGTAGCCCGGTGGTTTGCGCGCTGGATTTGCACGCTGCCACAACTGCCGCTGTGTTCATGCGGAGTACGATCGCGTTAAACATGTGGGTCTGTAAGTCCTTCTGAGAGGTTGGTGGTACGGGAAGGAGGGTACGGTCCCTGTGGATGCCTCCCCCCATTTGATTCCAGTCTAAATTGGGTGGCACTTCCCGGTCGTCCAAACGGTTACCTTACACCTTTCTGGTAGGTCTCACGGTCTGGGTCTCAACAGCAACAACAACAGGATGTTGTAAAAAAAATTGCACAACTAAATACGTATCGCTTGAACGAGTGGGTGCAGGTCCATGGTTCCAATGTAAGAAACGCTTCAAATAAGATGGACTTTCAGACTGTTAGAATTTTAGTCACGTGACACGTTTTCATAGAAATGTACGAAACGTAATTTTGCATGCGGAGACTCTTAAAAGGGAGTTTAAATTAGAAAAATTGGCCTTAATTTCATTAGATAAAATATTCATTCGAAACCTTAAATGCATACCCATCTTTAGCAAAAGTTTCATACAGTACCCATTCATCAGTCAAAAACTTTAATTAATGATATATCGGATAATGTTGATCACATTGCAATGGAACGGTTTGAGACTTTACGATAAAATCTTTTGATAATTTCAAAAAAAATTCTTGGGGGCAGTTATGAAAACTTATGTTCTGCACTCTTATTCTTAAAGGTTTCACATGATTAAAATTTGCATATGATAATAGTATATATTATTATCGTTAAATCTTTTTGAAATGCCCTGTATAACGTTTAAAGTTTAAATGGAAATTTTTAATTTCCGGGACGTGGATTTAATCCAAATAACGCTGTTCCACGAATCTTATGAATCCAAATAACGATCTTCCGCGAATCTTATGAATACAAATAACGATGTTCCACGAATCATGGAACTATTGCGCTAATTAGAAAATTTGGGATACTGCCCACATTATATTTTTTTATCACTAAAAATTTTTTTATCTGAAGTTTAAAATAAATATAGAATTTTCCACTAAGTTCTTCCAATTAGACTACTGCGTACCTAGTTGAAATATTCTTTATATTCTTTCTGAGAAAATCTGTAATCGGAAGTTGACATTAAACACCATTTCATCAAAGGAAAATATAAAATAAATGCGAAAGTTGGATATAACTGCGCTACATTTCTATTAAATAGAATTAAAATCGTGTAGGCTATTTCAAAAGAGGTTGTAGAGTTTGGACCTATTTTTCTCACTATAATTATAAAGTGGTTAACAGATCACATTTCCTACCGGCTCCAACTCATTTTTCTCCCCTTCTTTAATAATCCATTAAAATGATTGTAATTGCACAAAATGACACGAATATTTATTTGAAATATAATGAGAAATTAATATACAAGTGACTTTTATAGTGAGAAATTAATGCATTTCTTAAAAATGTCTGATGTGGGTAACACTTCGTTATTCATCGTTCGTTCATCACTTCGTTAATAATACATTAAATTGATTATAATTGCACAAAATCACACGAATTTTTATTTGAAATTATATTCAATTCACTGTTTTAAAACATTTTTTTTATCTTGAAAAAATTATAAAAAGGAAAAACTAAATATATCGGGAACAGTTGAATCTATAGAAATAGAATTAATCTTATCCGCTTTGTTGTCAAACATTACTTATGAAAGCACCATTTAATTCATACATTTCTTCAAAATGTTGTCTTTTATTTTTAATTTTGAAAATATAAATATATATTTGAAAATATATTTTAATTTTGAAAATATAATTTTGCAAAAATAAGCTGATTTAATTTTCCCGAATCAAACCTAGATCTTATCAGCACCAAGGTAACGCATAAGTGATTTTAATGCGCATGAAGGTCCCCCTTTTGTTAAATTTTGTCGACCATTTTTTAAGATAAAGCGGATACAAATATTCCAAGACAGGTTGAGACACACAGAGGCGTCATGCTGTAAATGGTTGATTCGTGTTCTAAAGTTCCCAAAATGTGTAGATCTATAGAGCACTCGAGTTCCGATTTTCGACAATTTACCAATACTATCCCTATGCACTAAAATTGTGTGTCCCTCGCGGTACTTAGTCTGGCACGGCAAAAACTATCTCATACAAAACTATAAAATTTGATACATTCGTAGCGAATTGATAGGAAAATACGCTAAAATAAACGCTTTTCAATTTCGATCTTATTTTAAGACACTTTTAATGTCAAAATCAAAGGAAGAATATGGAGTTCACGCCATGGGGAGATTAACAATAACAGGAGACTACGAATTTTTACAGACATATATAATATATATTTATATATATATATATTAAAATGAAACGAGAAGCATTTTTTTTTGTAAACTTTTCGTGATAGAATATAAAAGTTGCCTCCTGGTGTGAGATGTTGTGATGGAAAAGTTGCATGATTTTGATTAATATTTTCAGGTGTCGCAAGATGGTTGAATATTGAAGAAATGTGAGAAAAAAGAGCAATTCTCCGAAATTTCAATTCAAATCATTAAAATCTAGCGTAATACAGAGGACATGTTGCCTTTAAATATAAGATGTGTAAAATATAAAAAATTTCGAATAATTTTTTTATCACAAAAAAGATGAAAATTGTCAAAAATTGCAGAAACCGACATATTTCCAGGTTTTTTCCAATGATATATTTTACTACAATATACTACTAGACAATATCGGTTTCTGCGGTTTACATTAAAAAAAATATCATATTACTTCTATCACCTGCATTGGAAGCAGTAAGGGATTGTATATATATATATATATATATATATATATATATATATATATATATATATATATATATATATATATAAGAAATATCTACCTATATATTTTCTGATATCCGCCTATATATATCCACATATATATTTTCTTTTTTCATTTTAAATCTTATATATATATATATATATATATATATAACCACCAGGAATCAATACCACCAGAAAAACAATGGAAAGCCGTATCAAGGCACTTTATAGAAGAATAAGACATGATTTAAAAAAAGTAAAATTTCCCTATCTTGTACTCATTCCAAAAATGCACAAAAAAACGATCAAATTTATACCTGTAACAGTCGGATGCGGATCTTACCTTACAGTGGCTAATACTAAGTTGCTTACTATTCTGACTCCCTTATTGAAGGAAATTAAAAAAGAAAGGACCTGCATGGTGTCAAACTCTTATGAATTAATTAATACAAATTAAGTAGAATACAGGAGAAAATGCTTTTTAGATGCTTCGATTTTAAAGACCTGTTTAATCACGTAAACTTAAATGATTTATTCATCATTTTGATGGAGCTTCATGAACATTACAATCTACACTCTACCATTTCAGTCAACAAATATAAAAAGCTGATAAATATTGTCTTATTTGAAAATATTCTGCACCGTGGAATTGGTTTTTATCGCCAAACAGGGTATCCCCTTGGGTAGGGGATGCTCCTCCATTCTTGCGGATATTTACTTGAACAAGTATGAGCAAGGTACTTATTTAGTTAATGAATTACCATTCTACCGCTTTGTTGACGATGTGATATGTGGACAAACAGATCAACATGACCATATTGATTTTGGGTTTTATCTTAAATGCCTGGACCTTATAGAAACTCAATATACAAATAAATGAACTGTTACTTTACTGGATATAAGTATTTACTATAATGAAAATGACAAAATATGTTTTAAACTTTATGACAAACGGGATAACTTTGATTTCGATATTAATTTTATAATAGAGAGGAAATCCAATTTATGTAATGGTATATTCAGAAATATAATAATTAATCATTTAAATCGATATAGACGTCTTAATACAGAAAAAGAACAGCAACAATGTATTAATAAATTACTCCAAGAAGCAGCAAAATGCCATTATCGGCTTCGATATCTAAGACACTATGTACGCTTGGCCTTTAAGAAGGGAAAAAAAGGTATTACATGATGATTGTATATCGGTGCAGTATCTTTACATGGCGTTTCTCGTGGTCTTCATCATTTTGCTGTAGGGTGTTTTATATCTTGAGCCTCTTTGTGCTTCATGGTCTTTTTACTTAGGGATGTTTCATTGGTTTCATCGGACGGAGGGATGCTTCGGGAAGACAGCGGCACCGGGAGTGTTTCCTGGGAATAAAAGCGCATTAACCGGGAACGGGGGGTCTGTGTATTTTTATACTTATGGTTCATAACGGTGTATTTTTATACTTATGGTTTATAACCTTCTCAAATTGGTACCGGCCTCCGGGAGTGTTGCCGCGACTCAAATCATGCTTTAACCGAGGAGTGGGGGTCACACCCTCCCCGGCCACTTTTAGTTACTCCTTTTGTTCACTACTCTTTTATATTCCTTTTGGATATATATATATATATATATATATATATATATATATATATATATATATATATATATATATATATATATATATATATATATATATATATATATATATATATATAATCCAAGAAAAAGAAGAATTGAAGGAATAAGGGATAGCCAAATGCTTTGCATTTAATGGTTGGGGAGGATTGCGACTCCCCCTCCCGTTTAAAGCTGCTTTTCCAGCCTAGGCAAACGCTCACGGTACCAATACAAAGCAAAGTTTGGTCCCCATTGCGTGCTAATACGAAGGCACCCGGATACTGAAGAACAAGACCAACCAAACAGAAGGACAGTGGACCAAAAGTGAAACCTGCCCAACTCGCTATCAAATATTTACCTCGAATATGGGCTTTCATACAGCAATACACATTGGAAGAACCTATTAACTTTCAAATAGAAGAAACACATAAAAATATAGCCATTATGCTTGACTTAGTTAAATTAAAGGCCAGAAAATTTCAAATTACATTAAAACCCAAAATACAGAACAAGCAAAGTATGGAATATTTTATAACCACATTCAGAAATAAAAAATTTGATGGAATTCCCTTTAATTCGATACTCTACAATATTAAAACTTTCTTGCCTATTCCGGACCTTAAGGTAAAAATGACTTACCGCTTTGTACGCACAAACGGTAGGAGATTCTTCAACTACAACAATATCTGTAAAGAATTGGATACTAAAACAACAGAATGCAAATATTTGGTGCTCGTGACTTTAACAATAACGGGAATAAAATAAGGATTTATGAAATTAATAAAAAATAAATATTGATAAGGTTGGACAACTGGTGGCGACATAGATGGTTGTGAAAATATTGTGCACAATTCTCATTTCTCCTTATGTTATATGTATGATTATGTAAAGTTTTATCAATGAAATGGAAAAAATGGTTCTTCTTAATGAGATCGAAGGTATAATTAGAAAAATGGGATATAGGAATGGGACCAGTTAAAAAAGTGGTGAAAAGTTCAATTATAACAAGGAGTTCAAGTTTGAAAGAAGATTCAATAATATCAAAAAAAAAATGATAGTAAAGTGGATAGAAATAGTAAAAATATGGATATTCCAGTAATACAGATCCTGCCATTATTTAGTGGGAGTAAGGAGGAAGATATAAATTTCTTTATAAAACAATTTGATGAATTAGCAGAGTTAGCAAGTTGGAAGGAAGAGCATAAAGTGGCTATCATTAAAACCAGATTAAAAGATAAGGCTATGCAGTTTTTAATTCAAAACCCTGAATTACAAAACGAAAAGGAGTTTGATAAAATAAAAATATTACTAATAAATAAATTTTCAAACAGAATAACAATAACGCAAGAACAGGACGCATTCAATAAAATAAAACAAACGCCTGATATGTCAGTGGACGAGCTTGTGCTAAAAATAAAAAACGCAGCGCGTAATTTTTTGAACCTTAAGGATACAACAGATGGAGAGGTAGAGAAAATAACCAATAAAATAATGTTGGGAAAATTCATTAGCGCATTACGCCCTGATTTGGCAATTGAAGTGAAAAAAAAAGATCCGCAGCGGTTTGAAGATGCCATAAAAGATGCCGAACTGTTTGAAATAATTCTTAATGATAGGACTCCAGAAGAATCACATAACGAACTGAGAGAAATGTTACTTACAACACAGGTTCAAGATTTGAGTTTAGAAATTAATAAATTAAAATTGCAAAATATACCAAATCAATCCATGGAACGAGCTGTGTTTTGCATAAGGTGTGGAAAAAATGGACATTACTTCTCAGATTGCTGGTACAATGAGAGTAATACTGCATTTGCAAAGAATCCCAAACGAATGAATTATCAGCAATATGGGTTTGAGCAAACAAATTATATCAGAGGAAACAGAAACGAAAATCTCAGAAATTATGAACGAGGAGGATATAATAGAAATAATAGGGAATATCAAGGAAATAATAATGATCAAAGAAATTATTACGATCAATTAGAAACCAACGTAGAAAATAGAGAGAGGCAAAGTATAAGAGGAAATTTTAGGGGGCGCAACGGAAGAAATATAAGATCAAACACATATGAGAGAAACAATAATAATAGTAATTTAAACTAAGAGCTGGAATTTGGGACCAAGGAACGAATCGTACAAATTCCAGAGAAATAAATAAATTCGGTTCACAAACATATAGAAATAAAAAAAAATGGAGATGACTGGCAAAACTATAAAAATTTGAAGAGAGGACAATATTATGAAAATAATGATAAAGCAAAATATGATACCAAAAGTATCCTTTCAAGCGAATGTGAAAACGTATCTAGCCTACAATTACCGATGGTAGAAATAGATTGCAAAGGAATAAAAATAATAAGTGTAATTGATAGTGGGGCTCAAGTTAGTATTATAGATTTGGAAACATTTCAAAAACTGAAACAGAATAGAAATGTAAAAATAAAATACATAACCAGAAGAGTAATACTTCAGACGTTTACTAAAGAAAATATAGAATTTTTAAATTGCATTCAATTTTCATTTAGAATTGGGGAAAAGACATGAGTAGATAAGAAAGGAGAGTTCTGCAACAGAGGCTCAGCGATGCTCAGCGCTCAGCAAAATGGCCGCCATCTTGGATTTTCGTAATCCTGGACGGGGGGTGTAAAAGAGGGGAGAGAATGAAAAAAGGTGGGGGTGAAAATTTTTCGAAACTTTTTGTCGGGTGGCAACGATGTCGTAGTCTTGTACGAGGGGTTGAGGGGGAAATAAATTTTTTGGAATGAGATTTTTTTCTAAGTATAGGAGAAACTTTTTTCGGGGTGGCAACGCCTAGGGTTCTGCAACGAAGGCTCAGCGATGCTCAGCGCCCCCTAGCGACGGAAAGTGGAACTATGGAGGATGGAACTTAGAAATATTTTTTGTTTGGGTTGCCATAGCAACACCTGGGGGAAGAAACTTTTTTGAGGGTGGCAACACCTTCTCTTCACTCTCAATTGAAGAGCAGTGCCATCAGCGCCCCCTAGCGGTAGAAAGGAGAATTAAAATTGGGATTTTTCTGATAATTGGGATTTTATTTTTTTTATTTTTCTAAATGAATTAATTAAGTACGAAATATTCGCATTTTTTTTTTCTTTTTTTAAAATGAATTAAAGGTGTTAATGAGGATAATGAAATAAAGTAATTAAGTATATCAAGGTCTATGTTATTGCATGCTAGAAGCGTGCCAATATCCCTCCGCCAAGGACATGTTAAGGGTATACCAAGGGTGTACCAAAGGGATATGCTGAAGACATGCTAAGGTCATATCAATACCCCTCCGCCTAAGAAAAGAGTGCTTGCCCTATATCGCGGTTACGAAGTGAACTGCGAGAATCTTGTAGGGTGAGATACTTGAAAATATCGTATGACGCAGGGTATGCCAAGAGCATCGAACATGAATTTTAAGAAAGTGTCACTTTTAGCGTTTTTTCACAAAAAGTTTCAAAAACGTTAAAAAACAACAAAAATGTACGTTTTTAAAATAAATTGTGGTTTTTAGATTGTTTGAATTCTCTATGGGAAATAACATGGGTTTTCGCACTTTTGCGTATTTTTTGTAAAAAAAATGTGCGTTTTTGCAAAAGTGTTACCAAAAAAGCGTTTTTTGAAAAATGTGACATTTTGCGATTTTTTTTCAAAATGCCGTTTTCTCTATGAGAATTAACATAGGTTTTCGCACTTTTACATTTTTTTTTTAAAAATGTGCGTTTTTGCAAAAGTGTTACCAAAAATGCGTTTTTTGAAAAATGTGACATTTTGCGATTTTTTTCAAAAACACACTTTTTACTTGTAAAAACTAAGAAAAACACGTTTTTAAAGTAGCAGAATCGCATGAATTGGTGTTTTAAAGTAGCAGAATCGCATGAATTGGGTGTATAGGAATCTCGAGAATCTCGGGAATTGGGTGTATAGGAGGGGTGTGTTTCCCCAGCCATTTAAGTCTTGGAGTTTAAATAATAGCAGATACCAATGTCTGTATGCATATGTTTTTACAAGTGTATACTACAATAGGGGTTTCTTTATACCAACATGGTTTAATATGGGTGTTATTTTATGCATGTGTATACTACCATAGGAGTTTCTTTATACCAACATAGTTTAATACGTGTGTTATTTTACAAGTGTACTACTAGCATAGGGGTACCTTTCAATCTTAACCTGTTTTGAGGCGCCTTGTTTTAAAATGAAACCACAGAGAAAGAATCATCTGAATAAAACCCCTCTTCGATGCCTAGGGTAAAAACATGCGAGAAAGAGGAGCCCTCATTCAAAACCGCAAAGTCCATTAAATCACGATGAAAGATCTGCCCCTCCCCACCTCGCGTGAATGTGGATAGTTACATCGTATGGTCAGTGCGAGAAAGATGAAGATACTGCTAACAGAGTGGTACCAGGCTATAACTTGAGGCTATTTGCCGCGTTGGGCTGGGTCGACTGAACCGCTCTCGCTGCTATTGTTAACATCTGTGGTGGGGGACAGTTTTTCCGGACTGATAGAATGCTTGTGTTGGACCATCGCGAAATGCTATTCTCAGCTGGGAGAGGCTCTTTTAAAGAAGTTCTTATTAAATTTTAACATGTTTTAAAAACAATCTTTCATTCATTAGTGTTATGAATCACGCAAGTTAATTAAAGGATGTTAATTAAATTAATTGATTAAGTATTGAATGCCTGTATACCAGGAGCATGTTAAGGACATGTCAAGGGGTATGTCAAAGCGTACCAAGGGTGTACCAAAGGAGTATGCTAAAGACATGACAAAGTCTACACTATCCCTCTGCTATATCACGGTTACGAAGTGAACTGCGAGAATCTTGTAGGGTGGGATACTTGAAAATATCGTATGATGAGGGGTATGCCAAGAGGATCGAACATGAATTTTAAGAATGTGCCGCTTTTTGCGTTTTTTTCACAAAAAGTTTTCAAAACGTTAAAAAAACAACAAAAATGTGTGTTTTTTCAACAAGTTGAAGTTTTGGAGTTGTTGGATTTCTCTATGGGAATTAACATGGGTTTTCACACTTTTGCGAATTTTTTAGAAAAAAAATGTGGTTTTTTGCAAAAATGCAGCCAAAAATGTGTTTTTTTGCAAAACGCGGAATCGGCCGATTTTTTTCAAACTGTTGGATTTCTCTATGGAAATTAACATAGGTTTTCACACTTTTGCAATTTTTTGAAAGAAAATGTGCGTTTTTGCAAAAATGCGGCCAAAAAAGCGTGTTTTTAAAGTAGCAGAATCGCGTGAATTGGGTGTATGGGAGGGGGTGTGTTTCCCCAACCATTACGGTCTTAGAGTTTAAAAAATAAATATTTTTAAATAATCGTGAAAGTGTCTAAAATACTTGAGTGTTATGAATCTCACAAGTTAATGAAAGGATGATAATTAAATAAAGTCTTAGAGTTTAAATAATAGCAGATACCAATGGCTGTATGCATATGTTTTTACAAGTGTACTACTACTACCATAGGGGGTTTCTTTAAACCAACATGTTTTAATACGTGTGTTATTCTAAGAGGGAGAAACACCTAATATGGTGATACATATGACACACGCGCTCAGCACAAATCGATAGAAATAAATGGTGAGATAGTTTTTAAAGACGAGACTTTTAAATTTTTTTTCGATAAATAAGGTATTTGAGGTTATTTAACGTGTGAATGAACGATACATACCAATAAAATGAGGAACTAGGCTAAGTTTACAAGTATGGGACTTTAAAGTTTTGATGTTTTAGGGGTAGAACTTGAATTTATAATTAAACATGATTTATACTAACTACTGCAAAGGGAGAAATGCATAGCGAAAGGGGTTATGTGTGTATATATATATATATATATAATACATATAACCAACACCCACCGGTGGAATGCAGATCTAAGATAGTATGTTTAGGAGAAGACATGAGATTCTTAAGTAAATGGAGTATTGAGAGGCATTTAAAGAGATATAAACATATGATAAGGTAACATCCATAATACACACAACTAATATAGGACAGCGAAAGGAAAACTTTAGTATTGTTTAGAGACCGAACTTCAAATATGTAAGTAAATATAGGTGTTTGGAAATTTTTAATGGGCTATGTGCAACACACATGTCCCCGATCACAGTGGTGGAAAAGTGATACCGGAGCAGTTTTTAAAGATGTGACTTTAACTTTTTTCAATTAAGTGAAGAATCTAATAAATATTAGAGGGTGCTAGCGCTTACCGAGGGTTTTATGTATAATACACATAAGCAGCATATAACATTAGGAAGGGGATATTAGAAAATTTTTTAAAGATAGGACTTTAGATTTTGGAACTAAATGAGATATCAAGAAACATTTAAAGGGGATGAAAATATCTAATGAGGCGGAATGGGGGTGTACTTACCCAAGATACCCAGCACTGAAATTATTCACTAAGATAAATTTTTTTAAAGTAAAGACTTTAGAAGTTTCACATAAAAGGCAATTTATACTAGTTTTTAAAGAAATGAAAACGCCCAGCGAGATGACTTAGAATGAATACAACGCCGATATATATAACAGTGAAAAGAAAACTTAAATATTGTTTAAAGACTGCACTTCAAATTTCAAAGTAAATGTACATACCCGGAAACTCTTAATGGACTAGTATAATACACATACTTGATATAACAGTTAAATGACGAACTAAGAATAATTTATAAGTATGTAACTTTGGATTTTTTTAGTTAAATAGGGATTTCAGCTAATTTTTAGAGGTATAGAAAGGTATACTAAAGGGTGTACAACAAATTTTTAGAAGGGACTTAGGGAATTTGCTAGCTAAATAGGGATTTCCACTACTTTTTAAAGGGATATAAAGGCATACTAAAGGGTATATAGCAAATTTTTAGAGGGGACTTTGAGAATTTTTTAGCTAAATAGGGATTTCTACTAACTTTTAAGGAATAGAAACACGTACTGAAGAGTATAGAGCGTAATCATTACTAACACCTAGTGCTAAAATGAGGAATTAGAGTAATATTTTGGGGATCGAACATGAATTTTAAGTAAATGTTATGTTTAAAAACTTTTAAAGTAGCGTAAATACCTACTAAGATGACATATGCGATACACATAGCCAATACATAGTTATTAAATAGGGAAAAGCTAAGATGGCTTTTTAGAATAACACCTAAAATTTTTTCTAACTAAGCGCAATATATCAACACTTAAAGCGGACGAATACGAAGATTCAGACGGCATGTGTGATACACATCGCGGGCACATAATAGTTAAATCTTAATTTAAGTAAGTTTTTAAGGATAGAACTCTGAATTTTTTGGGTAAATGAGATGTTTAAGAACATTTAAAGAGTCAAAAACACTTAATAAGGCGGTATGAGATGATTTCATCATCATCAGATAACAGCGAAATGGGGATACTACAAATATTTTAAAGGGGAATCCTTAAAATTTCTAAGTAAATAACCTTTAAAGGGGTGAAAAATATATAGTGAAGTTGTGTAGATAATACAGATCATCGACATTCTAAAACAGACGAGACATGTCTATACAAGATAAAAAAATGTTGTACGTTAATATAAACATACATTATTCTATGTAGCAATGTAATACATACCCCAAGATTTATATAAAGTAATTGCGAATACATTATACCAATCCCATCAGAAATCAGCGTGTGTGTAATTATACCTTAAAAAGCTATATATCTGTAGTATCCCAACGGATACTAATATTTGTCTTACACATTAAGTTAAAACTTTTTTTTAATTACACTTAAAATAAGTGCAACTGAAATAAAGTTTTTCTAAGTTTGAAAAACAAATATTAGTATCCGTTGGGATACTACAGATATATAGCTTTTTAAGGTATAATTACACACACACACACACACATACACACACACACACACACACATACACACACACACACACACACGCACACACACACGCACACACACACACACACGTACACACACACACACACACGGTAAATATAGACAGGTCATTCATAATCAGAGAGGGATTTTCTTTAATTATTTTACTAAAATCTATTATTTTTTAACATGTGATTCTATTTTATACCATAGTTTAACTGTAACCATGATATGACCTTGATGTGACCTTGTCGTGTAGGGGGTGTCGTTGAAGTATCGATTTTATCACTTCTGCTGTGGATTTCGTGCTGTCAAGACGCGTTTCAAGTTGCTCTGGGAATATGTCGGTTTAAGTTGGTAAAGCTGGAGATGTTATATCTGTCATTATTCATCGGCCTACACCTAATGTAGCATTTTGAGTCGGATTGAACATGTAAGTACTTGCTTTAATATGATTTTATTCTATTATTTTATTAAACTTAGTATTTTTATAGTATGTTACAGCTTTATTATTTTATTTAGTTAAGATTTTTATCAATTTGATGTAGTTTGTTGGGGTTTTAGTACCTAGATATATTATTCAGCTTGATAATTTTATTATTTTAGCTGATTTCTGATGGGATTGGTATAATGTATTCGCAATTACTTTATATAAATCTTGGGGTATGTATTACATTGCTACATAGAATAATGTATGTTTATATTAACGTACAACATTTTTTTATCTTGTATAGACATGTCTCGTCTGTTTTAGAATGTCGATGATCTGTATTATCTACACAACTTCACTATATATTTTTCACCCCTTTAAAGGTTATTTACTTAGAAATTTTAAGGATTCCCCTTTAAAATATTTGTAGTATCCCCATTTCGCTGTTATCTGATGATGATGAAATCATCTCATACCGCCTTATTAAGTGTTTTTGACTCTTTAAATGTTCTTAAACATCTCATTTACCCAAAAAATTCAGAGTTCTATCCTTAAAAACTTACTTAAATTAAGATTTAACTATTATGTGCCCGCGATGTGTATCACACATGCCGTCTGAATCTTCGTATTCGTCCGCTTTAAGTGTTGATATATTGCGCTTAGTTAGAAAAAATTTTAGGTGTTATTCTAAAAAGCCATCTTAGCTTTTCCCTATTTAATAACTATGTATTGGCTATGTGTATCGCATATGTCATCTTAGTAGGTATTTACGCTACTTTAAAAGTTTTTAAACATAACATTTACTTAAAATTCATGTTCGATCCCCAAAATATTACTCTAATTCCTCATTTTAGCACTAGGTGTTAGTAATGATTACGCTCTATACTCTTCAGTACGTGTTTCTATTCCTTAAAAGTTAGTAGAAATCCCTATTTAGCTAAAAAATTCTCAAAGTCCCCTCTAAAAATTTGCTATATACCCTTTAGTATGCCTTTATATCCCTTTAAAAAGTAGTGGAAATCCCTATTTAGCTAGCAAATTCCCTAAGTCCCTTCTAAAAATTTGTTGTACACCCTTTAGTATACCTTTCTATACCTCTAAAAATTAGCTGAAATCCCTATTTAACTAAAAAAATCCAAAGTTACATACTTATAAATTATTCTTAGTTCGTCATTTAACTGTTATATCAAGTATGTGTATTATACTAGTCCATTAAGAGTTTCCGGGTATGTACATTTACTTTGAAATTTGAAGTGCAGTCTTTAAACAATATTTAAGTTTTCTTTTCACTGTTATATATATCGGCGTTGTATTCATTCTAAGTCATCTCGCTGGGCGTTTTCATTTCTTTAAAAACTAGTATAAATTGCCTTTTATGTGAAACTTCTAAAGTCTTTACTTTAAAAAAATTTATCTTAGTGAATAATTTCAGTGCTGGGTATCTTGGGTAAGTACACCCCCATTCCGCCTCATTAGATATTTTCATCCCCTTTAAATGTTTCTTGATATCTCATTTAGTTCCAAAATCTAAAGTCCTATCTTTAAAAAATTTTCTAATATCCCCTTCCTAATGTTATATGCTGCTTATGTGTATTATACATAAAACCCTCGGTAAGCGCTAGCACCCTCTAATATTTATTAGATTCTTCACTTAATTGAAAAAAGTTAAAGTCACATCTTTAAAAACTGCTCCGGTATCACTTTTCCACCACTGTGATCGGGGACATGTGTGTTGCACATAGCCCATTAAAAATTTCCAAACACCTATATTTACTTACATATTTGAAGTTCGGTCTCTAAACAATACTAAAGTTTTCCTTTCGCTGTCCTATATTAGTTGTGTGTATTATGGATGTTACCTTATCATATGTTTATATCTCTTTAAATGCCTCTCAATACTCCATTTACTTAAGAATCTCATGTCTTCTCCTAAACATACTATCTTAGATCTGCATTCCACCGGTGGGTGTTGGTTATATGTATTATATATATATATATATATACACACATAACCCCTTTCGCTATGCATTTCTCCCTTTGCAGTAGTTAGTATAAATCATGTTTAATTATAAATTCAAGTTCTACCCCTAAAACATCAAAACTTTAAAGTCCCATACTTGTAAACTTAGCCTAGTTCCTCATTTTATTGGTATGTATCGTTCATTCACACGTTAAATAACCTCAAATACCTTATTTATCGAAAAAAAATTTAAAAGTCTCGTCTTTAAAAACTATCTCACCATTTATTTCTATCGATTTGTGCTGAGCGCGTGTGTCATATGTATCACCATATTAGGTGTTTCTCCCTCTTAGAATAACACACGTATTAAAACATGTTGGTTTAAAGAAACCCCCTATGGTAGTAGTAGTACACTTGTAAAAACATATGCATACAGCCATTGGTATCTGCTATTATTTAAACTCTAAGACTTTATTTAATTATCATCCTTTCATTAACTTGTGAGATTCATAACACTCAAGTATTTTAGACACTTTCACGATTATTTAAAAATATTTATTTTTTAAACTCTAAGACCGTAATGGTTGGGGAAACACACCCCCTCCCATACACCCAATTCACGCGATTCTGCTACTTTAAAAACACGCTTTTTTGGCCGCATTTTTGCAAAAACGCACATTTTCTTTCAAAAAATTGCAAAAGTGTGAAAACCTATGTTAATTTCCATAGAGAAATCCAACAGTTTGAAAAAAATCGGCCGATTCCGCGTTTTGCAAAAAAACACATTTTTGGCTGCATTTTTGCAAAAAACCACATTTTTTTTCTAAAAAATTCGCAAAAGTGTGAAAACCCATGTTAATTCCCATAGAGAAATCCAACAACTCCAAAACTTCAACTTGTTGAAAAAACACACATTTTTGTTGTTTTTTTAACGTTTTGAAAACTTTTTGTGAAAAAAACGCAAAAAGCGGCACATTCTTAAAATTCATGTTCGATCCTCTTGGCATACCCCTCATCATACGATATTTTCAAGTATCCCACCCTACAAGATTCTCGCAGTTCACTTCGTAACCGTGATATAGCAGAGGGATAGTGTAGACTTTGTCATGTCTTTAGCATACTCCTTTGGTACACCCTTGGTACGCTTTGACATACCCCTTGACATGTCCTTAACATGCTCCTGGTATACAGGCATTCAATACTTAATCAATTAATTTAATTAACATCCTTTAATTAACTTGCGTGATTCATAACACTAATGAATGAAAGATTGTTTTTAAAACATGTTAAAATTTAATAAGAACTTCTTTAAAAGAGCCTCTCCCAGCTGAGAATAGCATTTCGCGATGGTCCAACACAAGCATTCTATCAGTCCGGAAAAACTGTCCCCCACCACAGATGTTAACAATAGCAGCGAGAGCGGTTCAGTCGACCCAGCCCAACGCGGCAAATAGCCTCAAGTTATAGCCTGGTACCACTCTGTTAGCAGTATCTTCATCTTTCTCGCACTGACCATACGATGTAACTATCCACATTCACGCGAGGTGGGGAGGGGCAGATCTTTCATCGTGATTTAATGGACTTTGCGGTTTTGAATGAGGGCTCCTCTTTCTCGCATGTTTTTACCCTAGGCATCGAAGAGGGGTTTTATTCAGATGATTCTTTCTCTGTGGTTTCATTTTAAAACAAGGCGCCTCAAAACAGGTTAAGATTGAAAGGTACCCCTATGCTAGTAGTACACTTGTAAAATAACACACGTATTAAACTATGTTGGTATAAAGAAACTCCTATGGTAGTATACACATGCATAAAATAACACCCATATTAAACCATGTTGGTATAAAGAAACCCCTATTGTAGTATACACTTGTAAAAACATATGCATACAGACATTGGTATCTGCTATTATTTAAACTCCAAGACTTAAATGGCTGGGGAAACACACCCCTCCTATACACCCAATTCCCGAGATTCTCGAGATTCCTATACACCCAATTCATGCGATTCTGCTACTTTAAAACACCAATTCATGCGATTCTGCTACTTTAAAAACGTGTTTTTCTTAGTTTTTACAAGTAAAAAGTGTGTTTTTGAAAAAAATCGCAAAATGTCACATTTTTCAAAAAACGCATTTTTGGTAACACTTTTGCAAAAACGCACATTTTTAAAAAAAAAATGTAAAAGTGCGAAAACCTATGTTAATTCTCATAGAGAAAACGGCATTTTGAAAAAAAATCGCAAAATGTCACATTTTTCAAAAAACGCTTTTTTGGTAACACTTTTGCAAAAACGCACATTTTTTTTACAAAAAATACGCAAAAGTGCGAAAACCCATGTTATTTCCCATAGAGAATTCAAACAATCTAAAAACCACAATTTATTTTAAAAACGTACATTTTTGTTGTTTTTTAACGTTTTTGAAACTTTTTGTGAAAAAACGCTAAAAGTGACACTTTCTTAAAATTCATGTTCGATGCTCTTGGCATACCCTGCGTCATACGATATTTTCAAGTATCTCACCCTACAAGATTCTCGCAGTTCACTTCGTAACCGCGATATAGGGCAAGCACTCTTTTCTTAGGCGGAGGGGTATTGATATGACCTTAGCATGTCTTCAGCATATCCCTTTGGTACACCCTTGGTATACCCTTAACATGTCCTTGGCGGAGGGATATTGGCACGCTTCTAGCATGCAATAACATAGACCTTGATATACTTAATTACTTTATTTCATTATCCTCATTAACACCTTTAATTCATTTTAAAAAAAGAAAAAAAAAATGCGAATATTTCGTACTTAATTAATTCATTTAGAAAAATAAAAAAAATAAAATCCCAATTATCAGAAAAATCCCAATTTTAATTCTCCTTTCTACCGCTAGGGGGCGCTGATGGCACTGCTCTTCAATTGAGAGTGAAGAGAAGGTGTTGCCACCCTCAAAAAAGTTTCTTCCCCCAGGTGTTGCTATGGCAACCCAAACAAAAAATATTTCTAAGTTCCATCCTCCATAGTTCCACTTTCCGTCGCTAGGGGGCGCTGAGCATCGCTGAGCCTTCGTTGCAGAACCCTAGGCGTTGCCACCCCGAAAAAAGTTTCTCCTATACTTAGAAAAAAATCTCATTCCAAAAAATTTATTTCCCCCTCAACCCCTCGTACAAGACTACGACATCGTTGCCACCCGACAAAAAGTTTCGAAAAATTTTCACCCCCACCTTTTTTCATTCTCTCCCCTCTTTTACACCCCCCGTCCAGGATTACGAAAATCCAAGATGGCGGCCATTTTGCTGAGCGCTGAGCATCGCTGAGCCTCTGTTGCAGAACTCTCCTTTCTTATCTACTGACATGCAAAAATTATTTTTTCGTGACAAAACAGAACTTTCAGGGGCAATATAATATGCTTTTAGGCTATGACTTTTTATCCTCACATAAAGCAATTTTAAATACAAAAGATAACGAAGTACAATTTGGGAATACTGCGATTAAATTGCATAAAAGTGAAAATACAAACCCAATTCAGAATTCAAAACAAAAACCACAAAGCCAGAGAATTCGCGATGAAAATAGATATAATAGTAATTATGAAAATTATAATACTGATGACGACGAAGATGAGGAAATAAATAGTTGTTATAATGAATCCAATAATGAGAATGAAGATAGAATAAGCGATGACAATGAAAGCGGTAACGATAGAAAAAACTCTAATATGCAAAATTGTAGCACTCGCGATAATGTAAATGATGAAAAATTGTTACCAAGTTCTAATGAAAATAATAAGAATAAGAATATTAAACAGAAAGAGGAAAAGCAGATTTTCGCTAAATTGAAAAGAAAAATAACATTAAAGCCAGGGGAGTCAGAAATAGTCCAATTGATTTTGTCACAGGAATTAAATGAGGGACAGGATGTGTTATTTTCTCCAATAAAAATGGCAAGAACATTAATCACGGATGAAGTGATCCAAAGTATAGAAACTAAAAATAAGATTAGAATGTTGTTATACAATGAAAAAAATTGCCAAATTACACTTAATAAAAATATGAACGTGGGTATAATAACAGAACAAATCGAAATTGTTGATACAAAAAATAAAAGCAGTAAACCCACGTTGGAAATTAATAATATTCAAAATTTAAATAAAACAGATTATCAACAAATTCGGGAATTAAGAGAGAAAGAAATATCTCCAGACGATTTTCAAGTACAGCACTTAAATAAGGAAGATAGAAATAAAGTTATTGAATTAATGATGACCAATACAGAGGTTTTCTCAAAGTCATATGCTACACTAGGTAAAACATCAGCAGTAGTACCGAAAATCGAACTTATGCACAATTATCCTATTCAGAGTCGACCATACCCAATTCCGAGAGCAGTACGAGAAATTGCGCAAAAAGAAATTAGGGAATTATTGGAAAATGACATTATTGAAAGTTCACAAAGCACGTACGCTAGTCCCATTATTCTAGTAAAGAAACCAAGTAAACCAAATTAAGAACCTAAATATAGACTTGCTATTGATTATAGGGCCATAAACGCGTATTTACCACTTTTGCCAATAAACTTACCAAAGGTGAAGGATATATTACAAAATATCGCTGGTAGTAAGATTTATACAGTTATGGATTTGAAGGCGGCGTTTTTTCAGATCGAACTAAGAAGACAAGATAGAAAGGCCTTAACGTTCACAACATTTATGAGAAATTTTAATCCTAAAAGAATTCCGTTTGGTCTTAAAAACTCAGGAGCATATTTTCAACTTTTAATGAACAAAGTGTTAGGAGATCTATCAGAGTTAAAAATATACTTTTACTTAGATGACTTAGTCATATGCCCACAAAATAACGACGAAATGTTAGAGAAAATCAAAATTGTTTTCCGAAGATTGAAAGAAAATAATTTAACACTCGACCCGGCGAAGTTACAGATATGCAAATCGCAAATTGAATTTTTGGGATATAAAGTAAATGCGAATGGTATAAGCCCATCAATAAAAAACTGTGCAAAAGTGCAAAATTTCAAACAACCCCAAACGGTTAAACAAGTAAAAAGCTTTCTTGGGACAACAAACTATTTCAGAGGTCTGATAAAAAATTATGCACAAATTGCAGAACCGTTGGTAAATTTGACAAAAAAGAATGTTAGGTTCGAGTGGAATAATGAATGTAGAAAAGCTTTTGAAAAATTAAAAAATGCAATTTTTAAAGAACCAGTTGTAAGACAGCCTGATGAAGTAAACCCGTTTGTCTTAACTACGGATGGCTCAGGTAAGGGGATTAGTAGTATTTTGATGCAAAGGGTAAATGGAGTCGATCATGTTATCGAATTTTTTTCAAGACCTGTGAACCCGGCAGAGAAGCGTTATCCTGCAATAAAGCTAGAATTGCTAGCTATACACGCATCCTTACAACACTTCAGAGAATATCTGTTCGGAAGGAGTTTCACCTTGCTGAGTGACGCAAAATCCCTTATGTACCACATAAAATTAGATAAAATGCCAAATATCATATCGAGGTGGCTAATTGACATAAGTCAGTATGATTTTAAATTCAAATATCAAAAAGGTGAAAATAACGCAAGTGATTATTGCTCGAGATATGTATTTGACAATGATAACCAAATCAAATGTGTAAATACTTTAATTAAAAATGATGAGATAAATGTGGAGAAAATATTAGAGCAACAAATGGTAGATGAAAAATTAAGTAAAATTAGAGAGGAATTACAAAAAGGAAGAAACCGATATCACAATAACAAGGTATACTATATTGATAGCCAAAATAAACTGTTAATGGTAAAGAAGGAAAATAAAAGACAAACGTATAGGAAAATAAATGAGAATAAGATTGTAATACCGCACTCGCTAAAGGGAAAGATAATAGAGATAGCACATTTCCCTCATTTCGGAGTAAAAAAGACATACCAATTACTTTCAAAAAAATATTTTTGGATAGGGGCTTTCCAAGGCGTGGAAAATTTTTGTAAGTCTTGTAATCAATGCTTGTTAGTAAAACACAAAAATATACCACCAGCCAGACTTCAGGCTATGCCAGAAATATTAAAACCAGGAATATATTTACAACTGGATTGCGTAGGAAAACTACCGCGCAGTAATAGAGGAAATAATTTTGTAATTACAATTGTAGACATGTTTTCACGATACTTTGAGGCCTATGCAGTCAGAGACATTACTGCTAAAACAATAGTAAATAAACTAACAAACTTCGTGACAACTTATGGAGTTCCAATTATTATTCAAAGCGATAATGCTCAAATTTTTAAAAGTAAAGAATACATAGATTTTACAAATGCATTAAATATTGAAAGGCGATACAGTTCGGTTTATTTCCCAAGTTCTTTAGGTCGTTGTGAAAGAATACACAGAGACATGAAACAATGTATAATGTGTTTGTCAAAGACTACGTTTGAATGGGATGAATCTTTAAAATGGTTTAAGTTTTATGTGAATAACACTATTAACAGTAATACAGGATTTGAGCCTTCATTCCTGTTCTATCTTAGAGATTTATCATTGCCATTTGAAAATATTAAACAAACAAACATACCAAGTAAGGAAGAAATAGATGTAATGTATAGTGATGTAAATAATTATAAAAAAATATGTGGCACAGCATTTAAAAAATATAGACAAAGTCGTGAAAGACTCATCGGAACAACAAAAGCTGATAAATGACAAACAAATGAAGAAATATAAAATAGTGAGAAAAAACGATATATTTATAGGAGCGACAGTGTACCTAAAAAAGTTCTTAAAACCAAGGGTATTAGAGGATCGATATGATGGACCATTTAGAATTACGAAATTAGTCCGAAATAATAATGTTATAATATGTCTAATATATATGTTAAAGTGATGAAAATAAAACTTTTAAAGTGCACATAAATAAACTATACATGGCAGCGGAGCGAAAACAATATTTGAAAGATAGTGACGAAAGCGAATCAAACCACACACACACACACAGGACAAAGAAAAAAATCAAAATGAGAAAGTGATTAGAAATAATTATCAAAGTCAAACTAAGGAAGGGAAGGTCACTAAAGAAAAGCAATTAAAATGTGAAAATAATAGAAATGATGATGAGGCTTGCTATAATGCCAGAGGGTATAATTTTCGCCCTCGAATTGTTGTAAATAGTAATTTCATAAAACAAAGAATATGAAAAATATGTTAAAAAGTTTGTAATTAATGTCTTAAATAGAAAGTGATAATTGAGTGTATATGTATATGTTTGTATGTTTTAAATTGTGGATATAAGTATATTTCAAAAAGTATGTTATGTATTTCTGACATTACATATATGGCAAGTTCTAAAAAAAAAAAAAGAAAAAGAAAAAAAAAGTGAAATAACAAAGTAATTTATAAATAATATGGTGGTATGGAATTCAACCATAACCAAGAATCGGAAGTTGATAGTTGCACTACTACAATATGTTATAAAATGAAATGATAACAAGAAAATGTATGATAATAATAAAGTAATGAATGCTGTTATGTAATGATATGTCGTATGTAAATAATTCTGTAAAAGGAGAAATGAAAATTATGCATTGCAAATAATATATATCAAAATTTGCAAGTTAATAATAATTTGAATGTTGGTAATCCTCATGTAATTTATGGTACATTATGTCAATTATGAATAATGGACTAACGTGACAGGGAACTATCAAGAAACTACAAAGAACTAGCAAAGCTATGAGTTGTACGAGGCTAAAAAGTGGAACTCAGCCTTTCTCATGATGGATGAACTTATGTGTTTGCGATGAACCATTGTGAACTCAATTTCTTACCACTGGGGTGAAACTGTGGGAGAGTAACTTTTGGTATTTTTTTTCGCGGGGGGGTGAGAATGTAATGCCAGAAATGTAAAGTATTAAATATTTGGAAGGATTAAAATGATAGAACCAGGATTGCGGGCGGATTATCCCCACGCTAAGCAGGTGGGCGATGGTATACAGGTGGCCCCATATGTTTACATACCACGCTAAGCCGTTTGGCGGCAACCGAGACGGCGACCCCATGTCTACGGATTAGCCCTCAGCTCTACATTCCAGCACGTAGGCCGCCGACCGAAAAAGGGATATAAGTGAGAGTTGCTCAAGGTTGAAGGTCAGAATTGGTCAAGGCAGGCTGTTGGAGTTGGACTAGAAAAGAGTAAGCGGCTGTAGCAGTGTTAAGAGTTGTGTGTGCGTCTCTGATATAGGAATTCGAAGGAGAGCTCATGTTCATCTGGTATTGCAAGTATAAAGTGTGACAAAGCATCGGTGTTACCCAAGTTATATGAAAGAAGATCAGGTACCGTACAATTAACTATATGAGGATAACCTCTCTGTCTAAATTTGTGTTTTTAAGGAAAATCTAATTAATGCATCCCACCAAGTGCTCCAACCAAATATCAATTCATCTGGCATTACACCCCCCGAACTACCCTTGAGATGTATTCCACTATTGTGATACTTATTGAATTTGTAAAACTAAGGAGTGTAAATTAAGTATGTGATAAATAAATGTTAGTTCCTTTACTATTAACCTTATTTTTAGTTTGTTAACTTAGTATCCCGTTAAGCACACAAATGGGTGGGTTTTGCGGCCACCAACGCAATGTACACAGCAGTATGTTTAGAACATATTACATGTTTAATCAATATACAAATTAATAATTAATTTAATGTAAATTGCATTTTTGACAATTATAATTTTAATAAATAAAATTAACAATCGGCACAGCATACATAAAGATCTTTATCATAATCCCATCATTACAGGTGATCTGGATATTATCTCAGATAAAACTCTAAAAAATATTTTCAAACTCGGAGCTAAATACAGATCACAAGAATATAACCAAGTAGTTGAAAATTTCAATCAAGATCTTGAAGAATTCATCTATAAAATAGCAGTAAAACACAGTTTACCTATCCAAGCCTTTCAAGAATGGAAATATAATTTTTCAACAGAATTTCAGTTTTATTACATCAAACAAGGTAACAAAATAAGGAACCTTTCAGTACCTGCAGCTATACAAACAATAAAAGAAAATTTTGTTATAACTTATACTGACAAGATGGTATCACATTTTGCATTTACATGCAAAAAGTTTTACATGGATACACTTTTCCACTGCTACCAAGACAGTACTATGTACACCCCAGTACACAATAAAGGAAATGTTCTATCCAAAAAGATTAAAGCTATGTACAAACGAATCGGTAATGAAATAAAATCTGCTAAATTTCCATATTTAATCCTCATTCCAAAGATGCATAAAGTGCCTGTAAAATTCCGCACAGTTACCATTGGCTGTGGATCATATCTGACAATAGTTAATAAACGACTATTGAACATCCTCAAGTATGTGATGGAAAACATCAAAAAACAAAATCATGTCATGATCAAGAATGGAATAGAAGTTATCGATCGTTTAAAACATTGCAATAAAAATATATGTTTTAAAAGCTTTGATTTCCGCGACCTTTTTAACAACATTGATGTATCAAATTTATACACAATCTTGGAAAAGTTACATGAAGAATTTAACTTGAAGGATTTTATTACATTTCGAAGATACCTTGACCTTATTAAACTAGTGTTAAAGGAAAATATTCTACATAACGGAAAACATTATTACCGACAAATAAAGGGAATTCCAATGGGAGGAGCCTGCTCATCAATCTTGGCTGATATATACCTCTCAACATATGAAAAAGGAACCCATATTTTGTCAGAGATACCATATTTCCGGTGTGTTGACGGTGTGCTATTGGGGTGTTATGAAGACACCACTAATTTCGATTTTACTTTCTACCCACCGGAATTTGAATTAATAGAAAACTGTAAAGAAGAAAATGAAGCGGTAAATTTTCTGGACATCTCAATGAAAAAACATGGATTATATGGTCATTATACAACGTTATATGACAAAAGAGAATTATATAGAATTAAGATCAATTATCTCATCGATTGGAAAACAAATCTTACCAAAAATAATTTCAGAAATATCATACTCGGACACTTCAAGAGAAACCAAATTTGCAACACGCTTAAAAGAGATTGCAATAATAGCAACATTAAAATCATAACTGAGGCTTTATATAAACATTATCCTTTATATTTCTTAAAGGATTGTTATAGATCGATTTTCAAGGATCATGTAGATTTTTTTGACAGTTTACTTCATCAATCTGCAAGTAAATAATGTTTATGCGTACCTGCTAGGATTGCACGCATGCTTAAGATAAAATATATATGATAGCGAGTTGGACAGGTTTCACTTTTGGCCCAGTGTCCTGTTTGGTTGGTCTTGTTCTTCAGTATCCAGGTGCCTTCGTATCAACACGCAATGGGGACCAACCTTTGCTTTGTATTTGTACCGTGAGCGTTTGTCTATGCTAGAAAAACAGCTTTAAACGAGAGGGGGAGTCGCAATCCTCCCCAACCATTAAATGCAAAGCATTTGGTTATCCCTTATTTCTTCAATTTTTCTTTTTCTTGGATTATTATCTGCTTCGGAGTATAGAGCGCGGCTCGGCGCCTTTTCCTGAGTAGTGCCTTAGATTCTAGTGGATATGCATAGGAAATAAATTCAACTGTGAATTTAATTACTGGCTTTTATATGATATATCGTTATCGGTTAAGGTTTTTTACAAATAACAACATTTCATCTTCCATCAATTAAGGCGTATTCATAGTTATTTTGGTACTAGCTTCCAAATCTTCAAGGACACAATGATTATTACCTATTCAGATTCTATATACATTTCAAGCAGATGTAAGGTGAACTTTATCATTCTGAGGGACTTTTCATCTATTTGCAAGTGTTTGAAATATTCTGATTCTAATGTTAATTGGGGATTCCCGGTTTTGGGGATTCCCGATAAATAAATTTTCCAAGAAAATTGTTTCTGCATACTCTTCTTGTAAAAAAACCCAAACAAAATTCATATAAATTTTAATATTCAAACATATTTCAAATACTTAATATTTATTATCAAATTAATGCTCTTAAAATTAAGATTAGAAACAGCTGTTATTTTTTTTACACTATTCGATCCCAAACAATGGGTATAGCAACAGCAATAAATAAGAACAATTATTAATCACACATTATAAAACACAAACAATTATATAAGAACGCATGTTATAAAAATATGGCTTTTTAAATTCATTCAACAGATATCGTGCGCACAATTAGTCACAAAGACATCATTAAAAATAATCTATTCGTATTCAGGGGTGCTCCGAAAGTGTAAACCCATCAAAATCTTAGAGTCCAGTATTGAACTATAACACACTCTACTTTGGTCCATACAGTTACCTTACACCTTTCTGGTAGGTCGGACGGTCTGGGTCTCAACAACAACACTCTACTTTGGTGGCCAACGACCGTACCGTGCTGAAAACACCGGTTCTCGTTAGATCACCGAAGTCAGGCAGCATCGGGCGCGGTTAGTACTTGGGTGGGTGACCACCTCTGAACACCGCGTGTTGTTGGCTCTTTTCGGGCGCGGCAGCCCAGTGGTTAGCGCGCGATTCTCGCCGCTGCCTGAACTGCCGCCGTGTTCATGCGGAGTACGATCACGTTAAACATGTGGGTCCGTAAGTCCTTCCGAGAGGTTGGTGGTAGGGGAAGGAGGGTACGGTCCCTGTGGATGCCTCCCCCACTGGGTTCCGGTCTAAATTGGGTGGCACTTGCCGGCCGTCCAAACAGTTACCTTACACCTTTCTGGTAGGTCGGACGGTCTGGGTCTCAACACTCTACTTTGGTGTGTTATAGATACTATAACACACCATATATAGTTACTATAACACACTCTACTTTGGCCTTCCCGGTCGTCCAAATTGTTGCTCTAAGTCCTCTGGACGAGCCGGACGGCCTGAGGCTTTCACACTCTACTTTGGGGGCGCGGTAGCCCATTGGTTAGCGCGCTGGAGTTGCACTCGGTAGGTCCGGGTTCGATTCCAGCCACTGCCAAAACTGCTGCCGTGTTCATGCGGAGTACGATCACGTTAAACATGTGGGTCCGAAAGTCCTTCCGAGAGGTTGGTGGTAGGGGAAGGAGGGTATGGTCCCTGTGGATGCCTCCCCCACTGGGTTCCGGTCTAAATTGGGTGGCACTTCCCGACCGTCCAAGAAGTTACCTTACACCTTTCTGGTAGGTCGGACGGTTTGGGTTTCAACAACAACACTCTACTTTGGGGTTTCCACACTCTACTTTCCCGTCTCGGCCATCCAAATGGCTGCTCTAAGTCTACGGACGAGTCGGATGGTTTGGGCTTTCGACACTACTTTCCCTTTTGCATACTATTATATATTGGGAAAGAAAAAAAAACTAAAACACACTCTTATTTTCGGTTTATTTTAGTCTATACATTTTCGAACCATTTTCGCAAAGAAAAGAATAAAGTAACTGAAAAAGACAACAAAATCATTCTCTACAACGGTTCGTTTTATTTCTATTCACAAGCGAGAATTCAAATCCTATCCACACAAAATATTTTCATTTTGAAAACCACACGTATTCAAAAATATTTGAATGTAGCCTGTGCTATCGATCGTAGGAGTTTCCTATAGAGAACCCAATATTTAATTCGTAAACTACAAGTGCTTTAAATATCCCATGTTTGCTATTTTCAAGGTATTAGGCGGCTATTGTATTTCATTACAAAGTTAGACAATAATTTTTAAACGAGTTTAATTTTAAACGCACTATTTTTACTTTCCACTTATACATAATGTATAAGGAAAGTATTGTGACGAGGTCGAAAATTCGAATTCGAGTTTTCGACGGTAGAGCACGTTTCAAGCATCCCTGATCACGAATCAAAAATTTTTGATGTGATGTCTGTGTGTGTGTGTGTGTGTGTGTGTGTATTTCAGTGAGTCTGTGGAGACGATATCTCACGAACGAATGGAGCGATTCGAATGAAGTTTGATACAAAAATCACAATCCGTGAATACTGAAGCCTATTGATTTTAAACGTAATCGAATGTTCAAAACCCATCCAAATTTTAGAGTAAAATCTTGAAAAATCATTAAAAAATCAAAACCTTTAATAAAGTTAGTCAAATAGACATTTATTATGTAATTTGTCCTTAGAAAACGATTGACATAAACTTTAGAACGCTAGCATGAACCGTTCTTGAAATATTATACATTTTCCGACCAAATTTATCAAAAAATCCCATAAATTAAAAAAAAATATTAACTTTTGAGAAACATGTTCACTTTTCATATGTAATTTCATGCAATAAATTTGGTGACAGCATTGGATCTAGCTCGTTCCATTCATGAGAAAAGATACTTTGAGTAATACTTTGTATTTGAACGCCAATAGTCATTTATCTGCTATAAGAATAACTTTTTTCTCCATCCATAACGCATGGCGAGATTTTGGCGACGAATTTTGCGGAATGTCGCCAACTTGGAGACTTATTTAAATTTTGCCAAATTAACGAAAATCTCGCAAAATGGATTAAAATTACGCTAAATTAATGAAAATGACGACTAATCGTCGAAAATTCAATATCTTGAAAAGAATATAAATATCTACTATAAGAAAAACATATTTATTTACTGTAAAAGTAGTAAATACATTGTATTATATAAGGAAAGTCATGTATTGCCCACATCAGATTTTTTGTTTTCAAATTTTACAAGAAAAATTTAGAAATATCGGTATCATGGATATAAATCACTACAATTACAGCGCGTTACTCTTCAATTTAAAAGGCTAGGAAAAATCTTTCGATTTATACCATACTTAATGTACCCCCCTGGGGTGGGGGATAACTTGCCCCTCGAAAAAGTCTAATGACGTCACTAAAAATTTGTATCTCGGCCATTATTCACAACAATGATTGAAATTAAGTCTCATGATCATTAAGCCATAAGTAAGTTCGTTTATGAATGATTATGTCAAACTTTTTCTTATGCTGCCATGTTTAAAAAATATAAAATTTCGAAGTTTTTGCTGAAATTTAAAAAAATTCTATCTAGTTCTAGATTTTTTACTTTCCTTATATACAATAATGATAAGGAAAATATTGTGACGGGGTCGAAAATTCGAATTCGATTTTTCGACAGGAGAGCACGTTTCAAGCATCCCTGATCACAACAATCAAACATTTTTGAAGTGATGTCTGTGTTTGTGTGTGTGTGTGAAAGTATGTGTGTGTGTGTGTCAGTGAGCCTGTGGAGACGATAACTGACGAACGAATGGACCGATTCGAATGAAATTTAGTACAAAAATCACAATCTGTAAGCACTGGAAGCCTATTGTTTTTATACGCAATCGAATGTTCAGAATCCCCTTAAATTTTCGAGCGAAATTTTGAAAAAATTGTTAAAAAATCAAAACCTCTAATAAAGTTACGCAAATAGACATTCCTTATGTAATTTTTCATTAGAAAGCGATTGACATACAGTTTAGGACGCTAACATGAACCGTTCTCGATATATTGTACAATTTTCAAAAAAATTATCAAAAAATCATATAAAATAAAAAAAAAATATTTCCAATTGATGTTCACTTTTCATATGTAATAACATGCGATAAATTGGGTGACATCATTCTCGTGGATCTAACTCGTTCCATTCATGCAAAAAGATGCTTTGTGTAATACTTTTGTATGTGAACGCCAATAACCATTTATCTTCTATAAGAATAACTTATTTCTTCGTCCATAACGCTTGGCGAGATTTTGGCGACGAATTTGGTGGAATGTCGCCAACTTAGTGACTTTTTTAAATGTTGTTAAATTAGCAAAAAACTCGCCAAATGGATAAAAATGACGCTAAATTAATGACGACTCATTGGCGAAAATTCAATTTCTTGAAAAGAATATAAATAACTACTAAAGAAATAATCTATTTTATTTTTACTGTAAAATCTGTTTTTACTGTAAATAATCTATTTTATATTTACTGTAAAGTCATGTGCTGCCCACATCAGATTTTTTATAACAGAGCCGGATATAGCGTTTCGTGAAAAACCATTAATATTTGTGGCCTCAATAGTGTACACTAGAAATTGACCACAGACATACAGACAGGCAAACGGACATCACTCCCAAAATAGTCAACACGTGTTCAAGAGGTCTTAAAACATATATATTTATTAAAATATCGAATTCGAAAATTTTCGGGAAAACAATATACATAGTATGAGAAATAAAAATCTGTTATTGGAAGCTCATAATTTTCCATATATATTTCAGATATTTTACTTGGAATATATATGAAAAGATCCAAATAATTATGTACTACAAAATATACAGCACAATGCTTTTAGCGGTGACTCTTAAATTGCTGTTGGGAGTCTTGAATTCACAGGGGAAATTTCAAAATGGTTTTGCAATAGGAATCATGCATAGAGCTTTGTATTTTGTGCTGTCAATCAAAAATATTCTTTTTGTAGCCAACTGAATATATTTCACGTAAGCTAAAGTATTTTGAATAACCTTTGCTTATACTCTTAATATTAGAATATACTTATATTTTTTTTTTTTTTTTATTCAATTTACGTGGCAACTACAGATGAAATCCAGTTACAGTAGCCACACAAGAAATCAAAAATTACAGAACATAGGATACAAGAATACTAAGTAGTAAACATGTCAAGCGCATTGAAACAGTCTTTTTACTTTCCTTATATACATAATGTATAAGGAAAGTATTGTGACGGGGTCGAAAATTCGAATTCGAGTTTTCGACGGGAGAGCACGTTTCAAGCATCCCTGATCACGAATCAAACATTTCTGAAGTGATGTCTGTGTGTGTGTGTGTGTGAAAGTATGTGTGTGTGTGTGTGTGTGTGTGTGTGTGTGTGTGTCAGTGGGTCTGTGGAGACGATAACTGACGAACGAATGGACCGATTCGGACCAAATTTGGTACAAAAATCACAATCTGTAAATACTGGAAGCCTATTGTTTTTATACGCAATCGAATGTTCAGAACCCCCCTAAATTTTCGAATGAAATTTTGAAAAAATCTTCAAAAAATCAAAACCAATAATAAAGTTACGCAAATAGACATTTCTTATGTAATTTTTCATTAGAAAACGATTGACATAAATTTTAGAACGCTAACATGAACCGTTCTCGAGATATTGCACATTTTTCAAAAAAATTATCAAAAAGTCATATAAAATAGAAAAAAAAATATTTCCTATTGAGAAACATGTTCACTTTTCATATATAATATCATTCGATAAATTGGGTGACATCATTCTCGTGGATCTAACTCGTTCCATTCATGAGAAAAGATACTTTGAGTAATACTTTTGTATTTGAATGCCAATTTATCTGCTGTGAGAATAACTTATTTCTTCTTCCATAACGCTTGGCGAGATTTTGGCGACGAAATTGGCGGAATGTCGCCAACTTGGCGACTTTTTGAAATGTTGCCAAATTAACGAAAATCTCGCCAAATGGATAAAAATGACGCTAAATCAATGAAAATGACGACTAATTGTCGAAAATTCAATATCTTGGAAAGAATATTAGTGTCTAATATAAGAAAAACCTATTTCTTTTACTGTAAAAGTAGTAAATTCATTACATTATATAAGGAAAGTCATGTGTTGCCCACATCAGATTTTTTAAAACAGGCAGGAGTCAAGTTAAATATATCAGTATCAGCACAATAGGTATTATATAGATCAACAAATTTATAGATAGAATAGCATTTAATGTAGTTGTGTTTAACAGTAGTGTGTAACAGGCAGGACCAGCTTCTTCTTTTTTTAAGAGACATTAAACTATATTTCTGTCTGAGTTCCCTTGTATGCATATCATAAGGATAATGGCCAGTCAATCTGTAATCAATAGTACGTAATAGTTTATTTTGCACGATATCTATCCGTTGAGAATGCAGACTGTAAACAGGGTCCCAAATCATTGCACAATATTCCAAAATTGGTTTAACAAGGGTATTATAAATACAAATAATCGTATCAGAACTGGCAAAAACACGAGATCGTCTTAAGGTGAAACCAAGTCTTTGGTAGGCTCTTTTAATAATATCATCGATATGTCTCTGAAAGTTAAAAGTATCATCGAAAGTGACACCTAAATCAATAATATGAGTACATCGAGATAGAGATGAATTATTTAAAATATAATTGTAATTAAGAATATTATGGATCCTAGCAATGCTCATAAATTATTCAGTGTATTGGTATATTCAGTGTATTATACCAGTATACTGTGAGATATTTATATGTATACTGCTAAAAATATGACAATACTGTAGTATTTGCAATTTTGGTATATGACAAATTAGCAATAGTTAATTATTTGTAAAGATATGAATGTACGGGCACTAGATATAAAAGAAGCAGTGACCAACGAAAACTGCTACCAAAGTGTTATAAGTGAGTTTGGGGCTTAAAACTACAGTGCTCTGAACAACTGTTCAGACAGTGTGACTCCGGAAAAATTTTACTGTACGAACTGCAATATATAGTTAACTGTAAATTATAGTTAAGCGAATTAACTATATAAGATGGAAATAATGATCACAATATTAATTCCGTTATAACTTTTGCAAATTATAACACTTTATTTAAACATCACTGAAGTTCTTAAAATCATCTTTTTGAAAACAGAAGAAAATGAAAATGCAGTTTATATAATGGGGCTGCGATCACTAGTATCTACAATATGCATGTATACTAGCAGCGATTACCCGGCGTTGCTCAAGATTTACCATGCAAAACTATGATAAGAATTACACCGGAACATATATGGCCGATTATGATATATTACCGCTGAATGTATCGCATTTTAAAGATGTTTAAATAAAATTAAAGTTGGAAAGTGTTTCATAATCAATGCTTTATGCATGATTGATATTTCTTTGATTTCTTAATACTTTTCGTTGTTGAGTAACCCTGTGAGAAATAAACCATGGTGAAAGTTTCCATTTAAATTCATATCTCAAACCTGCGATTTTCAAAAGTGTCTAATACGTTCAATAAACTCCCACAAAACTCCCACAAAAAGATTTAATTGACTTTCACGTTCTAAACCAACAATGTCCAACCTTTTTCGTTGTGAATCATGGAGTTAGAGAGTAGAACTCCTAGGGAAAAGTGTTGCTTTTCACTAATATCTCGAGAACCACTAGTTGCAGGAACTCGAAACATGGCCTATGTTTTTGTGGGGTGATATCCAGACTACCAAAACAAATTTCATGAAATTCGGTTCAGTCGTTCTTTATATATATAGATACACATAATATGGATAACACATAATATGTATATTATACATAATATGAATGAATACAATATTGATATAAGCAATTGCTATCATATCCAGGAATATTAAAATAAACACCACTTACATAATGGATATTGGTGTTCAAAATTATCTTTACATGCACGAAAACAATGATTTTTCAACAACTCTTCAATATAATTGAATGGATTTTTTGGGGCTGATACATTGTATTATAACACATAAATGCATGCTGAAAAGTTGATAATGAGTGCATACGAGTCAACTCTAATTATGAAACAATTTGACATTTACATCAATATCTGCCCAGTCTCTAAACGACCGACAGAATGACACCTGAAAGATATTTTTTCCAAATGGTATTTCGGAGCCATGAAAAAACGGTTTTAAATCGATAAACAGCGAAATCAAGTCGTTAATTACAGAAGTTTACAGGGAAATATACGTCGTGCACAGCGCGTGCACCGCTTATTACTTTCCCTGCAATACATGGTAATGTATAGGGAAAGTAGTGGAATCATGTCGAAAATCGCAACTCGAGTTTTCGACGGATCTACACGGTTCAAGACCTCTAGAATACGAAAAAACAATTTTTAGCGTGACGTCTGTGTGTGTGTCTGTGTGTGTGTGTCTGTGTGTCTGTCTGTGTGTCTGTCTGTGTGTCTGTCTGTCTGTGTGTCTGTCTGTCTGTGCAGATTTTGTATCCACTCTAACTAAACTAATTGACCGATTTTCATAAAATTCGGTAGGTAAGTCACTTGTGGTCGAATCTGTTGCTGATTAGTTTTAGGTACGATTGGGGATAAAAGAACCCGCCTTTTTTTTGCGAAATGGCCCGCAAAAGCTTGTATCCACTCTAGCTAAAAATCTAATGGAACGAATTTCACAAAATTTGGTAGATAAGTCGCTTGTGGGACACCCTGGTACTGATTGGATTTTGGTACGATTCGGAAAAAAATAACCTGCCTTTTTTGCAAAATGGCCCGCAAAAATCTTCAAAATTTAAAGTAAGAAACTACGTACGCTCAAATATATCCATTAAAAGCTTGTTTTATACGTAATTTTTAACGAAGAAAAGAATAAGACCAACCTCATCACACTAGGACTAGCCGTTCTCGAGATATTTTAGTTTTTTCGTATTTCTCTACGCCACCTTTGAGTGCAGTTACCAAATGAGAACGAAAATTGAATTAAAAGTGAATTAAATTTAATTAAAATAAAGAGAACATGGATATAAGTCTGCAGGAAAAGTCATGTGTTGCCCACATCAGATTTTTACTTTCCCTGCAATACATGGTAATGTACAGGGAAAATATTTTACTTCCCCTGCAATATATGGTAATGTATAGGGAAATTATTGGAATCATGCCGAAAATCACAACTCGAGTTTTCGACGTATTTACACGTTTCGTGACCTCTAGAATACGAAAAAACTATTTTTAGCGTGACGTGTGTCTGTGTGTCTGTGCAATGTATGTATCGACTCTAACTAAAAAACTAATGAACCGAATTTCATAAAATTTGGTAGGTGACCCTAGTGCTGATTAGTTTTTGGTACAAGTGGTAAAAACAGAACCCGCCTTTTTTTTGCGAAATGGCCCGTAAAAATTTCATGCATCCACTCTAGCTAAAATACTAACTGACCAATTTTCACAAAATTTGGTAGATAGGTTACTTGTGCAATACTCTGGGTCTGATTAGATTTGATAAAAAAAGTTTTAAATTGTATGCTGCCACTGCATAACTACCGAGGGGTAGAAAGTTGGAATCCTCTGCGAAATTACAATCCTCTCTGTGTCGCCATAATCATGGCTCTTTTTGGCTCTCTTCTGGTCGATCACTGCAATTGAATGCTTTCGTTCCCGTCTCTCCGGCTGTGTCCCCGTACTCCTCTTGGAGTCGGGGCGTTTTTGCTCAGACTTCTTCGACTAAGGGAGATTACTCCTAGGCTGTCTGAGTACTTTCTGCTCTTCGGCTGCTTTCTGGATGTGGTGTGCGTGGTTAAGGGTCTATATGCTGCACTGTCTTTTCTTGGCGTTTTGTCCTGTCTTGGTAATTTCGACATGGCTTCTAATCATCATGCGTCTTCAGGACCTCAGCCAGGTCGTTTGTAGATGACTCTCAGCGGTGGGGAAACAAAACCTGCAGGCCGTGTTGGTGGAACAGGCCCCCACATTGCTGTCTGCCAGGGACACTTTCAAACCTCTGGCATCTTTACAGTAACCTCCAGGGTTGATTTGTTTGGGCGCCAGTCTAAAGAACCTTGTTGCCCCAACCGGAAGTCGAAACATGGATCTTCGAACTGGACAGCCGAAGCTCTACCATTGAGCTACTGGGACGAAATTTCAAGCTCTTTCTGTTGAAGTGGACTGACTCTGCAAGTGCTTTATGCATTAGATGAGCTATCAAATTAGTCCTATTTTTCACTCCCAATTCTTAAAAACTGTCCTAATAGGATGCCTACTGTTGAAAAATGTGATTTACTCACCATAAATCAAAAGAATCTTCCATTGATAGAACATATAAGATGGCTTTAGTTCTCAGAATTTCATCTTAGTACTTGTATTATCAAAGTACTATTTCTAAATGAATCACTAATTATAAATATTGCAAATTCAAGTTTCTAATTTTTAGAGATGTAAAAAAAACGTTTCAGAGACATATTAATGCTCACATAATAAAAAGAACTGTTACCATCAGTACTATGCCATCAAATTCATAGGGTAATAGTATTTTTAATACTCCATAATTTAAATTAAATTTGAAATCGACATGTTCCAATTTGACTCTTAATTTAATATTTCTTTGTTGCTTTCCGATTGAAATTTTGAGTGACAGCAATTAGCACATTTGAATATTTTACTACACAATAAAATAAATATAATATGTTTTAAATTACAGGAAATTGCAATGAACAAAATTTAAAATTTATAGCTATGAGAAAAAATTATAACCATGACTACTTGTCCTTTTCAACATTTATGATAGGTAGAGAAAAACATTTTGTCAGAAAGATCTATATTGCAGTTTCTTACAAATTATCTAATTTCATTAGATAATTTGGCAATTTATGGTAATAAACTGTTTTATGTGGCTCTTGAAAAGGTATTTCTGTCTTCTCAAATTGAAAGCTTTAGTGGTAATTTCATTGCGAATGTGCCAAATCATTTCTAGGTAATTTACAAATTTTACAGTTTCATAATATTAAGTCTATTCACTTTTATGTATCTATCTATTTTTAATCGAGAGCATGCAATATCTCAAGAACGCCGTATCTCAGAGTTTACTACATAATTCTATTCGCTTTAAAAGCAGCAGTCATAACTAATAAAGCTATTTTAATGATTGTTACTACACTAATTTTTTATTATGTTTCCTTATTTCAAAACATCGAGAATATTTTCCATTCAATAGGCATCTTAGGTTTGCATTTAAAAAAACAAATTTAGAGGCCAGCACATGACTTTCCTTACGTAATGCAATGAATTTACTTCTTTCACAGTTAAAAAAGGATGAAAAGATCCACGGAATAGTGCGTGGAAGGTTAAATTGTACATTTGGCGCTTTTCCGGATGACAACATGTTAAGCTATTTCTTACCAAATTAAATTCTATTTCACGCAAATCTAAATTAACAATTATCAATATTGATAGCATCCTTAATAAGCAATACAGTTCATATATTAAACTATTTGAATAATAAATTCAGCAATTAGGGGTCACTTTCATTAAATTGGGGTCATTTTTGCAATTTTGAGGATATTTCTATTCAAACTGGGGCTAAATATCGAAATATCGCCAAGTTGGCGATATTTCGTTAGATTATTCGCCCACTTCGCAATACATATCGTTAAGTGTTACACAAATGGAGAGAAGCACATCTATTGTATACTAGAAAGTATGCCCGTCATATGACGAAATTAATTTGTAAATCATTGCCTCCTAATTAGCGTCATTTTTATTTGGTGATATTTTCTTCAATCTGGCAATATTTGAAAATTCGTCAAGTTTGAGACATCTCGCCAAAATTTTCGTCAAGCATTATGAACTGACGGAGAAATGGGTATTATTATATAGTCGTTTATTACTTTCCAAGATATTGAATTTTCATCAATTTGTTGTTATTTTCATTGATATATCGTCAATTTTATCAATTTGATGATATTTTCGCCAATTTGGCGATATTAACTTGTCAATTTGGTAACATTTAAAACATTCGCCCAGTTGGCGATATTCCGCCAAATTCAGCACCAAAATTCTGCCCAGCGTTATGGACGGAGAAATATGTTATTTTTATAGTTGATAAACGACTAATGGCGTCCACATACAAAACACTTACCCAAAGTATCTTTTCTTATAGTAGATTCTTATATTATTTCCATAGATATTGAATTTTCATCAATTAGTCGTCATTTTCCTCAATTTAGTGATATTTTTTATCAATTTGGTGACATTTTTGTCAATTTGGCAACCCCCACCATGTTTGAAATATTCCGCTAAATTCGCCACCAAAATTTTGCCAAGCTTTATGGACGAAAAAATAGGTTATTCTTATAACAGATAAACGACTAATATCGGCCAAATGCTACTGAAAGTATCTTTTCTCGTGAATGATAATAACAAATTTATAGCGTAATATTATATATGAAAACCGAACATATTTCACAATAGTTAAAACTTTTCTTTTTATTTTATGTGATTTTCTGATAAATGTATTTGAAAAACATATAATATCTTGAGAATGGTTGATGTTAGCTTTCTAAAGTTTGTCAAATGTTTTCTAATGAAAAAATCTGATGTGGGCAACACATGACTTTCCTTATATAATGTAATGAATTTACTACTTTTACAGTAAAAAAAATCTGATGTGGGCAACACATGACTTTCCTTATATAATTTAATGAATTTACTACTTTCACAGTAAAAAAATAGGTTTTTCTTATAGTAGATACTAATATTCTTTCCAAGACATTGAATTTTCGACAATTAGTCGTCATTTTCATTGATTTAGCGTCATTTTTATCCATTTGGCGAGATTTTCGTTAATTTGGCAACATTTCAAAAAGTCGCCAAGTTGGCGACATTCCGCCAAATTCGTCGCCAAAATCTCGCCAAGCGTTATGAATGGAGAAATAAGTAATTCTTACAGCAGATAAATGACTATTGGCGTTCAAATACAAAAGTATTACTCAGAGTATCTTTTTTCATGAATGGAACGAGCGAGATCCACAAGAATGATGCCACCCAATTTATCGCATGGTATTACATATGAAAAGTGAACATGTTTATCAATGGGAAATATTTTTTTTAATTTTATATGACTTTTTGATATTTTTTTTAAAAAATGTACAATATCTCGAGAACGGTTCGTGTTAGCGTTCTAAAAGTTATGTCAATCGTTTTCTAATGAAAAATTACATAAGAAATGTCTATTTGCGTAACTTTATTAGTGGTTTTGATTTTTTGACGATTTTTTCAAAATTTCATTCGAAAATTTAGGGGGATTCTGAACATTCGATTGCGTATAAAAACAATAGGCTTCCAGTGTTTATAGATTGTGATTTTTGTACCAAATTTGGTTCAAATCGGTCCATTCGTTCGTCAGTTATCGTCTCCACAGGCCCACTGACACACACACACATACTTTCACACACACACACACAGACATCACTTCAAAAATGTTTGATTCGTGATCAGGGATGCTTGAAACGTGCTCTCACGTCGAAAACTCGAATCCGAATTTTCGACCCCGTCACAATACTTTCCTTATACATTATGTATATAAGGAAAGTAAAAATGATGATGGACAACTCGGAGGGCGAAAATCAAACCTTTTATCAAAAATGATTTGATATTGAGAAGTATAATCGAATTAATAGGAGATACAGCACGGATGAGCGTAAAGGTTCGGCGGAAACAACCGACAGCATCCCGTGCTAGGTTCTTTTATATAAGGTTGTGCACTCAGCTTGGCAACCAATGAAAATGTCGTCAGCTTGACGTAATGGGAATTAAGATTCGTCATGCCACGGTCTAGAGTACACTTTGAAAGGAGTTGCAAAAACACACGCATTATTACAGTTAAAAAAAATCTGATGTGGGCAACAGATGACTTTCCTTATATAATGTACTGAATTTACTACTTTTACAGTACAAAAAATAGGTTTTTCTTATAGTAGATATTTATATTCTTTCCAAGATATTGAATTTTCGCGTATTAGTAGTCATTTCCATTGATTTAGCGTCATTTTCATTCATTTGGAGAGATTTTCGTTAATTTGGCAACATTTCAAAAAGTCGCCAAGTTGGCGACATTCCGCCAAATTCGTCGCCAAAATCTCGCCAAGAATTATGGACGAAGAAATAAGTTATTCTTACAACAGACAAATGACTATTGGCGTTCAAATACAAACGTATTACTCAAAGTATCTTTTTTCATGAATGGAACGAGCTAGATCCACGAGAATGATGTCACCCAATTTATCGTATGGTATTACATATGAAAAGTGAACATGTTTCGCAATAGGAAATAATTTTCTTTATTTTATGACTTTTTGATAATTTTTTAAAAAAATGTGCAATATCTCGAGAACAGTTCATGTTAGCGTTCTAAAATTTATGCCAATCGTTTTCTAATGAAAAATTATATAAGAAATGTCTATTTGCGTAACTTTCTTAGTGGTTTTGATTTTTTGACGATTTTTTTAAAATTTCATTCGAAAATTTAGGGGGATTCTGAACATTCGATTGCGTATAAAAACAATAGGCTTCCAGTGTTTACGGATTGTGATTTTTGTACCAAATTTGGTTCGAATCGGTCCATTCGTTCGTCAGTTATCGTCTCCACAGACTCACTGACACACACACATACTTTCACACACACACACACACACACATACACACACACACACACACACACACACATACACACACACAGACATCACTTCAAAAATGTTTGATTCGTGATCAGGGATGCTTGAAACGTGCTCTCCCGTCGAAAACTCGAATTCGAATTTTCGACCCCGTCACAATACTTTCCTTATACATTATGTATATAAGGAAAGTAAAAATAGGTTTTTCTTATAGTAGATAATAATATTCTTTCCAAGATATTGAATTTTTTACAATTAGTCGTCATTTTCATTGATTTAGCGTCATTTTTATCCATTTGGCGAGATTTGCATTAATTTGGCAACATTTCAAAAAGTCGTCAAGTTGGCGACATTCCGCCAAATTCGTCGCCAAAATCTTGCTAAGCATTATGGACGAAGGAATAAGTTATTCTTACAGCATACAAATGACTACTGGCGTTCAAATACAAAAGTATTACTCAAAGTATATTTTTTCATGAATGGAACGGGCTAGATCCACGAGAATGATGTCACCAAATTTATTGCATGGTATTACATATGAAAACTGAACATGTTTCTCAATAGGAAATATTTTTTTATTTTATTTTATATGACTTTTTGAAAAATTTTTTAAAAATGTGCAATATCTCGAGAACGGTTCAAGTTAGCGTTCTAAAATTTATGTCAATCGTTTTCTAGTGAAAAATTACATAGGAAATGGCTATTTGCGTAACTTTATTAGTGGTTTTGATTTTTTGATGATTTTTTCAAAATTTCATTCAAAAATTTAGGGGTGTTCCGAACATTCGATTGCGTATAAAAACAATAGGCTTCCAGTGTTCATGGATTGTGATTTTTGTACCAAATTTGGTTCGAATCGGTCCATTTGTTCGTCAGTTATCGTCTCCACAGACTCACTGACACACACACACACACACATACTTTCACACACACACACACACACACACACACACACACACACACACACACACACGCACACACAGAGAGACATCACTTCAAAATGTTTGATTCGTGATCAGGGATGCTTGAAACGTGCTCTCCCGTCGAAAACTCGAATTCGAATTTCGACCCCTTCACAATACTTTCCTTATACATTATGTATATAAGGAAAGTAAAAATACATTAGAAATTGTTATTTACGTAACTTTATTGAAAGTTTTGATTTTTTGATGCTTTTTCAAAATTTTATATTAATATTTTGGGTGGGGGTGAGTTTGCACATTCGATTGCGTTTAAAAAAAATCTGATGAGGGCAACACATGACTTTCCTTATATAATGTAATGAATTTACTACTTTTACAGTAAAAAAATAGATTTTTCTTATAGTAGATACTAATATTCTTTCCAAGATATTGAATTTTCGACAATTAGTCGTCATTTTCATTGATTTAGCATCATTTTTATCCATTTGGCGAGATTTTCATTAATTTGGCAACATTTCAAAAAAGTCGCCAAGTTGGCGACATTCCGCCAAATTCGTCGCCAAAATCTCGCCAAGCGTTATGCACTAAGAAAAAAGTTATTCTTACAGCGGATAAATGACTATTGGCGTTCAAATACAAAAGTATTATTCAAAGTATATTTTTTCATGAATGGAACGAGCAAGATCCAGGAGAATGATGTCACTCAATTTATCGCATGGTATTACATATGAAAAGTGAACATGTTTCTCAATAGGAATTTTTTTTTATGTGACTTTTTCATAATTTTTTTGAAAAATGTACAATATCTCGAGAACGGTTCATGTTAGCGTTCTAAAATTTATGCCAATCGTTTTCTAATGAAAAATTACCTAAGAAATGACTATTTGCGTAACTTTATTAGCGGTTTTGATTTTTTGACGATTTTTTCAAAATTTCATTCAAAAATTTAGGGGGTTCTGGACATTCGATTACGTATAAAAACAATAGGCTTCCAGTGTTTACGGATTGTGATTTTTGTACCAAATTTGGTTCGAATCGGTCCATTCGTTCGTCAGTTATCGTCTCCACAGACTCACTGACACACACACACATACTTTCACACACACACACACACACACACACACACACACATACATACACACACACAGACATCACTTCAAAAATGTTTGATTCGTGATCAGGGATGCTTGAAACGTGCTCTCCCGTCAAAAACTCGAATTCGAATTTTCGACCCCGTCACAATACTTTCCTTATACATTATGTATATAAGGAAAGTAATAATAGGCTTCCAGTATTTACTGATTGTAATTTTTGTACCAAATTTCGTTCTAATCGCTTCGTTTGCTAGTGAGATATAGTCTCCACAGACTCAATGACACACACACAGACAGACAGACATCACGTCAAAAACGGTTGATTCGAGTTCAGGGAATGTTGAAACGTGCTCCCCCGTCGAAAACTCGAATTCGAATTTTCAACCCCGGCACAATAATTTCCTTATACTTTATAATATGTATATAAGGTATATATATATGTATGAATACTTTATAATATGTATATATAATATCTTTAAAATAAGTATTTTTTCTGCATCACTCAAACATTTGAAAGATTTATTGGCCACTAACACATGCACAAATATAAAAAAATTGATGTGGGCAGCACACGACTTTCCATATTTAATGCAATAAATTTATTACTTTTACAGTCAAAAATCATGTACAAGTTCTAAGTTGTCTTTACCGTTAAATTATACATTTGTCAATTTTCCGGATGAAAACATGTAAATCTATTTCAAAATACCCAAATTTATATTTCGCGCAACTCTAAACAAACAATTATACAATATTGACAGCGTCCCCAATAAGCGATATATTCCATATATTAAAATATTTTAATAATGAATTCATCAATTAGGCGTCATTTTTGCAATTTTGACACTATTTTTGTCATTCTTGGGCGAAATATCGTCAAGTTGTCGATACTTTGCTAAATTTTTCGTCAAGTTCACCCCATAGATCACCAAGTGTTTCAGACAAACGGGGAGAAGAACATTTCTTATATACTATAAGATATGCCTGTCATAGGACGAAAATCAGAATTTGTGTAGCATTACTTCCCATGCAAAAAAATGCAAAAGTATTACCCAAAGCATATTTTATCATGAATGGAAAGAGCTAGATCCATGAGAATGATATCACCAAATTTATCAGATGATATTACTTATAAAAAATGAACGTATTTCATAATAGTTAGTATTTTTTCTATTTTATATGATTTTTTGGCAATTTTTTTGAAAAATGTGCAATATCTCGAGAACGGTTATTGCTAGCAGTCTAAACTTTATGTCAATCGATTTCTAGTAAAAAATTGCATAAGAAATGACATTTACGTAACTTTATTAAAGGTTTGGCTTTTTGATGATTTTTTCAAAATTTCCCTCGAAAATTTAGGGGCGTTCTGAACATTCAATATAAAAACAATAAGCTTCCAGTATTCACGGATTGCAATTTATGTACTTAATTTCGTACGAATCACTGCATTCGTTCCTGTGATGTCGTCTTCACACACACACATCAGCTCAAAAACTTTTGATTCGTGCTCAGGAATGCTTGAAACGTGCTCGCCCGTCAAAAACTCTAATTCGAATTTTTGACTCCATCACAATACTTTCCTTATATATTATACTATTCATATAAGGAAAGTAATAAAACGTGATAGATTAGTATTCAGAGAAATTCAAAACTGGCAATTCCATGAAAATACGATTTTCAAATGCACAAAGTCACAATATCTTTCCCTTACGTATATTTTCTTTTGCAGAGAAAGTAAAAAGCATTTAAAGTCTACTGGCAGGGGGATTTTAAAGGTCGCCCCTGTGTGTATAGTTTGTTTAGCAGGTTATACTCTAGCATCTGCCTTTTCTCTTTCTCACCATCCAAAATTTCCCATGTGCCACAATAATATAAATGTATTTATTCTCTGTTTTCTTCGCATTCCTTGCGTCCTGAAAAAAGATTTTCACCTTTATGGTTTATCGAATTCCTCGGTTTTCTCCCTGTGTTCTTTTTCTTTTGGGGATGTTTTTGTTGCAACCAAAACAGCGGAGTACCAATTGATTATGTTACATGCTTATTCCAAACGTTTGAACAGACTTATTAGGAATTTAGTCTTTTAGAATAAAAGTTGTCTGTTTATGTATATATATATATATATATGTGTATGTGTGTACAAAAATATAACATTTGGTACACTTCCAAAGAAAGGTTTGAGAAACACGCTGAAATAAATCGTTTTGTGATATATTTCGTAGTTTAAAAAATATTCAATGTCAAATCCAAAGACAAAAAAATCTGATGTGGGCAACACATGACTTTCCTTATATAATGTAATGAATTTACTACTTTTACAGTAAAAAAAATAGGTTTTTCTTATAGTAGATACTAATATTCTTTCCAAGATATTGAATTTTCGACAATTAGTCGTCATTTTTATTGATTTAGCGTTATTTTTATCCATTTGGCGAAGTTTTCGTTAATTTGGCAACATTTCAAAAAGTCGCCAAGTTGGCGACATTCCGCCAAATTTGTCGCCAAAATCTCGCCAAGCGTTATGGACGTAGAAATAAGTTATCTTACAGCAGATAAATGACTATTGGCGTTCAAATACAAAAGTATTACTCAAAGTATCTTTTTTCATGAATGGAACGAGCTAGATCCACGAAAATGATGTCACCCAATTTATCGCATGGTATTACATATGAAAAATGAACATGTTTCTCAATAGGAAATATTTTTTTTTTTATTTGATATGACTTTTTGATAATTTTTTTTAAATGTGCAATATCTCAAGAACGGTTTATGTTAGCGTTCTAAAATTTATGTCAATCGTTTTCTATTGAAAAATTACATAGGAAATGCCTATTTGCGTAACTTTATTAGGGGTTTTGCTTTTGTGATGATTTTTTCAAAATTTGATTCGAAAATTTAGAGAGGTTCTAAACATTCGATTGCATATAAAAACATTAAGCTTCCAGTGTTTACGGATTGTGATTTTTGTACCAAATTTGGTTCGAATCGGTCCATTCGTTCGACAGTTATCGTCTCCACAGACTCACTGACACACACACGCGCAGACATCACTTCAAAAATGTTTAATTCGTAATCAGGGATGCTTGAAACGTGCTCTCCCGTCGAAAACTCGAATTCGAATTTTCGACCCCGTCACAATACTTTCCTTATACATTATGTATATAAGGAAAGTAATATTTGAGTTGCAAGTCAGTCCTGGATAGTCTGACAACAGCAATACCACTAATTACCTACATAGTACCTACATAGTTTGTACCTTCACTTGGTACCTACATAGTTGCATTTTTGTAGGACCAATACTTTTTTAAATTTCTATTAATTTCCGAGATATTTCACTTTTATGCACTTTTGAAGTGAAAAGTTCACTTTCGTATCGGAGCGTCCATCGATTTTCTTTGTCTCGTACCGTAAAAACTAAATCATAGAAGAATATGAAATTTGGTTCAATTATGGAGAAATAATAGAGTAACAAGATGGAATAAACTGTTTACCGATTAAAACTATAGTTTGTCTTGACACAGAGTATCGAGCTCTGTTTCAAACTCTGTTGAAATAGAGAATCAAGTTCTGCGCGAAGCGAGAATATATATATATACATATACGATAAAGTACGTATATACAATCAACGTATCAACATATACATTATTAACGTATTTACTATAATATCGACTTATTTATAGTATCGATATACTTTGCAAGCTTATAGTATCGAGTACAGTTCAGAACAAAACGAAGCTGAAATTTTTATTTGTCCCCCGAGGAGTGAATAATTGAGGGGTTATAATAGGACTCGAAAAGTATTTTAAACTCTCCAAAAGCTCGTATGCTAACCTACAAGGCCAAATCCATTTCACACAGTATCAATGTCTAATTATCATGGGATGGCAGACATGGATGCTCCATGCATTGTTAAGTAAAACAACCAAAATCAATCATGCATAAAGCATCGATTATCAAACACTTTCCAACTGCAATGCAATTTTATTAAAACATCTCTAAAATGCGATGCGAGCAATCTCCTACTTAAGGCGGATTCTTCTGCGCATATTCAGAAAGTAATAGACTTGTGAATGAACTTATAAAATTCGCAGCTCATGGAACACCGTGAGCTGTTAAAACTTCACATGAGTTCTGAAAATATAAAAAAATTCTTGATTTTCGGAGGAATAAATGATAATGCCAATCTATAAATTGCAATTGCGACTGACTGACTATATGTGTGGCAAAAGATTGCTTAAACCCTGTAAAATAATTAAAGTGTTTTTGATATGTCTAAAAATTGTTTATTACTTTCCTTATATACATAATGTATAAGGAAAGTATTGTGGCGGGGTCGAAAATTCGAATTCGAGTTTTCGACGGGAGAGCACGTTTCAAGCATCCCTGATCACGAATAGAACATTTTAGAAGTGATGTCTCTGTGTGTGTGTGTGTGTGAGAGAGAAAGCGTGTGTGTGTGTGTGTGTGTCAGTGAGTCTGTGGAGACGATATCTTACGAACGAATACAGCGATTCGAATGAAATTTCGAACAAAAATCACAATCTGTGAATACTGGAAGCCTATTATTTTAAAACGCAATCGAATGTTCAAAACCCCCCTAAATTTTCGAGTGAAATTTTGAAAAAGTCATCAAAAAATCAAAACCTTTAATAAAGTTACGCAAATAAACATTTCTTATGTAATTTTTCCTTAAGAAACGATTGACATAAACTTTAGAACGCTAGCATGAACCGTTCTCGAGATATTGCACATTTTTCAAATAAATTTATCAAAATATCCCATAAATTAAAAAAAAATATTAACTGCTAAGAAACATGTCCACTTTTCATATGTAATATCATACGATAAATTGGGTGACATCATTCTCGTGGATCTAACTCATTCGATTCACGAGAAAAGATACTTTGGGGTAATACTTTTGTATTTGAAGCCAATAGTCATTTATCCGCTGTAAGAATAACTTATTTCTTCGTCCATAACGCTTGGCGAGATTTTGGTGACGAATTTAGCGGAATGTCGCCAAGTTGGCGACTTTCAGACCTTTAGGTTAAGGTAAAAACTCTATTTAATCAAAATTAATTCATAAACACGACAGATTGTAACCGAAAAGTTGAAAACCTCAACTATCAATTGTCCATGAATTGGGTCTATTCTATTTCTTATATGCTGTGCTATTAAAAAAATATTTATCACTTCAATAATACGCTATTTATTTTTCCTAACCAGACCATTCAAGCTATCCGAGGTGTTAGGTAACTGTTTAAGCAGTTAGTAAGTGCAACCCAATTTAGACCGAAATCCAATCCGATAGCTGTTTCAATTGGGGACCACTCTTCCCCTAATTCTTCACCTCTCTGAACCGGATTTACAGAGAGCGATTTTCTTATTTTATTTACTGTGCGATCCCGGCTCCCATACTATTTATATTATATGTATAATTTATTGTGTTTATAAATTATTTGGATAGTTTAAAGCAGTGGCGTCGATGGTGAGGTTTAGAGAGTCATAACACAGACTCACTAACTGAACAATTACATCACTTTCCACGGAATTCGCATTGGAAAAATTAAATGCAGTACTATAATCCTACATTCGTTCATTGACCGACCCCTCCCCCTTTCCAAGATCCTGTTTATACGCATTGCTGTTATCGCATGTATTAAGGCTTATATTACAAAGTGAAGAAAAGTGATTAAATCATTGAGATTTTTTTAATTTAATTAATCATATGCACAACTAAATACAAAAATCATATGCATAACTAAACAAGAAAGTAATTATCACATAATTTGAATTAATCATCTTTTTAATCGGAGGTTTAATTGTTTTAAAATGTAAAAGCAATCTTTGTGTTATCAATCGCTGATTCTTTTAATATTTCCAGACTAAAATTCATAAAGGGTTAAGCAGCTGATATAAGAATGAGTCCAAACTGCTGGATAACTAACACGTTTTTTTTTACAAGCTGAGCGTAAAGAGGAACAATATACAGCAAATTGCACGGTTACTAAATAACGAGATAACTAAACAACTGTCTGGAATAGTAAAACGGCAATTATGCTCGGCTAATTTCACAAAACAGCCAATACTATTTTCAAGACATAGATATATATCACAATTCAATGTAGCTCGCATCAGGTCAATTTTCCTCCAATAAGTGATGCCTCCTTTCAGACAATCTCTCTAGAAACTTCCAAAAGGAGCTCGTATCTCGTAGAATATTCTTCATATCGAGAAGATTCTCGAACATTTGAAATGTGGTCAAAAGTCGCCAAATCCGGCAACTCTGAACTAAAAATCGTGGAATTGCAACCCTAGATTTACGTTATAGGAAAGTTTGCCAGTAAAGTGTCTTTCCTTTATGGCTCTCAAAAGAGTTTTCACTAAAGGAATGTTTTCTGTTCGTAACATTACTGAATGTGAAATGTTCTTGTAAAGATACTATTTTTCACTATTCTCTGTAGAGAACACAAATGTGCATATTATGCATAAAAGTTCCCCATTCATAAAACCCAACCTCTCAGATGAAGTCGATTGCCTGGGTTTAAATTTTATCAAAATTATATTTAACTAATCCTATTTAATACTATTTTATTGCGTAGAAGCAAAATAAATTCTAAAATAATATTTCAAGATCCATAATATTTCAAAGCATAATTGTAAGCTCATTTTGCGTAAGTAATTGTAAACTCATACTATGGGGATTTCAAGTTTATTGAAGTTTATTAATAATTTTATTTTCAAATATTTTTGTTAACACTTATTTACTTACTATTTAAGTATCTATCTAAATATTTTTCACTATTAAATAATAATTTTTTTGTTTATTTATTTAAAAATACTGTTTGCAAACATTTAAAATATATTTTAAATGTTTAAGCGTTTGAACAATTGCAGCAGAATTAGACTCAATTATCTTCTTCAAATCTATCGTCCTCAACTACATTCCTCAAATAACTTAAATTTTACGTTTCCAATACTCTTCTGAACAGGCCGCTGAGTTCCAGATGCCGTGAACATGTTGTCCCAAGACTCATAGCGCTACGGCATTAAGTGAGAATTTGCTCATTTATCCTCTCGTCATTCAGCGGTGATATTTTTTAAATTATCACAGTACTACAATAATCCATTTTACTTAAAAACTTCAAACCATAGAGATAAAATATATTTCTAACTCCATGCTGATAATTTCATCGAGAAAGGCAATGCTATAAAATCATCTGCTTCTCTATGTAAAATGAATGAATATTTCATTCATATCACCTATATTCCAGACTCTAGAGCTAAATAATTTAGCGTTAGCAAAAATCAGCAATTCTTATACAACTCATCTTAGAACTTGTTTGATTGTTTACACTCTGTATACGTTAAAATTAGGCTTCGTTGTTGAAATAATCAAAAGTTGAGGATCATTTAAACTAAAAAATATTGTAATTGCGTTGTCGCATAATATATATGCACAGAAAATACTAAAAATTAGTGGTTTAAGGACGGATGCAGCACTAAACATAAATTTAAAACATCTTTTAAAATCGCGATTTTGATATTGGGAAAGGAGAAGGATGTCATATTTTATTTTGATAATTATTTCAATTTGTCATGATTATTTCAATTTTTGTATTGAAACAACCTAACATATTTTGCTCAATTTTTTATGTATATTTTATGGTATAAATTGAATATTTTCTAAACTTTTCAAGGAAAATTCGTGAATTTTTAACTTTGCTTAAAAATGTTTGAAAAAATAGGTCCCATAGGGTTCAGTGAATTTCACTTTTTCAACCCGGGTTTAATCCAAAACTAATTGGGTGATATTATTCATTTACATCCCCATATGTCCCACAGATCGTCTGAACAACATATTGAAATTTCATTTTGATAAAGTCATTTTTATGGCAATTATCGGGCGAGAGACCAGACAGAGGGATAGACAGAATGAACAAAGTCATAAACACTTTTCAACTATGTTTTAAATTGTTAATAAAACTTACTGAAAAAATGCCACAGTATAATTCTTTTGTGATGTCAGTTTTCCAATCTTTGAAAGGCTTAAAATTATACTACACTGTAAAACATTTGCAAGCATGTTACTGAAAGTTTTAAGGGAATCAGCTGTCCATAATGGGGAGTAAGGCTGCTAATAGTTATGATAATATATATGAATGAATCAGGTGTTCATCCATACCGATCGCCACCTGTGCAGGGATTGCTGCCAAGAGATGCTGAGAGACGTTACACGTGGTGCAACTTTGTGATGAATAACTTAGAGGTCCACCCAACATGCCTGGCAGACATAATATGGACGGATGAGGCATGTTTTTCAAGGAACGGAATGTTTAATAGACAGAACGTTCATACCTGGTCGCTGGTAAATCCGAGATATGCCGTCGAAGTGCGACATCAACAACGCTGGTCGATTAATGTTTGGTGCGGAATTTTTAATGACAGGCTCATTGGACCAGTATTTTACGAGGGCACTTTAACGGGACAACGGTACTTGCAGCTTCTGCAAGATGTAATAACCGATTTTGTTGAGAACCTACCGTTGCACCAACTCCTAAATGTATGGTTCCAACATGACGGTGCACCTCCGCATAAGATTTCAAACGTTCAGCAGTACCTAATAGAGACATTCCAGAATCAAGTCATCGGGTATGGTGATTCCGTCGAGTGGCCTCCGCGCTCACCTGACTCGACCGTATTGGACTTCTTCTTATAGGGATACATAAAAGGGCAGGTATATGCGACCCCTCCGCCAACATTGCAGGATTTTCGACGACGCATTACTGAGGTTTGTGCGTCCGTAACACATGCCATGTTGCACAATGTGCAGCGAGAAATCCAGTCCAGAGTGCAAATGTGTATAGTGGTTAACAGAGAGCATTTTGAGCAATATACTATTGCAAATAAATGATCCTGAAGACAGGAAAGTGTCTGTTTCTTTCTACCACTCTTTATGACATGACAATTTTCGAAATCGTGACTGAACTAATGTTCATTTTTTGCATTCTGTTTTGAGTATTAGTGTTCGCAATGTATCTTTTCGTACTAAATCGAGAGTGCTCTATAACTTTCTAATTGACTTTTATTCACTATCTTTCACCGTTTACGAGATAGGACCACTAATTCCAAAATTTGCTGATAGATGGCGCTGTAAGTTGTCTCATCGAGTAGCGCATAGCCTTTTTACTATACCTAGACACCAACTTTATGGCCTAAGCTGTCACAGTTTAAAAGTTAAGGGGAGTGTAACGGATATAAGTGGGCACCCTGTATATATATATATATATATATATACGCCTGTAATTGCGACCTTTTTGTTTCTGTCTGCTTGTGAGTCTCTGTCAGACAAATTGAGCGAATCCAGTCATTGATGACTTTTTAACACTTTACAACAAAGTTGAAAAGTGTTTATGACTTTGTTCATTCTGTCTGTCTGTCTGTCTGTCTGTCCGTTAGCACGATAACTGCCGTAAAAATGACTTAATCAAAATGAAATTTTAGTATGTTGTTCAGACGGTCTGTAGGACCTATGGGAATATAAATAAATAATACCACCCAATTAGTTTTGGATTGAACCCGGGTTGAAAAAATGAAATACATTGAACCCTATGGGAACTAATTTTTCAAACATTTTTTAAGCGGATTTAAAATTCACAAATTGCTTCGAAAATTTTAGGTAATATTCAAATTATTCCATAAAATATATAAAAAAAAATTCAGCAAAATATATTCAGTAGTTTTCTAAATAAAAATTAAAATAATAATTACACCTCTTATTTGAAGCGATCACGTGATCATGATATGAAACGATCACGTGACCAACTTCGAAATATAATACGGCATCCATCTTGTCTCAAAATCGTCATTTTTAAAGTTCTTTTTAATTCATATTGAGTGTTGTATTCGTCGTAAAACCTCTTTATTTTCGCTTAAATTCTGTGCATCTACATACTGAAACAACGCAATGACAATATATTTGAGTTTAAATGAGCATCCATCTTTGATTATTTCTCTAACGAAGCCTATTTTTCACTTATGTGAAATGTAAACAGCAAAATATGTAGGATGAGTTGTATTAGAATTGCTGTATTTTTTTAACGCAAAAGTATTTAGATCATGGAGTCTGCATAGCTGATATGAATGTAATATTCATTGATTTTATACAGAGAAGGACGATTTTTTTCGAAGAAGTTTTAAGCATAGAGTTTAATTACTTGTAGTTCCATGGTCATAATTTTTAAATAAAATAAATTATTATGGTATTGTGATGAATGAAATGAATGGGGAAATGTTATGAATGAAATGCTGTTTTTATAGAGAGTCCAGGCGTGTTATTTTTTCTATGACGTCATTTGAATGAATTTCAGTTGTTTTCGATGAAGTTTTCAAATATAATAAATTATCGTAGTATTATGATAGTTTTAAAAATATTACCGAGGAATGCATTGCATTTTAGGGATGTTTAAACCAGGCAATTTATATTTTAATGCCGTCCTTTGAATGAAGTTCATTTTTTCCGATGAAGGTTTAAGTTTTCAAATATAATAAATTAATGCAGTATTGTGATAAGTTTTAAAATATTACTTAGGAATGTATTGCATTTTAGAGATGTTTAAATAAAATTGCATTGGAGTTGGAAAGTGTTTCATAATCAATGCTTTAAGCATGATTGATCTTTCTTGTTATTTGCTACTTTTGAGTATACGGACATTTGTCAAACAAACTGAGCGATTTAAGTCACCGATGTCATTGTATCTGTCTGCTTGTAAATCTGCTGGTATCTGTCAAACAAATTGAGCAATTCCAGTCGATTATGTCTTTGTCTGCAAGTGACTCTGTGGACATCTGTCAAACAAATTGAGCGATTCTGGTTATTAATCATATCTTTGTGTATGTATGTTTGCGAGTCTGGGGACGTTTGTCTAACAAATCGAGTGATTCCGGTAATTTATGTCTTTGTATCTGTCTGCTTGGAAGGCCGTTGGCGTCTGTCAGATAAATTGATCGATTCCGCTCAGTGATGTATTTGTATCTGCCTGCTTGTAAGTCTGTATAACAAATTGAGTAAATAATAATCTAACAAATAATTTAGCAAAATAATCTAATAAAATAACAAATTGAGCGATTCCGCTCATTGACATTTTTGCAGCTGTCTGCTATCTGCTGAGTCTGTGGACGTCTATCAAACAAAATGGCGATCCCAGTGTCGTAACAAGAGCCGATGTAAGATGTCGTAACAAGAGCAGATGTCGTAGACGCCGTATCGATATGGGGGTACCGTGACGCCTCCCTCTATCATCCACGAAAATACCTCTCAAGGGCCCCTTTAATGAGCGATCCTTATTAGTATAGCTAAACATTACGAAGCATTTATTATTGCAAATTTTACAACGATATATATTTATGCCAGTATGTTACCGGTTTGGTACAATTTTTTTAAATAATTAAAAATTTATTATTATTTTCTTAATTTTCGACTGTTTTTTACACATACCAAGTTTGTTCTTCCCATTTAATAAACCGAGATTCTATACATTGTGAAATCTCGGAACGCACATACAATTATACTGACTCGGTTGAGATAGTTCAATAGTGTTTTCTATTTTGCTTAATACAATAAAGATCTCGCATTTTATAATTTTTATTTACAAACACGCCTGTTTATATACAGCTTTGTAAATTATCCTTTGATTATGAGCAACACTGTATATTGCAAACTTACCTTTATCCATGAGGCATTGTAACAATATTTATTGTTGCAGTACTCTAAAAACACTTCTTTTTAACGCTGCATTAAAAATGTGTTTTCTTCAACGTAAACCTAAGAAACATTATTGCATTCGCTGGAAAGTAAAAACATCTTCCTATTTTTAGTTTTGAAAAAGATGAACTGAAACATATAAATTCTTTTCGGGAATTCATTAAGCAACATTTTACACAAGATGAGATTACAATTTAATTAGGAAAGAATGGGTGCAAAAAATATAGTGTTAGAATTAAAGAACTTCCGAATTGTTATGTCTAACGAAATCTATCAGACTAAGAGGAAAATGCAAATTGTATAATCTTGCATAACGTAGATACTTGTAAATATATTTAACAAATACTTTTAACTAAACCTTTTAACTAATTGTTATTTAACTATTAATTATTATTTACTTATATTGAAGTACTTTTAACTATTACTTTTAAATAAAGATTTTAAGGAGCAGCGGATCCACAAATTTATTTTCCCCATAGACGCTCCTTCCCCCAAAATAAGCAAGGAATGCAAATTGTCAGATCACGAACAAACGAATAAATTTTATTGAACAAAACATACTGTATACTTTGCGTACAATATGCAATTATAGACAAATATTCATAATAACGATTGGCTCCTTGTCAGATACGGGAATCAGCATCTTGGTAAAAGAAGGTGGTTCTTTCTGCGCGTTCTTACTTCTACTACGGACGTTAGGGTTTAAAATCCGAAATAGCCATTTCATGCAATATGTCTCAATTTAGGCGTTTAGATGATGGTCAGCAATGCCTTGTCTTGGGTAGGTTAGAATCGACCCAAGCTATTCGAAAAGTTTCTGAATTCATCATCAGATTCACCATTTTGTGATTTCACGCTTATGTACCCAATTTCAAAACAGCGGAACAATAAACAGAAGGCTAGGCTCGGATTACTATCGAGGTACAACGTCTTCTGATGAGCGCTACTTAGCGTTATTAGTTAGACGCAGCAGGAAAACAACATCACCTGCTTTACGTCCTACCCTCGCTACAGTTACATATAGTTCAGTATCCGTTACAACTGTGAAAAGGAGATTGCACGTACATGGATTTTATGCTCGAAATCCAACCACTTGTGTTCCACTGTCTACGAGGCACAGCGCAGTCCGTCTCCAATGGAGTCAGGAATACGTCAGTTTGACTACAGACGATTGGAGCAATGTCATATTCACTGGAATCCAGATTAACTTTGCAGTCGTACGATCAATGGATTCTTTTGTGGAGAGAAGCTAGTACACGGTATCAAGGGATTAACATCGTCCAGTGCCACTCATTTTCTGGTGATGGTATCCTTATATGAGCTGGGATATCCTGACTTCCATTCCTTTCTTAACGGTTCTGTAGCTAATAAAAAATATCGCGATGAAATCCTTGATCCCCATGCTCGCCCATATGCGGTTTGTAACAGATACAGGCCTACCTATAGCTGCAGCGATTCTAGAGCGTAAACCAGATGCTATTATGTCAGTTGCATCTGACCAATAACGCTAAGTAACGGTCAACGGAGGATGTTGAAACTCAAGGGCCACCTGAGCCTGGCCTTCTGCTTATTGTTGCTCTATTTTGGAATGGGATCCATTAGCGTGAAATCACAGAACTGATAACTATGATAAATTCAGCAACTTCTCCAATAGATTGGTCGGATTCTAACCTGCCCATGGCTCGCCATCGCTGACCATCAACTAAACGTCTTGTTTGGGATATATCGAATGAAATGGCTATTTCAGATTAAGGTAAGGGAACTTTCGGAAGTAAGGATGCACAGAAAGAATACATACAAATACATACAAATATTGATAACGTTGTAAATCTAAATACGCTGATTTACATATTTGGAACGGAACCAATTGCTATTAAGCACGTGTTTCTGTATTTGCATATTGTTCTCGAAGTATACAGCAAGTTTCGTCCAATAAAATTCATTCGTTCGCTCATCATCTAAGAATTTGCATATCGTGCTTATTTTTTAACATTCGCTAGCCCAACCTAACAGAGCAATATATGGTGATAACTTTTACTGAGTCAAATGTTCCTTATCATTTTTATTATATTTTGTAAATATAAAAAGTTGAAAATTGAAGTTGAAAATTCTGTGAATTTGAATTTATACGTATGAAATAAGATAGGCATAACATATGCTTTGAAGTGTTCAGTAACTTTATAAATGATATATATCTATTTTTTTTAGAGTGGAGAATAATTTTGTTTTCACAAGTTTTGGTGTTTTTATCAATATTTGTAACTTTCTCTCGCACCCAAATTGTAAAATAAAAATCTTGACAATAACCCGACAGTAAAAATCGACACAGCTAATACATAGCATAATTAATTGTTTGAGAGATATCAAAAGCTTGAAAATACATACAAATGTGGATAACGTTGTAAAAACTTATTTGTAAGGAAACAGTACTATCAAACACAATCAAAGGCAAATCACACATCTGTCAAAAAAAACACTGCCATTCAAACAGCTGCTCATGTTCTAGGAGAGTCAGACAGTCTGGGTCTTCGACACATCTATCAAAGGCATCCTGTCAAAGACAAAATCTCTTAAAATGTTAAATTTCAACAATTTTTTTCGTTTAACATTGTATGATGCTTAGCTTCCAAAATTGTCGTCTTAATCTAAAATTGGCTTACTTAGGTCCGAACCAGCGGGTGTTCTGCGGGATCTAAAAAATATTTCCGAACCCCCTCCTAGAGTATCTGACCCTGAGGAAAAAATCGAAATTCCGGCTCTATTGAATTCTGTCCCGGAGTTGATACTACACATATACAAAGACTCAGTCTTCTGTGTCATAGGAAGGCTCCTGGAGTGCCTGGAATAACAAAAGCATATTAGACAATTATTATATAGCTGCATAACACTTATCCACGATCATAAACACCAGTAACGAATAATAGTAAATATATATAGTTTTAGTCCTTTTTTGACGCTAAAACCGATTTATACCTTTACAGGTTAATTTTATGCCGTTCCGCTGACTAAGTGTTAAAGATATAGTTAAATTTTACATAATTTTAAGCGATGTTGTCAACATTTTCAAAAATATTGTTTTATTAAAACTGTTTTTTACATTTTGTTAAATTGGTATTTAATTCTTCCAAACCAAACTCTTGAAATATAAATTCCTGTACATATCTTTGTGAATTTTGAAGATCGTGCACATCAAAATTCGAAGCCCACTTTACATATCCTTATGCAGTAAGAATTCCTTTTCACGAAGACTATTCCACATTCAGCGTCTCTTATTCATGTATTCAAGTACGGAAAGGCATCCGAGGGAAATTTCATTAAATCTGAACTACGATTTTCCCCTAAAATATTCCCTTTTTCTCTGAATCCTTGAAAAGAGCTGGAGTTCTTTTACCTTACATTCATTTAGCATTCATATATGAAAGCGGGGGTAATTGTATTTCGGTAAACCTGCATTTCGTGCTTGTTGACGTAATTTAAAACTTGAAAAGAAAATTACATCTATTTGAAAATTTTGAAAATTGAGGATAAGATGGCTGCGACGAAATTCTTTATTATTTAGCTATTGCATTTTTATTTGGTACGGATTCTTACATGGCAATTATCAGACATATATTTTTATTTCTTTCCCGACATAATGTGTAGAGAAAGTATTGTGACGGAATCGAATATTCGAATTCGAGTTTTCGACGGAAAAGCACGTTTTAAGATTCCCGGAACTCTGGAATCAACAGATTTTAGAGTAATTCCTTTATGCATGTGTGTGTAGTGTATGTATGCATGTATGTGTGTATAAGTTTGTGAACGTTATGTCTCTCGAACGAATGGAGAGTCAAAAAAAATTACCCCACCAATGTGACAAGGATTATTAAATACATTGAACATCATTTTCCAAAATATTTAATTTTGATCAATATGGCGTCATTTTCGTTAAGTCAGATATTTAACCAAATTAGTCGCTAAATTCACAAAATTTATCTCCCAAAGTTGCAGATAGACGGAGATAAGGGTTTTCTTGTGTATAAATAGATATTAAAACCATATAAAAGTGTTATTAGTCTTAAATTACTCTCCCATAAATTGAAATTGGAACCTTAGTTAAAACCGAATGGCTTATTTATTCTCACATGCAAAATCCACATCAAAATGCATATGGCATTTTAAATAGCATCCTGTGAAAAATATGACTATTGAAAAATTGTTGAGCGTCAAAATATTTAATTATTACAAAGGTAAATTCTCTCCTGAATGAAACGGACTAGATACATAGCACAATGGATCAACAGATTTCTCTCAAAGTATAGCAATTCGAAAATAAACCTATTTGAATATGCTTAAAATTTTATTTAATTTTACATAACATTTTATACATTTGTTTACATTTGTTGCTATAATTCTAGAAAGATTCATGCTAGATTTTTATCACTTTTGACATTCTTTTTCTAATGAAAAATTACGTGTAAAAACGTCATTAATGTAAAAAATTGAAAGTTCTGATTTTCTAATGATTTTTTTTTAATTTCATTCGAAATTTTGGACATGTTTTGGATATCTGGGTGCATTTCAAATCAACAGGGTTCCATTATTCACTGATTCCAGTAATCGTTCCACAATATTTTGGAAGCCCGCTTTTCGTTAGCGAGATGTTGCTTTCACACACACGCACAGGCATTAACAGAAAAACGTTCGATTCCAGTTCAGGGATGCCTAAAACGTGCTCTTCCGTCGAAAACTCGAATTCAAATGTTCTATCCCATCGTAATACTTTCACTATATATTTTTATATTTTACTATGTAAAGTTATAAGTGTAGGTGAAGTTATGTTTGTTGTCTCTATGTTTATATGTAAGGTAGTGTTTCTGTCTATGTTTATAGCTAAATGTTTGTAGCTTTACATGGAACTCATCGTTATTACTTTCCCCACATACATAGCATATCGTACAGGGAAAGTATTCTGACGGGGCACATTTTAAGAATCCCTGCACTTGAATTGAACTTTTTTTAAAGTAATGTGTATATATATGTGTGTGTATAAATGTGTGCGTATGTGTATATATGTATGTGTGTGTATTAATGTATGCGTGTGTGTGTGTGGATGTGGATGTGTCTATGAGGCTGTATAGAAGCGATATCTTACGAACGAACTGAGTGATTCGAAGATAATTTTGTAGGATGATTACAGTCAGTGAATACCATAACCTAATTGATTTTAAACGTGATCAAACATGTTTATGATCCTCAAATTCATGCGAAATCCTTGAAAAATCAGTATATTTAAAATTGTTGAATAAATAAACATCTTATACGTAATTTTTCATTAGAAAACAAATGATATGAACTTCAGAATGCTACCTAGACCCTGTTACGTTGAGACCCAGACCGTCCGACCTACCAGAAAGGCGTAAGGTAACCGTTTGGACGGCCGGGAAGTGCCACCCAATTTAGACCGGAACCCAGTGGGGGAGGCATCCACAGGGACCGTACCCTCCTTCCCCTACCACCGACCTCTCGGAAGGACTTACGGACCCACATGTTTAACGTGATCGTATTCCGCATGAACACCGCGGCAGTTGTGGCAGCGTGCAAATTCAGCGCGCAAACCACCGGGCTACCGCGTTCGAAATATGCCAACAGCACGCGGTATTCCCAGGTGGTCACCGACCCAAGTACTAACCGCGCCCGATGCTGCTTGACTTCGGTGATTTAACGAGAACCGGTGTTTTCAGCACGGTAGGGCCGTTGGCTCAGAACCTGTTACGCGCCTTGTACGTTTTTCAAATAAATTTATAGTCAAATATGTTCATTTTTCATATGAAGTATTATATGATAAATATGTTAACATTATTCTCACAGATCTAGTTCGTTGTATTCATGAGCAAAGATAAAGTATCATGATTGTTTTCATGAGCAAAGATACAATAGTTTTGAAGTTTAGCGGTAAACAATTATTCAACAGTCATTTATTTAACAGAATATTGATTCGGTCTATTAATTGCGCTTTTATGCGGATTTTGCAAGTGAGTATAAATAAGTAATTCTAATTTGACCAATAACATCACCATAAGCGTCCAAAATTGAGTTTATGTGATGTTTATTCAATTATAATTACATTGTAGTAAGGATTTTCTTTAGGCAAAGTAGACAAATCTTGGTGCTGGAAATATTTAGGGGCCCATTTCCTTTATCAGTATTTTGGAAATATATTTAAATGGCTCTTATTAACCCTTACCATCTCTTCTGGACCAGAAAAATGCGTTTTATCTTCGTCTCAGCACAAAAGCATAAAGAAATTGTAAGAATAAATGTATGAAGAACTTCATATGATGGCATTAAATATTTTTATTATTTTTTGATATGCTTATTTCGTATAGGCATACGAATTATCTATAAAGCTGAACGTGGCATCTCCAGAATCGGAAATAGAAATCTACAGTGAAGTCCTTATCCCCTCTGGAATGCGATACTGAATCCACATCCGTCATCATAAAAGCTCTATCTGTATCTTGTCTTAAGAAATACATGTTTTCAGAAAATATTTTGAAGCGGAAATATAAAAAACTTAAGTGGAAATCCTTAGTGTCTCTCCCCTATTCTCTTCCGTAACTTGATGCTGAATCCATATCAGACATCATCGAAGCTTCTTATATAGCAGATCCTTTGCAATATATGTTTAATAAAAGTGCAATTTTTGGAATCAGATGTGACATCTCCAGAACTGGAAGTGGAAATTTTAGTGGATCCTCTCAGCTTCTCCAGCATTTGATGCGGAATCCATATCACATATCATCAAAGTTTTATCTGTAGCCAATACCCCCCCCCCCCACCCTCCATTTTCCTCTGGAATTTGATGCTGCCTCTAAATCAGTCATCATCTAAGCTCTATCTACATGCGATCCTGAAAAATAGATGCTTCCAGGAAAACATTTTAGGAAAATCAATTGTATGGTAAAATTTTCATCACCAATAAGTTTAAAATAATTTTGTATTCATTAATTTAATTTAAAATTTCTGTTTCCACTGGCTGTAAAAATAACATTTGAATAAAATCTATACGAACTCCCCAGTCCAATATATATATATATATATATCCCTCACAGCAAAGTTCGTCACATATGTGACAGTGACGTTGCAGTTACGTGACACCTGAATCACAATGTGACATCATATTTGTGTCTTCTATGCGACGTCACGTATTAGTAACATTGTAAATTCATTGTGACTATATTCTGTGACGTTTCCACAATTTAATTAACACGTGACAATGTGACGACATTACAATGGCAATTACAATGTGACGTCACAAACAAGTTAATATGCGACGCCACAAACGACCGTGAAAATGACCAAAATGACTTCGCTGTGAGCTTAATATGACATTGAAAAGACGTACTGTGACGTCCCAAAGTCACAGTGTGACGTAAATCTTACGTCACTGTGAAAAAAAATGCTGTTAGGATATATATATATATATACGGATATAATTATTCTTGATCCTATTTTCAATGATGAGTGGGGCAAAGAATGATAACACAGTGGGAACACAAGTGGAAAAAAAATAATTTCTACTTACAGTGCGATAGCTTTCGGTAAGCGTAACACAGGATATGACTTACATATTACTCTTATATTTGCATTTTATTGCAGCGGCAATCCTTGTAAGGTTATGTTGATACCTCTGTTAGAGTAGCAACAGTCAGTGTAACGCGTGTAATTTTGTGTTTAATGTCCTGCTCCGAAATTACTGCTCGATTACTTTCTATAATATATTTCACACAAATAAAATTGATGAATTCGGATGTAATGACGCATCTGAGCCAGCCGCAATTACTAAATGTATAACAAAGACACCCCTCTACAATCCCAGGAATGATTTAGAATGTATTTATTAATTCGCCTTAGTTTATATTTATTTATTATTGAAATGAAATTTGCGTAATTGTCACTCCAATAGGTTCGTAGTGATAGAAAGGAATTGTAGTAGAGTTTCTGCGAACTTAACATCGTTGTTAAATTAAAATGCCTTTCAGTGAATTTTCATAGGGCATTTGTAACACGTTTTAATGATTTTGGAGTTTTTAAATATCGTATACCCTTTGTTGTTAAAATCAGCATAATTTTTTTAAACGTTAATATAGTTTTAACAACCGATCGTATATTATTAAAATTGACTGACGATCGTTAACTTCAAAGTTTACTCCCTGTCTTAAGGTAATAAATGGCAATGATTAATCAGGCATCATTTGACGATTTTTAAGATTTTTTAAATTCCATGTAGAGAACGTCAAATCCGCCTCTCCCTAAATAAAATTCTCAAAGGATTTGGGATAGTTTCACAACTCATAATTGCGGTAAGCACGTGTTTGACGTCTGTTGCTGAGGGCAACAAGTTTCTCTTTTGTGGATAAGGAAACTCGTAATCCTCTTACGAGCCTCTCCTATCGAATAATATTTCCATGTATGTATGATTCAGGTCCAGGTTGGAAACCGACCAAAGAGGTTAGTTAACAACTCTGCACACACCTTATGCACAACTATCTGTAACTGCTTATAACTATGCTAAAATAAAATCATCTTAAAATGTGAATGTGTCCGAGCTGAATCATCTGCATATTTAATTGTTATATATATTTTTACATTTTTACTAGTATTAAAGAAAGAAAAACTAACAATTTAAAATATAACGATATTTTTTTAAATAATTTTTATTTTGCTTAACAATGTATGATGCTTAGCGTCAAAAATAGTTGTATCAATTGAAAATTGACCCAGTAAAGTTCTGCCAGGTGGTTGAGATTTAGCTATTTATAACCCCAGTGGTCGAGATTCAGTTTTTTATGCCCCCGGTGGTAGAGATTCAACTATTTATGTCCCAAGTGGTCGAAATTTAGATTTTTATGTCCAGTGATCGAAATTTAGCTTCTTATGTCCCCGGTGGTCGAGATTTAGTTTTTATATGTCCCCGGTGGTTGAGATTTAGCTTTTTATGTCCTCACGGGTCGAGATTCCGCTTTTCATGTCCTCTGTGGTCGAGATTCAGCTTTTCATGTCCGCAGTGAACAAGATTTAACTTTTTATGTTCCCGATGGTCGAGATTCAGCTTTCTATGTTCCCTATGGTCGAGATTCAGCTTTTTATGTCCTCGGTGGTCAAGATTCAGCTTTCGATGTCCTCGGTGGTCGAGATTCAGCTTTTTATATCCCCGGTGATTGAGATTCAACTTTTAATGTCCCTGGTGGTCTAGATTCCATTTATGTCCCCGGCGGTGAGAGCTTCGGAATGGTTCTGGAATATATTTACCCTCCTATTCCCATTTTGATCACTTTGAGAGAAATATGGAAAGTACGGCTTCGTTAGCTTCAGCGCAGTGGTCGATATTATGTGTGTAACGAATCAGCCTATAAAACCTATGGATGGCTGCTTAAGGGTCTGGAAAAACATTGAAAAAACCGGAATCTCCCTCCCTCCCCGAAGGCGTAAAGACTACGTTAGGTTCTATCCGATGGTATATACTATAAATGTGCGAAGATTTAACTTTCTGAATTACCAGAGGACTTTGAAGAATCTGAAAAAAAATCTTCGAAAAAACATTTTCCCGTCTCCGAGGGGGGGGGGGGGGGGTAAGTTGAATATCCAGCTTAAAAGACAAGTCCTGTCCGATGATTGTTAAAAAAATTTTTAGACTATTTACTTCTATAAGTGTGCAAATATTTAGCCGTCTAGGCAATCATGGAAGGTTGTAGGGTGTCGAAAATGACGTTGCGAGCCATTTCGAAACATCCCGTTTGCCACTCCAGGGGGGGGGGGGGGGGGGTTCTGAACCACAGTCGATACTGTTAATGTGCAAAGATTGAGCCTCCTGTGTCACCTGGGGATTTCTGGATGTGGTCTGGAAAGACAAAAACTCGTTAAACACGTTAGGCAATTATATGTGATTATTTTTAAAAGATTCGAACGGTTTTGTCTCGATGTATTTTATTATTTAATAAAATAAATTATCCGGTGTCTCCCGGGTTCTAATAAGCGCCCGCTACGTAAAAATTACATATACAGATGTAACTTAATTTCCGAAATGGACTACCTAATAATGTAATATAACTTAAATTCTTATAGAATATAACTTGAATTCCAATATAACTTAATTTCCGAAACGGACTAACTAATAATATAATATAACTTAAAATTCTGATAGAATATGATTTGAATTCAGATATAACTTAATCTCTGAAACGTTCATTTTGAACAAAAGTCATTCCCGCTCTCCTTTTCACCATGCGCAATCATGGGAATTGTAATACGTAATTCCATAACGATTTTATAAATACAACACTACTTAGTGAAAATCTCCTGCCCCCCCCCCCCCCCGTGTTAAA